>SMDT01002932.1:0-334424 GCA_005392925.1 Aquilaria sinensis
TACCTTTGTACATCTCTATGCGCATATTGGCTAGTTAAGGGAATAGATAATACTTTTTTAAATTAGTAAGGGTGGAAAACCAAAAAAGATATGGCCTTAGCTAGTGGGTTTATTACAGAAAACCAAATCTACCTAATGATGAACAATCAAATGTAGTTGGTGCACATACTCGAACTAGTTACATCATCAGCAGTTCTCTCTTTTATTTCGTGTAAAGTTAGACATTGTAGGTTTATCCTACATTTTTTGTATCTTTATTTCTTTCATGAAAAAAATCATAAGAAATCTATTGATGTTATAAAAAAATTAAGGGTTGTATTGGAATTCATGAAGAACTCAAACATCTAAATAACTTATTTACTGGAAAAAAATAGTAAAACATCATATCCTACATACGGCATACTATATCTATATGACTCATACTGGGAATTTTTTCTAAGACAGCAAAACCCCAAAGGTCCTCAACCTTTTGATCTTATAATAATCAGCCTACTAATTTTTTTTAGTTCACACTTGCACACAAAATTTTAGGAAAACTATATAACCCATACAATTTGGCTTAACCTATATTTTGCCTCTCCTATTTTCAAAAATCTACATTTTACCTCCTACTTACTTTACCCTGTCCAACAACAACATCTTAAACTTTAATTTAAACTATCTAGTAACTATGTTTCAATAATTTCAAATTTTTGATATTTTTTATAGTTAATTAGTATTTAAAAAATACTGATTTACATTTACAAAAAAGAAAAATGTATTTACAAAGAAAAATTTTTGATAATTTAAAACATCTATTACTTTTAAAAAAAATGTTAAAGAAACAAAAATCACTAAAAGATGACTACCATACGATTTAAATTAGGCTTTCAAAAATTGTTGTTGAACAATGTAAAAGAAGCAAGAATAAAGTGTAGATTTTTAAAAATAATGGGAAAAATATAGATTAGACTAAACTACAAGGGGTTATTCTAATTTCACTTAAACTTTCTAACTTGTGACAAAGAGGACTCAAAAGTAATAAATTGAATATTTAAAACCTTAGAAAAAGTGGCACAATCAAGCATGATTTTGAAAGTTTAGTGGACAATATGACAATGAAAATATGTGTGCTGGGTATATGGTAAAAACTTGACACCTTGATGGCCATTTCAAGTTTATTCTTCTTATCAGCTAATGCATATGTACTTGCAAGTTTAGATCTGTTTTAGTCCATAATATTGGAAGTTCTATAATTTGGTCCTAGACTTTCCTGAACATTCCATGCTCAACCCCTTTTTGACCAAGGGGAAGTACATTATACGTCTTAAAGCTTTTAATATTTTGCCAAATCAGTCCAAAACTTCTTGATTTGCCAAATAAGTCCTAAAACTTATAACTGTTAACTCCGCTAGTCCTAAAAGCTCCACATCTTGCCAAATCAGTCCTAAAACTTTTGTTTCTGAAAAAAAAAAGCTCATGTGGCACTTAATGTGGTGTTATGGTTACAGAAGTATGAGATCAGTTGGTCAAATCAGATTTGTAACTATTGGAATAGTTATTGGTCATTATCTCTAGGGGAAACTTACAATTACCTCATTGAGGTGCCCTAACCTTTAGTTTGCCTTTTCTATTTTTGGAAACCTACACTTTGCCCTTGTATTTTTTACACTGTCTGATAACAACTTCTGAAACTGTATTTAAACTATATGATAGTTATCTTTCAGTAATTTCAATTTCTTTAACATTTTTTTATAGTTAATAGATATTTTAAATTGTCATTTTTCTTTTTTCTAAATATATTTTTCTCCTTGTAAATATATATCAGTTTTTTTTAAAAGTTAGTTGGCTGTGAAAAAAATATAAAAAAATCTTAAAAATTATTGGAATATTATTATCAAATAGTTTAAATTATGATTTCAAAAGTTGTTGTCAAACACTATAAAAGAAAATAGGGGTAAAGTGTAGGTTTTTTTAAAATAAAGGGGCAAAGTGCAGGTTAGAGTGATGATCCAATTTATAACTCCACTTGAAGATATGCTTGAGGTCTTCCATGGAGAACAAAAGTCTTAAACTTATTGAATACACAACCAAATGATAACTAAAAATAAATAAATATGTAATACATTTATTGAATGCATAACTAAATTTTACATTTATTAAAGTATTATATTTTAAATTTTTTTATTTTTAAATTTTTTGTAAAAAAATAAGTATAACTTATTAATTTTTTCATTGGATAGGCTAGAAAGCTACAAAACATTAATTACCATTTGGCTAAAAAATGTACTTAATTAATGATATAATGATATGTACATAATTAATGATGTGCTTAATTAATAAATTATTTACATTTTGCAATGACAAAATATTGTAGAATATGTATATTTTTTTCATATGGTGAAAAATAATTTTTAAAATAAAATGAGATTAGCTAAAATATATTTATAAAAAAAATGATACTTCTCTATTTGAACTAATTGAAAAATGAATAAAATGTTAAACAAGTAAATATTAATATTAATATTAATCACAAGCATTAACTATTGGTTTATAAATATAAAAATCCATTATAGATATAGAAATTATTAGTAAATTTACAAAGATATAAATTATTTATAAATATAATATTTATTAAAAATATATTATATATTTAGAGAAAATGGATTGGATGTGGTGATTTGCACAATTTACAGATCTTATTGTGTAATTATAACATTTGGCCCACTTGCATAGTAATGAATTGAAATGATGTGTCTACTCCAGGGGCAAAGTGTAGGTTTCTAAAATAGAAGAGTAAGTGTAGATTAGGTTAAACATAATATGGTTTTTACAACTTTCCCCTAGATTGTTTGCAAAAAATGCAAGTGGGCATAGCAACCTATGAATAACTCTCTTGTTCTTTTCATGCCCTTGTTAAAATGTCTGGTTTTGGGAATTCTCACAGGGCAGAGGCAGACTAAGAAAGGAAAAGAAGAGAATATTAGCAAACCCGACGGCAGTAAGGTTAGGGTGTTCAACCTATTTCGCCATAAAATTGCAAGGGGGTTTATGTACTTACATCCAATTCTTTTTAATTTAAATTAATTAAATTTAAAATGATGTATTTTTATTTTTATATTTTTTTACTCAAAATTAATTTTAATTAAAAGTCCATATTATGTAGTTGAAATAATCTATTGAAGATATAATTTTTGTAATCTTACTAAATTTTTATGAACTTTTTTAAATTTAAGGAATTAAAAAAGAAAAATTTATAAATATTTAACAATATCATAAAAATTTACTTTTAAATAGATTATTGTATCTATATAATATTAACTTTCAAATAAAATTAATTTTCAGTATAAAAACTATAAAAATAAAAATAAATTAGCTAAAAAAATATAAAAATAAAAATAAGTTAGTTCACTTAAATTAAAATGGATTATATAGAGCATCCATTTCTGACTTTTTAAATCTTTAATTAGAAGGAAAAGCAACTCTGGATATGGAAATCTAACCAATCAAGAGCTCCTCCCATTTCTAACATTTCCATCGGTTCACATCAGTCTATTAAATGCTGTAGCATTTGTCTTTTTATAAGAGGCAAAAAGAAAGAGGACGCGGAGTTGCTTCGCATAAAATCACCATTAGTAGAATATTATAAACAGATATTTAAAAAGCCCCTTGTTTGGTATCTTTATGTCTGACGTAATAAAACTGTGAATTTTTTTTAAATTTCCTTTTTTTAAAAAAAAAAAAAAAATTCCTTGCATGCTATTTGTTAGAGAGTTGACTCAATTGTTAAAATGCTGATTGCGGTTCAAAGAAAATTGTTAATATTTGTCAACAGTGGTTTTTGGGGAAAAGAAAGTGAATATAATGGTTTTTCAGGAGAAAAAGAAAAAAGGAGTTCCTTTCATTTTCTCCTTTGATTAGGATTATTCCTACCAGCACTAAATTTGAAGGAAAAAACTAGTCCATGTCTCAACATATAAATTTGAACATAATTGAGAACAAAGATGATCGCCGCTTGTCAAAGCTCAATGATCCCAACTTTTTAGATATAATTTCACTACATTCTCTTGGGATATAATAGAAACCACGTTAGCAGAAAATTATAAACAATCCTTCTCTTCATTATTGTTCACCAAATAAACTTTGGGTCCAAAACATTATATTAATAATATTATTATTATCATTCTCTTTAAAAAAATAGTAGTATTATGATTAGATATTTGCTAGTGGTAGTATTAGTGCCAAAGTAATAACATTAATTAGTGTTTATTTTCACAGTTTTCTTCCCATCAAATCATATCAGAGTCAGTAACTTCCCAAGTCCTAGCTTTGGTTTTTAACAGCAGGAGAAGGGTTCAAGATCAGCACAATTAGAAGTAGCAGAACAACGACAATCAGCCAAGAGACCACTTCCAAGACAGAAAATAGGCCCAGAAAGGCAAAAAATTCTACAACTAACGATAAATCAAAACCAGAACATAAGAACACGCAGAAACTTTGATGGCTCCACCTACGCTGACCAATACTGTTAACGGTAGAAGTTACTTTGGCTAGAAGATAGCTCTATCTACTCTAAGCCTTATCACATGTACCTAAGTGTTATCTTGCATAGTTATCCCCAGCAGCTTTTGTATATCTCTTATTTACTATCTACAGTATAAATACAGGGGAAAAAAATGCTTTGTACGCTACAATTATTGAGTTTTACATGGTATTAGAGCCAAAAAGACCAACGTCACCATGTCTGCCGAAAACTCCCTCGTCCTTTTCACAAAACTCCTTCGGCTCAAACAACTCTTCTGCTCTCCTACCAACTCCTTCAGTCAGCCTCGGCCACCTAATCCATATCAGGCTAACCAGAGATAATTTTCTTTTTTGGAAAGCACAGCTCCTACCGTACCTAAGAAGCCAATGGCTGCTAAGATATATCAATGGTACCATCCCATGCCTGACAAAGACGATTCCTGATCTTGAAGATGAAGGGCACAATCCGAAGAAGATTATAAACCCAGTTTTCTAGAACTGGATCCAATAGGATCAAATGGTCTTGAGTGCCATAATATCTTCACTTTCAAAAGAGATATTGGCACATGTTATCAATTTGTCAACAACCCATGAGGTATGGAACGCTTTAGCAAAATTATTTGTTTCTCAATCAACTGCTCGTGTTATGCAGATACGATATTAGTTGTCGACAATAAAAAAGAGGGATCTCTCCATTGCTGACTATTTCCAGAAAGTCAGAAGTAGTGCAGACACCTTGGCAGCCATAGGTCAATCGCTTCAAGACTATGAAGTTGTCTTATATATCGTTGTTGGCCTTAACTCAGAATATGATCCATTAGTAACGTCGGTAACCAATCAAATTGAGCCCATGTCGCTTAATGACCTATACGGCCATTTACTTAGTTATGAGCTACGCTTGGAACAACATAATACCTTGTCATCAGCAAGCATTGAAGGCCTCACCTCCATCAATGTAACCACTAGAAATCACTTTTCCAACCGAGGCAACCATGGACGTAACAACAACAATCGCAGAAGAGGTAAAGGCCGAAGAAGGTCAGGACCAGGGCCTCTTATCAGCGAGACTCAGGTGATCGCAACTACTCTAGGGTGGTATGCCAAGTATGTAACAAACTTGGCCATGTGGCGATTCCATGCCTTCATCATTTTGATCATTCATATCAAGGAGACACTAATCACGTTGCTGCAGTAGCAAAAACTCCCTTTTATCAGATTGACACAAACTGGTGTACAGACTTAGAAGCCAACGACCACATTACAGCAGACCTCAATAATCTATCCTTCGTTGAAAAGTACAGTGGCCCAGATCGAGTTTAGGTTGGCAATGGAGCAGGTTTGTTGATACACCATATTGGCTCTTCAAAAATTTCTACAAATTCAAAACCTTTGCACCTCAGGAAAATGCTTCACGTTCCAAGTATCAAGAAGAATCTTGTTCCAATTAGCAAATTAGCTCAAGATAATGATGTTTTTGTTGAGTTTTATGCTGATCATTTTGTTGTTAAGGACCAAGCAACGAAGAAAAAGCTACTACAAGGGCCATATGAAAATGGGCTCTACCTATTTCCAAGAACAAAAGATGTTTCTGCTTTTCATGGAGTCCGTGCCAGTACAAATCAGTGGCATAGGGGGCATCTTGCTAATCAAGTCGTTCATCAAGTGCTTCATTAAAACAATCTTCCATTTGTTATGAATAATAACTCACCAGCCTATGATGCGTGTCGACAGGAAAAAAGTCACCAGTTGCCATTTTATTCATCTAATTTTTTTTTCACAAGAACCTTTGAAAATTTTTTACTTAGATGTTTGGGGCCCTGTGCCCAAATCAATTCATGGCTATCATTATTACGTGATTTTCATTGATGATTTTAGCAAGTTCACTTGGATATATCCGTTGGCATGTAAATTTGAAGTATTTGAAATTTTCCTCAAGTTTCAGAAACAGGTTGAACACACATTGAATAAGAAAATTAAAGTTGTATAGACTGATGGAGGAAATAAGTATCATAGGCTTCATACGTTCTTTACCTCAGTAGGTATTGAACATCGCGCGTCATGCCCTTACACGTACCAGCAAAATGGATATGTCGAGCGAAAGTACCAACACATCATTGAGATAGGATTGGTTCATGCTCACATACCTTTAAAATTCTGGTATGATGTTTTTTAACTGTTGTTTCTTAATCAATCGTATGCCTAGTCGAGTTACCCATAACAAAGCACCTCTTGAGTGTTTGTATGGATGAAAACTAGATTACTCATTCTTAAAGGTGTTTGGCTATGCTTGTTGGCCACATCTCCAAGGTTATTCCTCACAAAAATTTGATTATAGGTCAAAACAATGTGTATTCATTGGATACAGTCCTGCGTATAAGGGTTAAAAATGTCTTCACATTCTTACTGGACGAGTATTTATTTCAATAGATGTTGTGTTTGATGAAAAAGCTTTTCCATTTTCTCATCTTTTGAATACAGGCCAAGAAAACATTGCCATCCCACAATAAGTCATTCCACTGCCGGTGCTCGAAGTAGCACCAATTGTCGTGCCCCATTTGAACAACGTTGAACCAACTTCATTAGAAAATAATGCCATTGATTCACCCCTCACCTGGAAACAGTGTGGTCACATCCAGCTCCAGTGCTTTAGCTGACCCGACATGCTCTCCAACTGAACCAATTCGATACCAAATGTGAACTCGTCTCCGTGATAACATCAGCAAACCAAAGCAATTCACTGATGGTACTATTCAACATCCCTTCTCTTGGGCTCTTGTTGCCATCATCCCTTTAGATAATGATGTTGAGCCTTCCAGCGTTGGAGTTGCACTATTTTAACCATAATGGAAGAAAGCCATGGATGATGAGTTTGATGCTCTTATCAGAAACAGTACCTGGACACTTGTTCCTCATCGGAAAAGCATGAACATCATTGACTGTAAGTGGGTATTCAAATTAAAATACAAGGTTGATGGCATAATAGAACGGCATAAAGCTAGGCTGGTAGTTAAGGGGTTTCGACAAACTCATGGCATTGACTACCATGATACCTACAGTCCTATCGTTAAATCGACTACTATTCGACTTTTGTTAAGTCTTGCAATTTCGTGGGGATGAAACATTAAGCAAATCGATATTCATAATGCCTTTCTACATGATTTTCTCAATGAAGAGGTCTATATGTCTCAACCTCCTTGATACACTTATGCTCGGTTTCCTCATTATGTTTGTAGGTTGAAAAAAGCACTATATGGCCTCAAACAAGCTCCTAAAGCTTGGTATTCTTGATTGAGCAGCCGACTCTCTGAACTTGGTTTCGTTGCTTTAAAGGCTGACTCGTCATTGTTTATTTTTAACCGAAAATGGTGTTAATATGTATATTGTCATTTATGTTGATGACATTTTAATTGTGGGTTCTTCTCATGTTATTGTGACAGCATTGTTAAAGTCACTATAGGAAGACTTTGTAGTTAAAGACTTGGGCAATCTTCATTATTTTCTTTGGATTAAAGCAATTCCAGCAGCTTCCGGCTATGTTTTGTCATAACAAAAATACATCATAGGGCTTTTAGCCAAGACACACATGCGTACGTCCAAGCCTGTATCCACTCATTCTCTACCACCGACAAATTGTCCAAGGAAGGGGGCACACCATTAGAAGACCCTTCAGAATACAAGAGTGTCGTTGGAACACTTCAATACATTAATCTCACATGACTTGATATTTCATTTGCTGTCAACCGAGTGTGTCAGTTCATGCACTCCCCCACTCCACTTCATTGGTCGGCTGTCAAAAGAATATTGTGATATCTCAAGCATACTGCTTTGATGGGACTATACTTCAAAAAATCCAATGACTATACCATAAGTGCATTTTCTGATGCTGATTAGGCTGGATGTCCCGATGATTGTTGCTTAACTAGTGGATATGCAGTGTTCCTTGGACCCAATCTGATCTCATGGGGCTCTCACAAACAACAAATAGTCTCTCGATCAAGTACTACAGCTGAATATAGGTCACTTGCGAATGCTACATCTAAAGTGATTTGGATACAAGCTCTTTTGTCTGAACTTGGAATCTTTATACCTATGGCACATGTGTTATGGTGCGACAACCTTGGAGCCACCTATCTTACAAAAAACCCTATGTTCCATGCCCGCACAAAACATATAGAAGTGGACTTTCATTTTGTTCGTGAGAAAGTAGCTCGCAAAGACTTGGATGTCCTGTCACTTCTACAAAGGAACAAGTAGCCGATGTTCTTACCAAAGCACTGCCATCTTTAAGTCATGAACATTTTCGGCACAATCTCAATGTTCGTCCATGACAGTTGAGATTGAGGGAGCATGTTAGCGACAAAAGTTACTTTGGCTAGAAGATAGCTCCATATAGTCTAAGCCTTATCATATGTACCTAAGTGTTATCTTGTATAGTTATCTCCGTTAGCTTTTGAATATCTCTTATGTATTATCCACAATATAAATATAAGAAAAACAGGAACAACAAAGTGCTTTGTACGCTGCAATTATTGAGTTTTACAAATACCCTTCTCTGCCTCTTTCTCCTCTTGCAGCCCCTTCTCCACTTCTAGTGGCCCCCCGTGCCAGACCAGACTTGACTAATTCTTGGTCGACCACAAAACCGAGACATTGGACCAAACAAGCCAAAAGGGTCAATTTCTTTCATGGGTTTGCACTCTGCACCACTCTAAGACAGTTTCGAATGCTGATTTTGCTTCGATTCTGATTTACATGGTCGCTTCTTGACATTCTAGATCCATGAGGATTTCACCCTTTTCATGGCTTCTCTTCATACTTCTTCTCATTGTAATTCTATATGGGGCTGAAGTTTTTTCAGTTTCTGGTCAGTGTTAACTTGATCAGCAAGCGTTGCTGCTCCAGTTGAAGAATAGCCTCAAGTTTGAGACAAGCTTTTATACCAAACTGGTTACCTGGAACAACGACATCGACTGTTGTTCTTGGCGTAGAGTGAACTGCACCGATGGCTGTGTTACTGGTCTCGGTTTGAGCAGTGAATGGATCACCAGTGGCATAAATGGTGCAAGCAGCTTGTTCCAGCTTCAATATCTTCAAAGATTGAATCTGGCCTCCAACAGAATAAATTATACTCTGATGCCACCTGAGTTTGGAAAACTTGCAAATCCAAGCTATTTAAATTTGCCTAATGCTGGCTTTACAGGTCAGATTCCAGGGCCAATTTCAAGACTGAAAAGGCTAGTTATCCTTGATCTCTCTACGGTATACTTCCTCAGGGCTGATTCACAACTGAAACTGAAAACCCAAATCTAAGGATGCTTGTGCAGAATCTCTCAGAGCTCACAGAACTGTACCTTGATGGAGTCAAAATATCGGCACAGGGAAAGGAATGGTGCCAGGCCTTATCATCATCACTACTGAAATTGAGAGTGTTAAGCTTGTCAAATTGCAATCTTTCGGGCCCTATTGATAGCTCTATACTGGGGCTGTTACACCTTTCAGTGATTCGTCTGGATTACAACAACTTGTCAATTGCAAATCCAGTAGTTTTTGTAAATTTCTCGAGTCTGACATCCTTGCGCCTCACCTCTTCCAGCTTGTCTGGAGAAATTCCTGGAGGACTTTTTCTGCTACCAATGCTCCAAACTCTCGACCTGTTGTTCAATAAGCTTCTTCAAGGTTCTTTGCCCGATTTTCCCCTGAATGGGTCTCTTCAAACTCTGATTCTTAGCAGCACAAATGTCTCCGGAGGCATACCAGATTCAATTGGTAATCTGAAAATGCTATCCACAATAAGGCTTTCAAACTCCAGCCTTAGTGTAGAGATACCAAGGTCTATAGCTGGGGACCTTGCTCATCTGGATTTGTCATCCAACAAGCTAACTGGAACCGTTCCATCCTTGGGCAACTCCACAAATTTGGCAGAAGTGATTTTTTCCTACAACAACTTAACAGGCCAGGTGCGTATGCAATGGGAAGGTCTACGCAGACTTGAGAATCTTGATCTATGTTACAATTAGCTGAATGGTACTGTTCCATCATCTCTATTCAGTCTCCCCTCCTTACGGAAAATACAGCTTTCTAACAACCAACTCTCTGGGAGATTGGAATTTTCAAATGTATCTTCTCTTCCACTCGAAAGGCTTGATCTGAGTAGCAACAAATTGGAGGGCCTAATACCAATTTCTGTCTTTGAACTCCAGGGCCTTAAAAGCCTCTCACTTTCTTACAACAACCTGAGTGGACAATTGCAACTTGGTCTGGCTCAACAACTCAAAAACCTTTCAGGCTTGGATCTCTCCTACAACAGATTGTTTGTTAATGCAATAGTTCCTAAATCAAGCTTCCCTTTGTTGAGCACATTAATGTTGGCTTCGTGCAAGCTGATGGCTATTCCTGAGTTCTTAAGAGGCCAGTCAAGATTATCATATTTAGACCTTTCTAACAACCAAATTAATGGTCAAATACCCAATTGGCTTTGGCGTATCGGAAACCTTCAATACCTAAATCTTTCTCGTAACCATTTGGTGAGCTTAGAAGAACCTAACCTGACTCCTGTGGTGTTGAGTGTTATTGATGTTCACAACAACCTTCTACAATGTCAGATACCGCATATTGCAACATCTGCGACATATCTGGATTTGTCAGAGAACAATTTCAGCTCTACAATACCAGATCACATAGGTGATGCTCTAAGTTTCACTTATTATTTCTCTGTCTCTGGCAATAAGTTGAGTGGAAGTATACCAGCATCAATCTACAAGGCTACATATCTTCATGTTCTCGACTTGTCAAATAATTCTTTGAGTGTTGATATTCCCAAGTGCCTTACTAAAATGGCAGAGAACCTTGGGGTGCTTAATCTAAGGAGAAACAACTTTAGTGGTATTATCCCAGATACATTTCCAGAAAGTTGCAAGTTGCAAACTCTTGATATAAATGGAAATTCGTTTCGAGGTAAGATGCCAAAGTCTTCAGCCAATTGCATTGATTTAGCGATTGTGAATTTTGGGAACAATTTGATTAATGACAGCTTCCCTTGCCAGTGGAAAGCCATATCCCACTTACGGGTGCTGGTTCTCAGATCAAACCAATTCTGTGGGCCAATTGGTTGCAAGGAGCATATTGGTAATTGGTCAATGCTTCAAATTATTGACCTTGCTTCAAACTACTTCAGTGGAAGCTTACCGGAAGATACGTTAAGAAACTGGATGACCATGATGTCCAACGACGAAGAACAATCGCATCTCAAACAACTTCAGTTTGAGGTGCTACAGCTCAGCGGGTTGTATTATCAGGATACAATTACCGTAACTAGTAAGGGTTCGAAAATGGAGCTGGTGAAGATCCTAACAGCTTTTACGTCCATTGATTTGTCTTGCAACAGTCTTGAAGGCCAGATACCAGATGTTGTGGGAAAGTTTAATGCACTCTACGTTCTCAACTTGTCACACAATGCACTATCAGGTCCAATTCCTTAGTCTTTAGTAAATATGAGCCAACTTGAGTCATTAGATCTCTCCGGCAACAAACTGACTGGCAAGATTCCGGATAGCCTGGCGGACCTGAATTTTCTTTCTTTCCTAAACCTCTTGAATAATTTCCTCAAAGGAAGCACCCCAACAGGCACTCAGCTTCAATCTTTTTCGGAACACTCATTCGAGAACAACAAAAGACTGTGCGGCCCCCCCTGAACACAAGATGTCCAGAAACCAGTACAGAGGACCGCCTTCCAGATACTGCGACTGCGAGCGGGTTTGAGTGGAACATTTTAAGTATTGAGATCGGCTTCATCGTCGGCCTGATGATTTTGCTCGTGCCGCTCTATTTCTGCAGGAGATGGAGGATTTGGTACAGCAAGCTATTGGATCGCGTTGTTTACAGGCTTTGCCCATGCCTGGAGCAGAGAAACCAAAATCGTTCAAGGAGAGCCAATCGCTGACTTCTGATCCGATTCTTGCATCTCCAGAAACCTAGAACAGCCTTTATTTAGATAGATGGATGTATACAATAATGTCAGTGTTGTTTCAAATTGATGCGCAATTTGCTAAGATCAGAACTGGGACCGGGAACAATTCTGAAATCTTTTACCAGCTAAAGTGGCATTATATCTCTTTTAAGATTGAACTTGAGACCACTCAGAACTCCTTTTTTTTTCAGTGGCAAACTTTTGCAAGTACATGTGGGTTTCACGATTGGTAAATGTAATTTTTAGTGAACTTTTTTAAAGTATTTGTAATGTATTTTTTCAGGTCCTATAATATGATTTTGAAGATAATAAGGAAAATGAAATTCAGGTTAACATTTGTTATGTTAGTTCTTATTAAAAGGGGGGTAAAATCTATTGGGGTACCATAACTCTTTTTTTTTTTTTGTCCTGATTGGATAATTTATCTTCAAGTTGTCATAATAAGGTACTTTACGTCTTATCGCGTGTCTTATCTAAGTATTTTTTGTTAATTTGAGAGTTATACCTGAAGGAAAATGCTGATGTAGTATAAAAACTATAAAAATAGTAAATCATCAAATAACACTTGTGGTCCCTTAATTTTTTCTATCAACAATTTTAAACCCTAAACTTTTCCTATAGACTCACTCCACAACCTCTCCAACTCCCTCATATCCGCCATCCCATTTGTTGCCCAACCTGTTCTTTACCCAAAGCAGGAACTTCTATCGGCCAAGTTGAGTTCATTATTGATTCTTGCCCCACTCTTCTCGGTCTCTCCTTCTTCATCGTTCCACTCTTTTTAATTCTCGCGCTTTCTCCTATTCTCCTTCAATCATACGAGAATCGTGCGAGAAATTGATGTCATATTCTTGCTCTCTCTTTGATTCTCCAGTTCTTTCTCTGATTCTCCCATTCTTCTCCAATTTTTCCTCTTTCTTCGATTCCCAAATCTCAAATCGCGCAAGCATGGGTTTTTTATGCCGATGTGAATACCCAATCTGAGAAATTGAATAGATGTATGGGGCGCGAGGAGCAGCAGAAAGTGTTCGCGTATTAATTGTAAAGTGTTCGTGTTAGTGAATAAAATTTTTACGTATTTTTTTATTTAAAATTGTCATTACATTATTTATTAATTCTAACTTTTTTTATTCTTATGACAATAGAGAGGATTTAAATTATTTTTTTTCATATTCATACACTTCACGTTTTAAATTAAACCATATTTTCTTCACAATGCCAAATATTAAAGCTAACTTGAATTTATGAATGAAGAATCATGCTATGGGAGAGCTTCCCTTAAATGGGGCATGATCGTACTCGACTTTAGAATAATCGGAATCCAATGTTGCTACCGGATATGAGAAGTATTGGACCAAAATAAATTGATGGGGCTGTCGTGTAAGATAAATTAAGATTTTGCTGGTGTTTTCTCAAACACTCCGCAGAGACCGTAATTAACTCAATTTGCCGCGGTTTTTTTTCCTTCTTTCTTTCTTTCTTTCTTTCTTTGGCTACAAAGAGCTACCTTTAGCACTTTCTTCAGGCTCACACTCACACGCTTGTTGACTAGAATTAGCAATTCCACAAACGTGTAGGATTAACACAGAGTAAAGACCACGAGTCTGAGAAATCCAAACTCCAGGGCTACGTTGTTTATGGTCAATGAAATGTATATAGCGTTGTGGAAGGAAAAGCATTTCATGGAAATTCGTAACTAACCAATAACTCTTCTTTTAGTTCTTACGTTCAACACTTTTCCAGGTTCACATCAGTCCAAGTTTTTTTTTTTTGTTGCAGTTGCTTTTTTCCTTGAGAATAAACAAAGGAAATAAACTTTATTGACACATGAGATCATAGCTAATATTTGGACAGCCAGTTAAGGTCAAGCGCCCATTTCCTCGAACCATAGAGGACTAAAACGCAGCAATGAAATTTTGGTAGTTGGATATTCCATACTTCTTACAGGCCAAATAGTTTCGCCAATTCCATTTTGCAAGTTTTCAATTAATCTCTCGTGAACAATCAAGATGCAGCCTTTTCATGGCTTTTTTGCCAACTTCTAATACCTGCCCTTTCTCATGTGGTTGTTGTATCAGTTTCTGGTCAGTGCCAACCTGATCAGCAAGCACTGCTGCTCCAGTTGAAGAATTGTCTTGAGTATGGCACAAGCTCTTCTACCAAATTGGTTACTTGGAATAAGAGCACCGACCCTTGTTCTTGCCAAGGAGTGAATTGCACTCAAGGTGTTAAATACCGTTACTGTTAGGTATACCGTACACCAAATTTTTAAGATATTACGTATGGTATATCGCGCCGCATACTGTTACCATTTTAGCAAAAAAATAAATGCAAGAATATTATTTTAAGATAACATAAATTCAATAATTTTTTTCCAATTTTATATGTATTCTAATTTTTCTCATCATAATTTTTCAAATATAAATAAAATATATATGATAGAAGACATTTTTTAATACAAAAAACATATAAAAATGTTATATATATAGAGCAAAATAAGTAATACCCATAAAGAAACTAATTTATTGATATAAGACAAAAAAAAAGTAATACTCTAATAATAGCAATACATTTTCTAATATCAAACTGAGTTTTTAGGTGGCTCAAAGTAACCATTAAAATTTTTATATTAACTAAGAAAAGTAACAAAAAGAATAAAAATAAATATTTATTTTATGATATGTAACAATCAACTATGGTCATTAGTTCCCAATAATTATTGTTTGGGCAAGGAAGAAGGTGCAAATTTTCCATTAATGTTTGCTTGAGGAAGCAATTTTGCCACTAATGTTTGCTTAATTAGACGAAGATGAGGATGATTGTTCTTTTAAACAAGGTGATACATGGAGGATTTTGAATCATGTGATGATGACTATCTTGTTGAGAGTAAATGACACACCAGATGTACGTGGCAAACTAGAGAATTATTGAAGGTAGGTATCCCTATAAAGGTTTAGATATTGTAGATTTTCTAGAATAGATTGCTGAAGTTGAAAAATTTTTTTAGCAGAATTTGGTGCCCAAAATTAAAAAGGTGCAATACGTTGCTTGGAGATTAAAGGGACAATTTTTTTCTTGGTTACAGAAATTACAAGTCAGAATGTATCGTTAAGGGAAATATTCAATTGAAAACATGGTATCAGATGAAGTGGTTGATATAAGAATATTTTCTTCCTTTGGATTATAAGGAGATCTTGTTCCAAAAATATCACCAAGTTGAAGACTATATTTACGAGAATTACAATTATGAAATTTATGAAGTTTATGATAATAAGAGCAATTTAATTTCCAATGGTTTTACATATAGTAGTCCATGTAAAGAGGAGGAGAAAGAGATTATTTGTGAGCCAAATGGAGAAGATGGAAAGTATGAGGAAAGCATGGTGCAATAAGAACAAGTTGTGAGTGACAAGTCGGTAGAAGAACATGTGAATTGCGTAACTGAAATGGATGATCTAGGTGAATGTGAAGTTGCTATTGAAGTTGAAGTACATGAACCAATTAATGATATAGAAATCAAAGAAGCCTTGAGTTATATTGGCCAATTAGCACAAATTGAGATGGATGAGGTTGAACCAAAATTCGAAATTGTTAACAACAAAACAGAAGCAATTGAAAGCCAAGAAATTTGGGCAATAGTTGATGAGGACCTCTCCATGCTAAAATTTCTATTTGTGGATTTTATTGGTGTTGAAGAATTTTTGTCAAGCCAAAATAACATGTTTTGCTTTTGGATTAATTTGGGAGTTGAAAGCCATCAACATGGCTTGACGTTCAAAAAACTTAATATTTTGTTCAAGAGGAGGAGCATGACACGGATGAGAAACTTAATATTTTGTTATTTTATTGTAATTTTCGTAATTATTTGTTAGGATATTTTATTTCTTTAGTTTGAGAGTTATTTTTAGGATTTATTAAGTTAATTAGAGCCCTTATCACTTATGATATCAAGTAAGATCTTCCTTGAGATCTTCTATTGGAAAAAGACATCAATTAGGATTAGATTTACTAGCTAGAATTAATTTTGATTTTCTCATTCTAGTTGGTTTAGGACTTTAATGGTTGTCTATATAAAGGCTTGTGTATGTATACAAGAGACATAACTTTTAATTAATAAAATTATTGAGGTTTTCTCTCTCTAAATTTTAGGTTTTTGGATAGAAACTCTTTATTTTATCTCAGGGCTAACTGTGTTCTGTCTTTTTTCATGCAACTCACTGCGGGATAACATTCTTTTAATTTTCATTTATACTCAGCTTTTGTTTGCTGAGTTTAGCCATAAATAAGTTTGCAAATTAATAACATATATATGATTGTTCAGGCTCACACTCACACGCTTGTTGACTAGAATTAGCAATTCCACGAACGTGTAGGATTAACACAGAGTAAAGACCACGAGTCCGAGAAATCCAAACTCCAGGGCTACGTTGTTTATGGTCAATGAAATGTATATAGCGTTGTGGAAGGAAAAGCATTTCGTGGAAATTCGTAACTAACCAATAACTCTTCTTTTAGTTCTTACGTTCAACACTTTTCCAGGTTCAAATCAGTCCAAGGTTTTGTTTTTTGTAGCAGTTGCTTTTTTCCTTGAGAATAAAACAAAGGAAATAAACTTTATTGACACATGAGATAAGAGCTAATATCTGGACAGCCAGTCAAGGTCAACCGCCCATTTCCTCGGAGCACAGAGGACTAAAACGCACCTGAAATTTTGGTAGTTGGATATTCCATACTTCTTACAGGCCAAATGGAAGTTCCTTTTAGCCAATTCCATTTTGCAAGTTTTTAATTAATCTCTCGTGAACAATCAAGATGCAGCTCTTTTCATGGCTTTTAATACCTATTCTTTCCCATGTGGTTGTTGTATCGGTTTCTGGTCAGTGCCAACCTGATGAGCAAGCACTGCTGCTCCAGTTGAAGAATAGCCTTGAGTATAACACAAGCTACTCTACCAAACTGGTTACCTGGAATAACATCACCGACTGTTGTTCTTGGCAGGGAGTGAACTGCACTTACGGCCAGGTTACCAGTCTGGACTTGAGCTCCGAATGGATTACTGATGGTATAAACGGTTCAAGCAATTTGTTCCGTCTTCAGTACCTGCAGAGACTGAATCTGGCAGTCAACAGATTAAACTCAGCTGCGATCCCACCAGAGTTGGGGAAGCTTACCAACTTGACTTATTTGAATTTATCAGATACTGGATTCGCAGGGCAGATTCCAGGCGCTATTTCAAGCCTCAGAAGGTTAGTTATCCTTGACCTTTCTTCTTATCCTTGGATTGATACTGTGGGTGGAGATGAACCACTGGTGCTGGAAAGCCCAAATTTAAGGATGTTTGTGCAGAACTTCACAGAGCTCACAGAACTGTATCTAGATGGTGTTACAATCTCAACGCAGGGAAAGGAATGGTGTCAGGCCTTGTCATCTTCACTTCCAAATTTGAGGGTCTTGAGTTTATCTGATTCCGTCATTTCCGGCCCTATTGATATATCTTTGCTGAAGCTTTCAGGCCTTTCAGAGATTTACCTGGGTGACAACAATTTGTCAACTACAATTCCAGAATTTTTTGGTAACTTCTCAAATTTGACATCCTTGAGTCTTGCCGAGTCAAGCCTGTTCGGAGAAATTCCATGGGTAATTTTTCAGCTTCCAATGCTGCAATATGTTGATTTGTCATACAATGAGCTTCTTCAAGGTTCGAAGCCCAAATTTCCCCCGAATGCATCTCTTCGGACCCTCATTCTCAGTCACACAAATGTCTCAGGAAGAATACCAGATTCCATTGGTAATCTCAAAATGCTATCCAGATTACACCTTTCAAATTGCAGCCTCATTGGAGAGATATCAAGCTCTATAGCTGGGCTCAAAGAGCTCGTTTATCTGGATTTGTCCCATAACAAGCTTACTGGATCAATTCCATCATCTCTATTCAGTCTCCCCTCCCTTCGGATTATACGGCTTTCGAACAATCAACTCTCTGGCGAACAACCAATGTCTGTCTTTGAACTCCAAGGCCTTGAGGTCCTCTCACTTTCTTACAACAACCTCAGTGGGAATTTCAATCTCAGTTTGGCTCAACAGCTCAAGAACCTTTCATTCTTGCATCTCTCCTACAACAGATTGTCTGTTAATGTAGAAGGTGTTCCTGAATCAAGCTTCCCCTTGTTGAGCACATTACGGTTGGCTTCATGCAAGTTGACTGCTATTCCTGAGTTCTTGAGAGGCCACTCAGGATTAATGTCGTTGGACCTTTCAAACAACCAAATTAATGGTCAAATACCCAACTGGCTTTGGCGTCTCGAAAGCCTTCGAGACCTAAATCTTTCTCGTAACCATTTGATAAGCATAGGAGAACCTAAGCCGCCTGGTCCGAGGCTGGAAATTTTTGATGTTCACAACAATCTTCTACAAGGTCAGATACCGCGTATCGCAGCATCCCCGAGATATCTGGATTTTTCAGAGAACAATTTCAGCTCTACAATACCAGATCGCATAGGTGATGTTCTAAGATCCACTTTATATTTCTCGGTCTCTGGCAATAAGTTGAGTGGAAGTATACCATCATCAATCTGCAACGCTACACTTCTTCTTGTTCTCGACTTGTCAAATAATTCTTTGAGTGGTGATATTCCCAGGTGCCTTACTAAAATGGCAGAGTACCTTGTGGTGCTTAATCTAAGGAAAAACAACTTTGGTGGTATTATCCCAGATACATTTCCAGAAAGTTGCAAGTTGCAAACTCTTGATCTGAACGGAAATTCACTTCGGGGTAAGGTGCCAAGGTCTTTGGCCAACTGCGCTGACGTAGAGGTCGTGAATCTTGGGAACAATTTGATTAATGATACCTTTCCTTGCCAACTGAAAGCCATATCATGGTTACGGGTTCTTGTACTCAGATCAAACCAATTTTTTGGGCCCATTGGTTGTGAGGATCGCAAGGGTAGCTGGCCACGGCTTCAAATTCTTGACCTTGCTTCCAACAACTTCAGTGGAAACCTACCGGAAGATGAGTTGAGAAACTGGAAGGCAATGATGTCCAATGAAAACGAACAATCGCATCTCAAGCACCGATTTCCAGTGCTGGAGGTCACCGGGTTGTATTATCAGGATTCAATTACCATAGCCAGCAAGGGCTTGGAAATGGAGCTGGTGAAGATCCTAACAATTTTTACAGCCATTGATTTGTCTTACAACAATCTTGAAGGCCAGATACCAGATGTTGTGGGAAAATTCAATGCACTACACATTCTCAACTTGTCACACAATGCACTATCAGGTCCAATTCCTCAGTCTTTAGGAAATATGAGCCAGGTTGAGTCATTAGATCTCTCCGGCAACAAACTGACTGGCAAGATTCCGGATAGCCTGGCGGACCTGAATTTTCTTTCTTTCCTCAACCTCTCGAATAATTTCCTCGAAGGAAGCATCCCAACAGGCACTCAGCTTCAATCTTTTTCGGAACACTCATTCGAGAACAACAAAGGACTGTGCGGCCCCCCTCTGAACACAAGATGTCCAGAAACCAGTACAGAGGACCGCCTTGCAGATACTGCGACTGCGAGCGGGTTCGAGTGGAACATTTTAAGTATTGAGATCGGCTTCATCGTCGGCCTGATGATTTTGCTCGTGCCGCTCTATTTCTGCAGGAGATGGAGGATTTGGTACAGCAAGCTGTTGGATCGCGTTGTTTACTGGCTTTGCCCACGCCTGGAGCAGAGAAACTGAAATTATTCAAGGAGAGCCAATCGCTGACTTCTGATCCGATTCTTGCATCTCCGGAAACCTAGAACAGCCTTTATGTAGATAGAAGGATGTATACAATTTTAAATTGATGTGCAATTTGCTAAGATCAGAACTGGCACCGGGAACAATTCTGATATCGTTTACAGGCAAATTGGCGTTACCGCGTTATATCTCTTTTAAGATTGAACTTGAGTGCACTCGGAACTCCTTTTTTTAGTGGCAAACTTTTGGAAGTAAATGTAATTTTTAGTGAGCTTTTTAAAATTATTTGTAATGTCATTTTTCAGGTCTTATAATATGATTCTGAAGATAATAAGGAAAATGAAATTTTGGTTAACATTTCCTATGTAAGTTCTTATTAAAAACTATTGCTTTTGTTTATTATCTATACCCAATGTAAAAAAATTTTAATTAAGAAAAAGGAGTGCTTATCTCTTTTGGAAAAGAAAAATAAAAACATAACAATAAAAAGGTAATAAATTGCATAAAAAATCTCAAACATTTAGGTTCAATTGCAAATCCATCCCTAATCTCTCAGTTGTTGCTTAATGGTCCCAAATTTTTCCCTTGATTTGTTCATGATGCCATGGTAAATTAAGTTGGTACATAAATATGATTTACAAGGAGAAAAAATTAATAATTTATATAGTCAATTAACTATTAAAAAATTATAAAATGGTTTGAATTTATTAGAAAATAGTTTCAAACAATTTAAATTTATTAACTTTTATATAAGTATCTAATATAAACTTTTTAAATTCTAATTTAAAATGTTTAGTAACTGCGTCTCTTTAATTAAAATTATGCCATAATTTTTTTGTAGTTAATGGGCTGTGTAAATTATTCCCTCCATCCTAAAGAGATGAAATGTATTCCTTTTCTAGCCATCTCAAATTAGATGAAGTGTTTTCTTTAAAAAAAAATTAATATCTAATTTGCTAACTCTCACTACACAAGACCCAAAATGAAAATTTTTTTTAATCTTCATTAAAACTCCTACTACACAAAACCTTAAAATGAATCTTCTCTTTCTTTAATCATTATTTAAACTATCACTACATATAACACAAGAAGTTTTTTTTATTTTTTGTTCCAAGGGAAAAAATGAAAAAAAAAATCATGAACTACAAAAACCTTATTCTCCATACCCAAAAACATTCATCATCTTTTATGGGATAGAAAAAGTATTAATTCCTCTATGTAAATCAGTTTTTTGTACAAACTTAATCTAGTCTGGGCCAGGGATGAATTTGCAATGTAGGGAAAAAATTTGGGACCACTAAGCAGTGACTGGGAAGTTAGGATGGATTTGCAATCTAGATTAAAGATTTGTAATTGTTTGTGCAACTTACCCCAATCAGAGGCATTGAATTTTGAACTTATTTGTTATTTTTCTAATCAAGAGCTACCATGGTCAACAGTTCCCAAGAATTATTGTTTGGGTAAAGGAAAAGGTGAAAATTTTCTGTTAATGTTTGCTTAAGGGAGTAATTTTGCCACTAATGTTTGCTCAATGAAGCAATTTCAACACTATTATTTGTGTGTGTGTGTGTGTGTAAACTTGCTATTAATGTTTAGGCATCAGGGCAAATTTACCACCAAAGTTGTAAAACAATAGTGAAATAGCCACCAAATATCTAACAATGGGAATATACAATCTAAAATAAGAATATTTTGTGCCACATCAGCAACATGTCAGTGTCACTTCAGCGACGCAAAAATGAAAAAACTTTTAAACTAGCCCCTAAAAATTTGGTCCTTAGCCCCTCAATACCCATCATTGTGATTATGTTATTTTGACCATCTTCTCCAACACGTGAATCCGAATTATGTCCTCCGGCCCTCAGTTGCTCATCGCTGACCTCATCTCCCTCCCTATGCACTCACTTTAATTCTGAGGAAGAAAATGAAATGGTAAAGAGATTGGTAAAAATGATAGCTTTAGAAACTTATGTGCTAGAGTTTCAGTTAAAGAAAACTTGGAACTAAAACTTGTATTTTTCTCATTTATTCACATTTTCCACATAAGCAATTTTAACAGTCAATGGTAAAATTGCTCCCAATAACAACAAGTAATGTAAGTGGCAAAGTTACACATGAAAAACAGTAGCAAAATCATTCCCTGGAGCAAACATTAGTGGCATTTCCCTCTTCTCCTTTTAGGTAAATAGCATCATTGTTCCTAAACCTTTAACTGCCATTGCAAATTAGTCATCAACCTTTATTTTGTTGCAAATTGATCTTAAATTTTTATAATTCATTGTATATTGGCCTTAACCTTAGGTAGATACAAAAGCTCGATTTACAGAGAGGAAAAGTGAATAGTTTAAATTATCCATTAACTACAAAAAAATTATGACATGGTTTGAATTTATTGGAAAACATCTACTAAATAGTTTGAACTCGTCAACTCTTCCTAACACAAAAATGACCAAGTGTGATACTCAAAACCTTTAAAGATATGTTGGCTTACAACTAATGAGAAGGTTAGAGGCCCTAGAGGTGTGTGCCTAGACAAGTTTACATTGAAGAGCAGAGGCCTACTAGTAGTACCATTTATGGATTGCCTTTTTTGTTCATCTATGGTAATTGTTGTATTCATTATGCCTATTCTAATAAAACTTCATGCTTCTTGATTTGCATTTTTCTGCTTATATGCCCTGGTTTTCATTCATTTCATCTATTCAACTTAGGTGTAAGGATTTTTTTGGGTAAACTTCAATCGTTATTTCTAAACTATATCCAATGTTACTTAATTGTTCATAAACTATCAAGTGTTACTTAATCGTTCCTAAACCATATTCAGTGTTGCTTAATCATCCTGTCATTCATCATAGTCATTAAGAATGGATGAAAAAATGACATGACTATTGATGTGGCATGGAAAAAAACGTGGCTGCTAAAATGGCTTTACTTTTCCATCCATCTTTAACTGTTTGATGGACGACAGGATGAGATAGTAACAATTAAATAGTTTGAAGACAATTAATGTAACACTTGATAGTTTTGGGATGATTAAGCAATATAAGATATAGTTTTGAGATGACATGTGGAGTTTACCCCTTTTTTTTCATTCTTCACTCTTGATGTTTCACTAGATTTATGATCACCTTCATCTACTATTTTGTAGGGTATGATTTTTCTTTTGTGTTCGTTGCGATCTGAGTCTTTGATGTGTTATGTTTCTATAGCTTTATTCTCAACTCATGCAATTTTTGGAAGATTTTTTATGTATGTCTGATGTTGTGCTCCTACATGGTGGTTTGTTAGTCAAGTGTTTGAGCCCATTACTAATTGAATATGGTAGTTGGTTTAGTGCAGTGAATGCATAGTTAAAGTACTTTCATTTTGTGAATATTGTTTAAGGGTCTTCTGTTCCATGTTTTGTTTTCTATAGTCTGTCTTGTGTTAGGTCAGAGTTATGCCTTCTTAATTTGTAGTTTTATCATCAGCATTCTAACTACACATTTCTAGGAACTATAACTTTAAACAGACCATCCCCTTAGCCCAACTACTGATACATAGAAATAATTCTTTTTTTGTTTTACTTCTGGGTTCTTTTTCTAGGATCTGATTTAGAGCCCAGATTCTTTCTTATTTGAGTGGTGCAATGTGGGCAGGCTAGAATTTAGGGTAAACTCCACTTGTCATCTTAAAATTATATCCTATGTCACTTAATCATCCTGAAACTATCAGGTGTTGCATTAATTATCCTCAAATTATTTAATTGTTGTTGTCTCATCCTGCTGCCCATCACACCATTAAATATGGATGAAAAAATGATGTCACATAAGCAACCATGTCATTTTTCCATGCCACATAAATATTCATGTCATTTTTTAATCCATTTTTAATAGTTGTGATGAATGACAAGATGATTAAGCAACACTAAATATAGTTTTTGGACAATTAAGTAACACTTGATAGTTTATGGATGATTAAGTAATATTGAATATAGTTTAGGGATGACCGGTAGAATTTATTCTAAAATTTAAGTACAATTATGGAATTGTTAATCGTAAATGATGAGCTGGTGATGTTCAGAATCATGAAATGCTAGGCAATTGGTAGCAGGTTAAATTTCCTCTTATTTGAGTGGTACAACGTGGGCAGGCTAAAATTTAGGGTAAACTCCACTTGTCATCTTAAAACTATATCCTTTGTCACTTAATCGTCCTGGAACTATTAGGTGTTGTATCAATTGTCCTCAAACTATTTAATTGTTGTTGTCTCATTCTGATGTCCATCATACCATTAAAGATGGATGGAAAAGTGATATCACATCAGCAACTACGTCATTTTTTCATGCCACATCAATATTCATGTCATTTTTTCATCCATCTTTAACGACTGTGATGGATGACAAGACGATTAAATAACACTAAATATAGTTTTTAGACAATTAAGTAACACTTGATAGTTTATGGATGATTAAGCAACATTGAATATAGTTTAGGGACGACCGGTAGAATTTACCCTAAAATTTAAGTACAATTATGGAATTGTTAATCGTAAATGATGAGCTGGTGATGTTCAGAATCAAGAAATGCTAGGCAATTGGTAATAGATTAAATTTCCTCCACGTGAGAAATTTTCACCTGATTTCATATTTTGTTAACTAGAGTCATTTAGATGCTTGTGAAAATTCTCTTTTTTATTATGCATTAAAATAATTTATCTTTCTCACCGAGATAACACAATCCATTGCTGCTATTTGGTAGATGGCATATTTCTTCAACAAAAAAGGACATGTTGGTCAAATAAAGGTGAAGACATCCTCTATTATTGTTATTATTTTATCCTTCCTAAAAAATCTAAAACTTTTGTTATATGTTTTATTTTTATGCCTTTTTATAATTAATATAAAATTTTTTATTTTTTAACATTTTAATATATAAATAAAAAAATGTTATATATGAATAATAAGTCAAAACATATAATTTCTAAATATATATTATTTATTTTTTTAATAAATAATAATATGAATAAATTTAAATCAAAATACCATAAAAAGTTAAATAGAGCAAAAATTTTAATACCGCGAAGTACTATTTGCAACTCTCAAATTTTGCATTGAATGACTGTGGGCTATTTGCCTTCAAAAGTGCCAGTATCAGAAGGTCTATTAAAAAGCCTACTTACCTTAAAAAATGTGAAAAAAGGTTTTTTTTTCTTTTAAACTGTTTGCATAAACGCTAAAGGGTTTGATGGAAATCAAGAGCTAGCTTTGTTTATATATGAGAGGTGTAGCAACGTGATTCTTAGGAGTCGTCACCAATCAATTTTCCCTAGGTCGATTGGATACCTGAAAAATGGTCTACGATAGATTCTAAGATCGTGAGTCAGTTATGCTAAAATAACCCTATTAAAGCGCCCGGAAATTGGTACCATGGGGTTCAGTTTTATCTTTTCCTAACTCTTTATTTCTTGACCTCATCTTTTGATTTAGAATGATTTTTATGAATTTTATTTAATTTTAATTCCAAACCGGGAATCTTATCAGACCAACCGGATATGGATTCCTAGATGTCCTTGAAATCTCGAGACTTTATCAAATCCACCCAGAATTTAAAAGGAACATCTTGTTCTAAGCCGTGAGTCTTATCAGACCAATCGGATTTGAACGAATAATCCGTCTCGGGATTTTATCAAACCACCAAGAACGGATATTTGAAGGTTTATTAAATATCTTGTAATTTGCCTTAATTCAATCTCTTTATAATCTCTAAGAATTTAAATTACCTAGTATAATAATTCCTTATGTGTTATCAAAATTTAAGATGCATTTTTGTAAATCAAAGATAAAAAGATAATAAGATGAAACTATTCTAAGAAAACTTAAGAGAAAAAAAAAAACAAAGAAAGAAAAATAAATAAATAAATCAATAAAAATCCTAAGTTACATCCTTATGTGAATTTAATGGTTAAATCGTGGTTAAACAAAACAAAGAAAGGAACAAACAAAAGGAAAAAAAATAAGAAATAAATGTAAATAAATAAAAAGTAAGTAAATAAATAAAAAAAATGAATAAGTAAATAAATAAAATAAATAATCAAGTAAGTAAGTAAATAAATGAATCGATGAGTAAATAAAGAGAACAAATAAAAAAAAGAAAACAAATAAATAAGACAAGACAAAGAAAATAATGAAAAGAAATAAAGAAAGAAAAAGAAAAAAAAATGAATAATGAAAATTAACTAAATAATTAATTAAACATTCTCGCATGGCTAAACAAATAAATAAAGAAAAACGAAACAAAACAAAACAAACAAAAGCAAAACAGTTAGGTCGTATTCTATATAAATTTAATAGCTACAGTTGATGCATAACTTAAGCAAGCAAATAAACGAAACAAGAGAAAAAAAAAATATATCAATGAAAATCCTGCTGTCAGTGACTAATCTGCAAAATAGAAATATGTTAGTGACTTAACGAACAAAATAGAAAGATGAGTGGACTAATCAGAAGTTATACCAAAAAGGAGAGGTTGACGGGGGTCAACGGCCTGTGGATGGGTCGGGTCGCGGGTCTTCCACGGATCTTCTCTGATTGGTAGACCGAAGGATGAAATGGAGGACGATGGTGGCTTGGACTTCACCGGCGATGACGAGGTGACCACCAGGGGGGCTCACGGAAGGGAACGATGGCGGACGGTGGCCGGAGCGTATGGGTGCGAGGGGCTTTTTGGGGACGGCGGCGGCTGGCACGGCGTGGAGGGCGACGGCGAGGGCAGTGGCGGCAAAGCGGGGACGACGGCGAGACGATGGTTGATAGCTGGAAAGAGTTGGGCAACGACGAGTGGCACCCAGGGGCGGCGGCTGCTATTAGTGAAGTTTAGGGTTCCTTGGGGAGGAGGGTGGCGAGACTGAGGACTTAAGTAGCAGGTTTTCCCTTTTCGAGAAAGCTTGAGTTTCTGCCCATTTTTCTTCTTTTCTCTCGAAATTTGAGCCCTATTTATACTGGAGGATCCTTTAAAACCTGATTAACAATGTTTCCAGAGTTTAATCTTGATTCAAATCAAATTTGAAGAAATTTAGTTCAATTAGGATATAATCTGGTGAAATACAAGTTTAAGTCCAATAAAATTCTCAAACTGCTGATCTTGCCCCAAATTCTGTGCGAATGTCAATTTGGCCCAAAACTTTCAGGAATTGACAGATTTGCCCCAAACTTTTGAATTTTGCTCAAAACTTTCTAAAAACCCTCAATTTCCTCCCAAACTTTTTCTTTTTGCCCAAATTAACCCTACAAAACCTTTAAGACTCCAAATTAGTACCTAAACTAAATTAACTCCTATTTTTACCCTAGATGATCCAAAAAATCAAAAATTACCTAAAAGACTAAAATGTCCCTATAAAAAATCAAAATACTCCTAAAATGATTTTCATAATCTAAAACTTAGACAAAAGTCAGTACCCAGACAAAATTGGGTGTCAACAAGAGGTTAATCACAATTTGCAATATTTACCATAATTTCTGGAAGCAAAAATGGGCAATCATGTTTTTTTTTTCCTTCATTTTTTTTGAAACTAAAACATCAATTGGGTATTATTTTTTGAAACATTTTCATGATGTTCAATTTTCAAGGCATATTTACAAGTTGAAGGGCCAGTATGTCTTCACTTTATGAGGTTGTCAATGTAAATTGAGTTGATTGCTTAGAAAATGGTTTCTTCACTGAGGTAAAGGTCAATATTTACAATCACAAAAGTAAGTTTTTGTCCTTTCTAATGCTGCTACACAAGGGTATTACTGCTACTTCCCCCCTTGCCACACAAGGATATTGCTTCTATGGATGACTCCTTCAAATTTATATTGTACCACATTGGTATGCATTTGTTTTACGATTTTTAGTTCAGTTGGCAAAGCAAGTTGTCTTAATCACCGTGTGCGACTTATTTGAAAGATATTTCCAAGTATTCTGTGAGACTGTGACCAATTAATAAAGCCCCATTACTAATTATTTATTTTATTAATGCGCTTCATACTTCAGAATGCAAGGGGTTTTGGACTCTCTTAAATTTTTGTGGTCCTTGCTATCTCTATTTCTATGATATTTTAATGAGAGAAAGAAAAACAATTTAGGGGCTAGACTCTTCGTGAATACTTTTATTTACAAGGATATTTTTTTGTCATTTTCTTCCACATTGTTTGACAATAAATATCAGTACTCCAAGTTTTTTGCACATCATCTTAAGTTTGTGCTTTGATATTCGGTATGTTCAATAGGACCATGAGACTGTAATAAATGCCACCTACTCTGGTTCTAGGTTCCTTGAAAATGTGGTTGGTGGCAATGAAGTTTGCATAGTTTTGGAATCTACAAGTTTTTATGCTGAGCAAGGTTATCAGATATACATGTTCTAATCGAGTCTTTTCCATAATAGTCAGATTTTAGATCATGTTTATCTGATGTATTGCGTCCATGTTGTATAAGGGAAAAAGAGTATGTAATACGCCCCTATCATGCATAATAACTTGATAAATTTAATTTCTTCTTGTAGTTTTTTTTATCTCAATTTATTTGAAGGTGCATTTGATGTTGTGTAACTGTGCTATTCTGCACGATGAAAATGTATTGGCGAATTTGAAATTAAAATATACCTGTTTTAGTAAATTTGAACTAAGTTAAATTGTTGGTCCAATTTATGCTGCTTTCATCGATAAGTTCATAATTTACTTATTCCGAGATTGGATTTTCTTTAAAAAAATTGTTATGGATCAAGTTGGGAATATAATATGGTGTCATTGATGAACGGTGAGCTTGGTACAACTAGTAATGGTTCTTCCTCTATTTCTATTCTCCATAAATTAATGTTTCTTGGAGTTAATAGTGACTTTTCGTGACATGATATTGGACAATGTGATAATTTTTTCATACAACTTAAAGCAATATGTGAAATAAAGACGGTGGAAAAGGTAAATTGGGGAACTTATTAATGACAATGATTGAATTGCACTAACATTAGTAGCATGACAGGACCAACTTAGTAATGATAGTGACATAATTGCACCGATTTAATAACGTTGGTGACATAATTAGTCAAATAGAATTTAAGTGGCATAATGGAACCCAAGGGGGCAGACATTAGTGGTTCTATTAGGGTTTTTGCCATAGGCCTAGCTATTCATGAATGGGAGAAGTCCAAAGCAAAATAGGAGTATTTGTCTTCAATAATGCAATATAATTGAAGAGTAAATATTCTACTGAAATTTGGAAAATAATTTTATATTTCGTGCAAAAATTAACTCCCATATGTCATTTCCGCCACAAATTAAAAACAAACTAAAATAAAAGTACAACAAAATATTACTTGCCACATCGCAATTTAGGTTGGACTTAGAGAAGGAATGAATCTTAAGAGATCTATTCAAGGTTGAGGTCCTAACTCCTAAGTTGGAGCTAAGAAGGCTAAGAGCGTGAGTAAACTATATCATCAAACACAGTTTTGAAAAGTTTTTAAGACTTTATTTATTAAGAATCATCATTTAGATTGTTGGGAAAGTTACAAAAATCCCATTTATATTTGACCTAACCTACACTTGTCCCCCTCTATTTTAGAAAATATACACTTTGCCCCCTAAATAGTCAAATTAGTTAAATTCATTGTCATGCAAGTGAACCAAATGTCATGATTGCCCAATAAGATTTTCAAATTATGCTACCTCAATCGATTTTCTCTAAATATATAATATATTTCTACTAAATTATATTCTTGAATAATTTCTATCTTTATAAATTTACTAATAATTTCTAGATCTATAATATATTTCTATATTTATAAACCAATAGTCTATGCTTGTGATTAACATTAATATTTACTTGTTTAACATTTTATTCATTTTTCAATTAGTTCAAATAGAGAAGTATCATATTTTAGGACAAATATATTTTTTTTTTATCTAATCTCATTTTATTTTGAAAAATAATTTTCACCACATGAAAGAAATATACAGATTCTACAATTTTTTAGCAACACATAATATAAATAATATATTAATTGAAGCACATCATTAATTGCATAACATTATATCTTTATTATGTGCATTTTTTAGATGAATGGTAATTAATGTTTTGTAACTTTTTACCCTACCCAATGAAAAAATTTATAAGTTATACTTATTTTTTACAAAAAAAAAAATAAAAGTAGAAAATTTATAAAATATATTACTTCAAAAAATATGAAATTTAGTTGTGTATTCAATAAATGTATTATGCATTTATTATTTTTTTAATTACCATTTAGCTGTATATTTAATAAGTTTGAGGCTTTTGTTCCCTAGAGAAGACATCAAACAGGTCCCTAGTTCAAGTCATAAACTGGATCATTAAGAAGCCATCAACAGCCTTCTGAGTATAGGATTGAAATGTTGGGTTAAAATTTATAGTGGATACAATTGGTGGACTAAGGGGGAAAAAAGAGCCGAAATTAAAATTGACACATTTTCAAGAAAAAAGACCATAAATTTTCAAGAGAGGAAAAAATAAATAAATAAATATCCGCCATAAATTTCCACACAATATTCCAATTCTATGCTCAAAAATCGCATGATGGCTTCCTTGATGAATGTTAGACCAAACCACAAGGGGGGGTTTCTGTAATTTTCCCTTATTTCTAGTGACTAAAGTGAAACTTTTCAAACTTTACTGAATTTTTGAAAAGTTTATTAAAGTTTAGGGATTATCTTGTTTCAAAAATCTGGAAAACCGTCCAACTCTTTCCTTTTTACACTTTGGCGCCGAACTCCTAAAAGCTTCCAGTTAGGCTATCACTTCCAAGCTCCACAAGCCAACCGGCCGAAACCTCGCCGGACCACCACGATCCAGTAGCCGGGAATTGAACTCGCCGAATCAAAAGAATAGCACCACCGTCGACCTCTGCTCCTGGCCCTTGTCCCAATGGCACTCACCGATTTTGCTATTTCTCCCATTTTCATGTTCTTTTCCCATTGTTTTTCTTTCTCACTCTACTTTCTCTCTGTAGAACAGTCACCCAAATGGAAAAATCGAACCTTGATCCAGCTTCAATGGCCTTACAAGAGCACGATGGTGACCTAAATGGTTCCACTCGCCGCCTCGACATCCGGATCCCCTCCAATCGCAGCTCTCTCTGTAACCAACAAGCTCTCTCTTTCTCTTTCCTGCTATGTCACTCTTTCTTGCTAGATTGACCAACTCTGGATGCCGGTGCTGGTGTTGATGGCTGGCGTCAACTCTGGATCCCGTCCAGTCTCACTCTCGCTCCGTCTTCCTCAGTTCCTCTGCTCTGCTCTGTTACGACAAACACAATTGTTTCGAGGGAAATTATCAAAAACCCCCTGAGGTTTGCTCAGACCTATAGTTTTTACCCCTTTTTCAAATATGTACACTTGCCTCCCTTAACATTTAACTTTGTTAATGATTGTTATTAAAGAAAAGAAAAAATGTTCTACTTTAACAGTCTTACTTCCTTCTTGAAAACTCCCCATTGACGGACAAGAGGCAATTTTCAGGTTTATAATGCTCATTTGAGGTGCACAAAGCCCAAAAAGGGAGCAACGAAGCCCAAAAGAGCTACTCCATTTTTGCATGTTCAAGGGGTGAGTTGGGCTGATTCCATGTTCAGGGGGCAGTCTGATCACATCAACCGAGTCCAAGGGCCAAACTTGTCTTTATGCCTATAAGGAAAACCTAATCCGAAATAAAGAGAGAAACAAAAAATTCCCAAAATGACATAAATTTCAGACACTTGGATACACTTTAAAACATTATTATTTTGACCTATGAGATGTAGTTACAAAAGGAAAAGTTATCATGACTCCTGTAGAGTGTTGGATTCCCTTTAAAACAATATATTATAACAGTAATTATAATAACAATGCAAAAGATATGGTCTCTAGAAGTTGTGGGTAATGCAGAACATATTTTTGAGTTTTCCTCTTTAGTTTGGCCCAATTAGCCTAGTCTAAGGATTCATCCACGAGACACTCCATGTCAAGTTAGCCCGTCTTTTGGTTTACCATAGCTTCTACTCCTTGTCAATCACCAATTACCCTTGTTTTTTTCCAATGTTTGATCTTGTAAATATAGTGACAGTGATTATCATAGTGAAGGATGGTTGACCTAGGGAATTGTTGATCTTATTGATGTTTGTAGTTTGTGATGTTACGGAGTTGCACCATGTGCCCTACATCCATCGTTCATTGCTCGCCATCTTTTCATTTTGCATCACTTGATCGCCTCACAATTACTTCAATTTTGTAATTTGCTTTCAATAAACAAAAGCATGCATAGATTATTTAACTTTGGGTCACTTGATTTTGGGGAATATTGAACTAATTTACATGCCTTGGGTTCATTTGATTTGGGAATCGAGAGTTAAGGTTCATAAGAGGATCGGTGAAAAAGATAGAATAGGGAAGACGAACCCTTTATTCCTCAATTGCTAATCAATAAACAAAATAATGAAAGAAATGTCAAATTTACTACTAATGTTTTGGGTTGTGGGCGAATATGCCACTATAGTTATTTTTTTGCCCAATTTCCCACTAATGTTTTAAAATGGGCCAAAATATGCCATTGAGATTTCAAATTAAGAGTGGATATACCACTGACCATTAAAAAGATAACAAAAAGTGTTAAAAAGAATAAATTTTAAAATTTTAGGCTGATAATGCAAGTTTTAACAAATTTCATAAACTTTTTGTAATTAGACTCTCTCTCTCTCTCTCTCTCTTTCTCGAATACCAATGAGAAGATGAAACAACAAAGGCAGAGGGAAAGCGGTGACGAGGCTGGGTGCTAGTGATGGAGGCAGTGACAAGGTTGAAGTGTTGATGACAAAGATTAAACCATCTTTTGGTAAAGTCTCAAAGGTCCTAATATTTTTTTAAAAGATGCATAATAATCTTAAGATTTTAAAATATGTTATTTTTACCATTTTCTATTATTTTCTAACTGTTAGTAGCATATTCGGCCTATTTTAAAATATTAGTGGGAGATTGATCCAAAAAAAACTATAGTGGCATATTCACTCTCTATTCAAAATATTAATGGTAAATTTGATATTTCTGCAAAAAATAATAGTCCTAAGAAACCAAGGGTTGATGCACATTTGTCTAAAGTTTTGATTCTGAAGGTCAATCCGAGCAATTGGGAGCATCTTATTAACGGCCAACTGCCAAGCAACAACAGAGGTAACATTTCAAGAAAATATGCATATATTTTTTTGAAACATGAAGGGGGCAAGAGTAAATAATTCAAAACCTCGGGAGCAAATATAATTTGCCTACAAGGCCATCTTAGAAAAATTTGCCGAAAGAAATAGATGCTGTCAACAAGGTCAAAGACCAAATTGACACGCTGGTAGGACAGAACAAAACAAGGGAATAAATCTGGGGACACATCTCAATTTTCAAGCTGGTAACAAAATGTCAATCGGTTTCGCATAATGATCGAATGAGCCCATCATAGATAGACCTACTTCTAGAATCATACGACGACTTTGACGCATGCAAAGGGGATTTAATTATGCTGAAACGTGTTTAGGTCCTCCTCCTTGTGGACCGATGCATTGCAAGGTTGAAAAAGACCACCTCAATTGTAGAAAATGTATTCACGCTAACCTCAATTGCATTCGGGTCACGCACACCAAAAGGGCAAAAGGTTTCATCTATTTTGAGTCTTTAAAACATTTGAATTTTGGATAGAATTGGGAAAAGGTGAAAACATTTGTGTGATATTTCTATTTCTACTCTTTTTTTATATAAATAAAAAAATAGTAAAAATGAATATATCATTTGAGATGACATAAAATAGTAGATATTAGAAAAAATGTGGGATCAAATGAGATACTAAAAATCAAATTAGGATGACACAAGATTGGTCCCAAATACTAGGAAAGAAAGTCAACTAAGCACTAATATTCCTCAAACCATACCATATGTTGCATTATCACCCTTGAATAATTAAATAGTGCACCATTGGTCCCAAAACTATGAGTAACGTGATTAGAGGTGTATTTTGAAAGATTATTGATAAGAAATCGTTAATAATTATTTGCGCAATTTGTATAGTAATCGAAACCCTGCACTTTGACAAATTTGAAAATTTAAAAATTTTTCTTTTTTTTTTCTTTTTCAAGTTGATAAGGAAAAATTCACAAAAATTAATGAATCTCTAAGAGTTTGATTTAAATAATTAGTAGGAAAATAAATTATTTACTTTTAAATGATATTAATTCTAAATAAAAAAAAAAGAATGACTAAATGAATTTTTAGTAATCGATTCATCTCTCACAATGGAAATCTAAATAATACTTCTTCCGTTCTACCAATATTTTTTCATTATCTTTTTTCGGTTGTCCCAAATTTTTGCAATATTTGTATATTTAGTAACTTACTTTTCCATATAACTATTTAAACTATCATTTTAGTATTTAATTTTTTTAATTTACATGCAAAAAACCAAGGATGAAAATGAAAATAACACATTTTTTTTTCTACTTTCTTAACCTTCGTGTCAAATCAAATTCAAATGGAGCAAAATTAGTGGAACAAAAGAGATGATTTTTAAGCCCTGTCAAAATAACATTGTTGATTAGCATTAAAATTTTAAAAAATATCAAACATAATTTTTTAATTTTTAACTTTAATAATTAATTTTATGTTATTAAATTATTTAAAACTCTAATAGTCCGTCCAAAAAGTTTTTTTTCCTTAAACGTCCTTTATTTTGATCCACATAATACATGTCGATGGACCCTGCGTTAAGGTCAACTAACTTGGCAACTTCTCATGCACTTGATTTTTTGTACAAGCAAATATCTGGAAAATTGTACTCCATAAGAAAAAAGGAAATAATAAGAACACTCTTGCAACACGTAATGATTATGTCCTATCGCATATCATCAAGGATATATTGCAAACATTTCCCTGAGGTTTGGAATAACTTACAAATATTCCACAAAATTTTGAAAACCTACATTTGACCCCAAATTGTAAGCGCCCACACTTTGTCCGTTATGCACTTAAGCTTGTGGGTCAGACGTTCTGATTAACCATGAACGTTTAAGAATCGAGCGAATAAACCCCAAAGATTCATCTCAGGCACCTCCAATCCAACTTTTGCCTAAATGCATAAACAAAAAGTAGTTTATGATAACTCGTATATTTATGTTTGTAATTAATATTAGTGTTTATTTTTAATAACTTAGTATTTTCAGTTAGCTAAAACATATAAATATATTTTTTATGGAGAAATATATTTTAATTAATTTTTTTTAATTTTAAAAGCTAATTCTCACCATATAAATGAAAGTAAGGAATCAAGCCAAATGGTAATTAATTTTGTATAAATCTTTACAACCTATGAATCTAAAAATTAATAAAAAAATAGTTTTCACATAAAATATGTTAAAAGTTGGGGATTCTTAAAAAAATAGTGTGCAATTTGAATAAATAAAAATAAAAATTTAATACATTATTAATAATCATTTTTTGTACACATAAGTATCACATGCACAGTTATAGTACAGAGGTGTTCCATGAATTTCGGCTGCTCTGTGGGCTTCTTAATGGGTACATGCCTGTACCCAAGCCTACATTCTTTAAGGTCTTTAGCTGCTAAACTGCTTCATTTCAATAAATACCTCCATTTATTTGTGATAATTCAAACCTCTAGTATTGGGGTTAACGTGTATACTGACATTTACCAACTAAGTTAAGCTCCTGGTGCATAACTGATAATCTCAACTACCTAAAATATTGAGTCAAATACTTCATCCAAAAAAAAAAAAAGAAAAAGAAAAAGGGAATAAGCACCCAAAAAGAGAAAATTTACAATAACTCTATATACTTTGATAACAACTTTTTGAAATTATAATATAAACTGTATGGTAGTCATCTCCTAATAATTTTAATATCATAAATGCAAATCAGTATGTTTTAAATGTTAATTAATTATAAAAAATATTAAAAAATTTAAATTATTAAAATATAATTATTAAATAATTTAAGTTAAAATTTTATAAATTATTGTGAGATAGTAAAAGAAGTAAAGGATAAAGTGTAAGTTTTTTAAATGAAAAGGACAAAATGCATAGTGGGTCAAACTCCGGGTCTTCTGTAATTTTCAGAATAAAAAAAAAAACGGAAAGAAAAGTGGAATAATTAAGAAAGTTCTCTACCCAGACTTCACGGTTTTTCAGCCATCGGCCTTTAGCCGCCGCCTCCTCCTCCTTCATCATCCTCCACCCATCACTATCGTCGTCTTTCCTCTGCTCCTGTCTCCAAACCTTCTCTCTCCCTCTCTCTCTCTCTCTCTCTGTCATGTCTTCCTCCCATCAAAGTTGAACCGTAGTAGTTTTTGAACTCGGTTGAAATCAAGGAACTTGTCAACAGATTCGTAATCGATTCGAGCCTAAACGGTGGCGGTTAGCGACGGAGTATGAAGGAACAATTGAAGAATGAAGATGATTATAGTTGGCTTAACGATTTGATGCGCATAAAGATGATTCAGGACAAAGATGATAACTAGTGGTTGGCAGAATCGGTTTTCTAACTTTTCTTTCTGAAAATCTGTTTGAACTGTCGGTTGCTTGTGTGATTTTTCTTCAAAGATTTATTTGGTTCGTCCGTGGATTTCCCAGTCATTGACAAATAGTAAAGGAGATTCGATTGAAAGGAAAATTGAACCTGAGAATCTTTTTTACCATCGCACGGCAAGACTCTATTTTGATTTGATGAAAGCGAGAGAGCTTTTGGTGAATTTCCCAGAGTTTGAGGTGGAAGGGAGACAGTGGTATGATTTGCCGGTCATGGACGAGCGCTAGTTTGTTAATGTGAAAGTTTAGGGGTCAAAGGTTCAAGGCAAAAAAGACCAGTGTCAAAGCTGGGTTTTGTCTTTTCTTTTCTTTTCTTTTTGTTTTTTTTGGGCTTAACGGACGCTACAGACACAGAACTTATTGATTTGGATGATTGGATCATCTACCACGTCAAAATGTTTTTCTTTCTGGGAAAATTAACAAAAACTCTCCGAGGTTTGGTCTAACATACAGTTTTGTCCCCTATTTTTCACAAATCTACACTTGTCCCATCAAAAGTTAATGATTCAACAAATCACAGTTACAAAATACAAAGAATAGAGAAAATACTTAATTTTGTCCTCTTAACTTTCTTTCTTATAAACTTTGCCCCCAACTTATTTCAATGATTAATAAGAGCCCTAAAACTCTTGCTGGAACTCCAGGTCGACGAACCCATCAAAGTCAAAATCCTGCGAAACCGAAATCGGGGATTGGATTGAATTGAATGATACGATGAAGACTCTTGCTGGAGCTCCAGGTCAACGAAGGATAGAACTGACCCATTAGAGTCAAAATCTAGTGAAACCAAAATCGGCGGTTGGATTGAACGATGAAGACCGTTGCTCCGCTCTCTCTTCCTTTTCTTCTTCTTTTCCCGCTGCTCCGCTTTCTCTTCCCTTTCTCCTTCTTCCCCAACAATCGCGGCAGTCCAACGGTGAATCGATGAGCAGCCGACTGGAATTGAACGGCAATGATCTGTTTGCGTCGAGTTTGTTTGCGGGTCTGTTCGCGATTTCATACTGCCGCCTGAAACCCATACCATAGATTTTCACCATCATCCTCGTACCCATACTCCCTAACCCTCTCCTTTGATTGAACAATTCCTCTCAGACGTCTCGGCTTTCTCCCATAAAAGCTTCATCCTTTCTTTCTAATCCATGGACCCAGGAGACAAGGAAGTGAGATTTGACGGAGAAGTGAATGGCTTTAAATCGTCTGAAGATGAAAGGTCTCTGCCTCCTCCAGTGATGGAACTAGTCCTGGGTAATTTCTCTCTCTCTTCCCCATGTATCCTTGCTCAGAAAGATATAAACTTTTTAATGGCTTGGAATTAAGTAGACAGACACAAGAATGACGAGACCCAGTTTTGGTTTAAGTCTTGGAATTACTGGGAGAAGTAGGTAAAGTTGTAGTCTCTGTATGAATCTTGAGGTATTTAAAGCTTGTTTTGGCTGATGCGCCCTTTCTCTATCTTCTTGATGACATCGAGAGCTACTACGGCCGGTGAGGAATCAAATTCATCAGTCCGATTCGGCTAGATTCCGATTGGGGGAGTTGCTGATGGGTCTACTTTTCTGCTGGTTCACGTCTCGCTTGACTTCTCGACTTATCTCGGCGCTGCCCAGCCATCGACGATACTCAGGTCACCTCCTTGAGCGGCGGATCTGAAAAGAAAATTCATCAATTACTGTTGCCTAAGCTCTTGGACTTAGTCAAGTTGTCCAGTCTCAGACCAAAATCAACCAAAATTCGGGATTTGAGTTTGGTTTAGGAAGGGGATTGGTTTAGTTTTTGCTTTAAAAGCTGGGGTAAATCGTTAAGTGTAGAAGTTGGGTGACAAAGTTTTTATGGAAGAAGGTCATAGGGGCTAAGTCAGGTGTTTTTCCTTTTCTGTGATAACGGTCATTAACGGAGTTGATTTTTGAGTAGGCAAGTGTAGGTTTCTGGAAAATGGAGACAAAAATGTAAGTTAGATAAAACCTCAGGGGATTTATGGTCATTTTTCCTTTCCTTTTCCATTACAAACTCTGTTGTGGGTCACAAATCGCCAGTGTGGAAAAGGCTGGTGAACTGCTGCGATAACCGCTGTCGCTTTCTCGTTCTCTAGACTGCTTTCTGTTCTGGGTCTCGCTTATTATAATCGAGCACTCGCACTAGTTAGAACCCAAATGCCAAACTCACTGCCCTTCTCCCTATTCTTGTATATCATTGCCTTCGACGATATATGGTTTTCATTCTTTCCAAATCTCCAGCTTTTCTCTGTTTCACTTCCACCACCTCATTTTCATCCTAAGAAACAGATCAAAACGGCTACTTTTGTGCTTCAAGAACTTCTTTTTACCCAGGTGATCATCTCCTATCTGAAGTCACAAAATTATTGACCTGCCATATTTTTGTTTATTTTTTCTTTGTCCAGCTGGATGTGTCGGCAAGTTGTTTTGAGTTTGATTGCTGCTGCTTGGGGAGCGTTATTTATATTCTGCATGCTACAGGGTTGAAAGGAACATGTGAGTTTGTGGTGTAGCCGTTTAGGCAGAGAATCTTGAACTGGGCATTTGTGTTTGAGATGAGTTTTAGGTGTTTTGGTATGTTTGATTCGTGCATGGGGAAGAGTGGTCGTGGCCATAATCAGACTCAGGGACAAGGTAAGGATTTTGATGGTGTTGTTAATTTGCTTGTTCAGATCGTTTTCTTCCATTCTGCTGCGTGTTTCTGCAAAATCTTCAAAATAGACTTTCTAATTGTATATACTCGAATTATAAATGACCGTGAGCTGCCTGGATTAGGTACAGCTCAGGCCGCAAAGCTTTTGTAATTATGCCCTGATATTCATTTAGTAAGGTTGCTTCCTTTCAACGAAGCATATTAACTCGGCCTCTGCCGGCCTGGCTGAAATTGTTTATATTTAGTCAATGAATTTCGGCTTGAAATGTTGCATTTTTGAAATGTAATGCCTGCCTGTAGGCAATTGCAACTCAGGCTTCATTTGGCCACAACTTCCATGATTTAGAGTTTTGGATAATTTATTAACTGTAGATATATCTTTCCAATCGTTAAAGCTAAAAGCTACTGCTAGATAGCCTTTTCTAACCTTTGGATAATTTATTTACGGTAGATATACCTTTCCAAGCTAAAAGCTAAAAGCTTGATGTTGTTGCAATGAGACCTGTAGCTGAGGAAACAGAAAATGATGGCATTTCATGTTACTTCCTTCACATGAGTCCCAAAAGTTATCTTGAGCCATTGGCTGTTGCATCCTCTATCGATGTGTTACTTCGCTTTTACTTTTTAATCCTTGAATTTGTTCCCGTGACAAAATTCTGCAAAACATTCTAATTTGCTTCTGCATGGTTGTCTGGTGCATGGATAGAGATTGCCGACAACAATGTCCGACTCTTTTCTTATAATTCATTGAGATCAGCAACTTCAGATTTTCATCCTTCAAACAGAATTGGAGGAGGTGGTTTTGGAGTTGTCTACAGGGTAAGGAAACTTGTGATTTATTGTTTCCCTAATCTTTAAAGTGGACATTGTACTCCATTTTACCAAAGCAGCACTTTATGTGTTTTGTCATACAGATGATTACGTTTATGTTTTGATGTGTATATCTCAAATGCAAGAGTATCTGTTGCAGCATTTGCTCAATTTTGCACAGTTAGGTGTATGCAGGTGTATCTGCATCCTTGAGCTGTGTTGTGTGTGTCAGAGACGGAGAGAGATCTATGTTTGACTTCAGTGCATGCATTGTCTGCTTCACTGAAGACAAAAGTTTGACATCCATGTGGTTCGACTTATGTGCTTGCAGGGAGTTTTGAGGGATGGCACTCGTGTAGCTATCAAGTCCCTTTCTGCTGAGTCTAAACAAGGATCACAAGAGTTCCTTACGGAGATTAATATGATATCTAATATAAGACATCCAAATCTCGTTGAACTCATTGGCTGCTGTGTAGAAGGCAATCATAGGTTATTGGTTTATGAGTATATGGAGAACAACAGTCTTGCCAGTGTTTTGCTGGGTAACTAGAACTTATACTCCCATGTTCTTTATATTGGTTAATCAAGTAGGAATTTTGGGAACACCACCATGTAAGTTCCCCTTTGCCATTGTCTTTCTCCATACCTTTTTCATCTCCCTCTCTCCCTCTCGTCTGAAACCTTGGTTGCGGATGGTAAACTTGGCTTAGAGGTATACTGGCTAGTGATTTAGACTGACACAAAGAAGATAAGCACACGAATCTTGGTCCTACACAAGGTTATGGTTAAATTGTGGCAAGTTTTGGACTTGTGAGCACAAACCACTTCAAAGTTATAATAATATGTTGCTTAGATGCAGAAATTTATTCTTGTAAATGAGGCTAACATTTTGTTGTCATTTAAGTACACACTGCCTAAGGCCTTAAGTGAAGCTCACTTGTCTCCTTTATATGCATGGATGTCTAATCACAATGCAGCTATCCACTTTCTTTATTTTGCTTGTAAAGCTTGTGGGGAAGGGAATAAACTTGGGGATTTTGTCCAAACAAATTCTACGAACTTAATGCATTTTTATAATATGAAAGGGGCTAGAATTTGCTTCCAAGTATTTAGGGAGACACTAACATTTAACAGTAACTGTTTCAGGTTCAAAAGCTAGATATGTTAGTCTGGATTGGCCTAAAAGAGCTGCCATCTGCTTGGGTGTAGCTTCTGGGCTAGCATTTCTTCATAATGAAGCAGAACCTAACATTGTCCACCGAGATATTAAAGCTAGCAACATACTTCTTGATGGTAATTTTTGTCCTAAAATAGGAGATTTTGGGCTGGCTAAGCTTTTCCCGGACAATGTCACTCATGTCAGCACTCGAGTAGCTGGGACGTTGTAAGCACAATCTTGAATTTTTGTTTTTCAAAGCTGAGCTGAATAGCCATTAGTCTGTAGAAATTTATGTGATACCTTCTCTTTAGCTGACTTTTCAGAATACCTTCTCTTTAGCTGACTTTTCAGAATTTTATACTTCAAAGCTTGCATATTTATCATCTACAAACTTGTGATCTCGCTGTCTAAAGGCATCAGGGCAAACAGTGACATTTAAATATGAGCCGCATTTAACATCTTTGTGTCATGAAGGTAGGAAATGATTGCCTTACTGGTTAGCTAGACTAGTTAAATGTGCATGTTTCTAGGCTGTTTTCTGCATGGAAAGTCTGCAAAAATGTGCTGGTCTTTTCTTTTGCACATAGCACTTATTTCTTTGTTAGCTCATTCCACCTTTAAAGATAATCTCTGTTTCTGCAGGGGATATTTGGCTCCTGAGTATGCCCTTCTAAGGCAGCTTACAAAAAAAGTAGATGTATACAGCTTTGGGGTTCTCGTACTTGAAATTATTAGTGGCAGAAGTAGTAGCAAATCAGCATTTGGGATGGATCTGTTGCTTCTGGTCGAATGGGTATTTTTGTGTTCTCTCACTTTCCCTTTTACTGACTCTCTTGCTTAGTGCCTGAGACTGGGGCAAGTAGACTGTAGACCTGAATGCATATAAAGTGGCTTGCATTAATATCAATTTTGCTGCTAATATCTCTCCTTGTCAGTATCATTTCCTTTACCATGCTTTCTCTCTTTTATATGACAGAACTGTAGTTGCATTAACCATAAGGGCTGAAACCTTAGCTTCATTACAGATATAGGTGAAAATTTGAACCTATATATGGTGAAGATGCTTAAACAATGATGAGTTGTTGATTTTATAAGAACATACAAAGAGTCATCAAATACTGATGGATTTTGGATGCTGTTTCAGACATGGAAACTGAAAGAAGAAGAGCGGCTTCTTGATATTGTTGATCCGAACATACGTAACTACCCAGAAGACGAAGTAACACGCTTCATCAAGGTTGCGCTTTTCTGCACCCAAGCATCTGCACACCAGAGACCCACTATGAAGCAAGTTGTGGAAATGCTTTCAAAAAATGTGCACCTCAATGAAAAGATACTATCCGAACCAGGGGTGTACAAGGGGAGAGGGCGAGACACTCAGCACTTGGGTGGCAGTAGCACAGAAGAGACATCATCTTCTCTCAGAAACAAGGGTAAACGATCTATCGACCTCCCTGTGACCTCATCGCACGTAATCAGTGATGGTAGTTCATCACAGATTCTTCCCAGGTGATCCATTGACTGCTCCTTGCCATTTTTATTTGATCTGATTCTTAGTAGGTGTAAATCTGTAAGTTATCATAATGTTTCTGGTGGACTCATGCAGCAGAAAGTTTTCTTTGCTTACCCTTGGATGTAAATCAGAAGTAAAAATAAATGGGTGTGTCCAGATACTACTCAATGTACTCATCAATTTATTCTGTAATTACCTTGTACAGTATAATTATGATAAAAAAATGGAAATGTTTGGATCTCCCAAAAGATTGCAGAATAGCAGTTCCGTTTTGGTTTGGTTGCATGCTTGGATTGGAACAACCTTGCAACTTCATACATAAAGTTTCAACCTTGATGGTGATGACAAATTTGAGCATATAAATCCCAGATCGTTACAGTATCAAATCTTTTTCTTTTTTTTCTTTTTGGGTGAAAGTAATCGTACGATATCTCTATTTCATTGGATTCATTTAAACATCCTCGTGACACAAGATTAAATACGTAGAAAACCCTATTTGCACATCGGTTCATTTAATAAAAGTTGTTATCACATGTACTAAATTAAGTGAATGTCTATGATGTGTCCTCTCTACTGAACGAAACCGTAAGAAGTTACATGGTAAAAAGCAGAGCGAGGCTAGAAAAGGGTCAATTTAGAGCAACTTAATTCAAAATAATTTATTTTTATTTTTATATATTTTTTTTTACCTCGACCCAATTACATTTGAAAACTAATATTATGAAGATATAATAATTTATTTAAAATTAAATTTTCAAGATTTTATTAAGTTTTTATGAATTTTTCTTTTTTAATGCTTAAATATAAAAAATTCATAAAAATTTAGTATGATTATAAAAATTGTATTTTCAATGAATTATTACACATAAATAATATTGACTTTTACATAAAATTAATTTTGAGTAAAAAAAATAAAAATAAAAATAAATCATCTTGAATTAAGTTAAAATGAATCGGTTCTACCAGTTTTGGGTAAATAGTCCCCGGCTATTTGCAGGCGTGCAACTAAGTTATAAAAGAAATAAACAAAAGTAAAGTGTAAATACTCTCTTCCTAACATCCGAAAACTCCTCCAACCTAAACACATGTTATCCTTATACCAAAATTTGTTTCCTCTTTAGAGATCAAGCTTTCTTCTCCCCATCTTGACTTTAAATCTTGTATATCACTAAAATAACATCTTCTAGCTAGAAAGATTTATTTTTCAAAATTCTTTTCTCAGTTTGAAAACACTACAACACAATTAATTGCTTTTAACGAAGAAGGCACAACTTATACTTTTTAAGATTTCCAGCAAAATATTGCAAAAAAAAAATGGTTGTAGAGTTTCAACAAAAAACTTCCTAATCAATTGATTTGGGTTGGGCAAGTGTAAAGGAGCCGCGTATAACTTGTACTTACTTTTGATTATTAACAAAAAAAAAAACACTGTGAAGGCAGGATAGGGAGAAGTGTAAAATTGTCAATAATGTTTGCTAGATGGATCAAATTTTTCGCTAATAATTTTGTTTTTTGTATAAGTTTGCAATTCTATCACCTATTGGGAGTAATTTTGTCATTAACCCTTAAAATTACTTATATAGCAAATTTTGAAAAATGGGAAAAATGTAGGTTTTAATACCAAGTTTTTTTTTTGTTCTGGAACCGTAGCTGCTAAGTTTCTAAATTAATCATTTTCACCATTTTTCTTCACCATTTTGCTTTTTTCCCTCAAAATCAGGGAGGGTTTTGTTAGTTCCCTGGGATTTTTGGTGTTAGGAATTAATCGGTGAAATGGTTTCTTGATTGAAAAAACCCTAAAGGCTTATGGACTTAAGTTGTTTAAGAATGAAAAGTTGAGAAAGATGAAGAAGATGGTGACAGTGGCAATAGTGAGAATGGGGTGGAAGGTGAGGTTGGCGATGAGCGATCAAAACATAGAGGACATGAACCGAATTCATATGGGGGAGGCCTTGGCCTAGTCAAGGTTGTACCCATTGGAGAAGATTGTCAAAATAGTTGATTTGCAAAGTTAGGTATCTATGGACTAATGAAAGAATTTTTAAGGGCTAGTGTAAGAACTTTCTTAGTTTTCCAATTGTTGATTAAAAACTAGCAACGTGGCACTGATGTGTTAGTAATGTAACAACATAGGAAATTCTCACTTCTGACATAATATTTCTACCGTAAGACAACTGTTAAATGCTCAATGACTATTTCGCTCTTGTTTTACGATTTTAGTGACAAATTTGCTCTCATACCTTATCGTTTGTAGCAAATTTACATTAGGAAAAAGTTTTTTGATTCCTTGAGCAAAATGTTAATGATAAATTTGCCCTTTTCTAAAAAAAATTGCTACTAATATATTGTGAAATTGGAAAACCTTGGACTCCTATGAAGTTGATAAAAACCCCAGCGTTATGAATTACAAGCTGTAAATAACAACTGTTAGGGACAAGAGAAGACAAAAAAAAAAATGGATGTGTCTTCCCCACCACATCGCTATATTGGAGACAAATTACACAAGCTCGCAGGGCTGGGCATTACCATGCTCTAGCCTCTATAAGAGTTTTTTCTTTGGCTGTATTTGGTTTCATTGCCGGATTCAACCAATAAGGTCAATGCCCAAGTTCAGTGTGTGAGAATTGAGACACTACTCTTGATTTTACCTTTTTGAACTTCATTATTACCGTACACACAAATTTCCCTACATCTTCAACTCTTCATTGTGATAAACTAAAGATATACATGGTATTTTGTGGCGAACAAACAGAACTCTACTTTGAAATATTAGAAAACTTTATCAAACAAGAAAAATAGATATATTAAAAAACGCATATTGTCCTTCAATTTATGTTTCTTTATATTTTGGAGCTTAGTATCTCACAACCATAGTATTAAAACCATGGTATACCGCTTATTGTTGGTATGCAGTATGTTAAACGTCAATTTTCACAGTATATCAGGATATTGCATGGTATATCGCTACATACTATGCTTACTGTAGGCATTTCACTTACTGTTAATTTTTTAAAATGTTAATTAGTACCGTAATATACCGTGATATACCGAACACCATGAGTTATAATTTTTTTAAAATAATTCACAATAATGTACCACATACATGTATATTTATCAATATTTATTTTGTTTTACATATTTCAGTTTTTGGTGTTTTCGTATAAAAAAATATCACCTTTTATAGATTTTTTTTTAAATAAAAAAGAACTTCATTAGAAGAAACAAGAATGGTTACAGCCGAATGTCTAAGCACAAAGGAATACAATTCAAAAGAACACGCACACACTTACACATGAACAACAAGCAAAATCCAAATCCAAGACCGATACAATAACAATAAAAGACATAGCAACCAAGGACAGCAAAATCAGAACTAGATAATGAATGGAGAGGCACGATCCAATCCCTCATTTGCAAGCTTATCCGCATCACCATTCTTGTCTCTCAATATATATGAAATAGTACAATTCAGACTTGACATGAGATTATCGATTTCCAGCAAAATATGATTCAATCTCAAAGGCCTGGACCCAGAGTTTAACACCCAATTTACTGCATTACTGGAATCATTTTTAATCCAAACTTTAGCATTCCTCAGATGTTCTTTATTATGAATCATTCGAAGGGCATCCACAATTGCTAAAACTTCAGCATTTTTTAAGTTAATAATCCCAGCAGGTTTAGGGAAAAGAGCAAGGACAGTGCCAAGGTGATTATGCAATAAACCACCCATTGCAGTAGAACCTGGCTTCCCACCAGCTGAACCATCATCATTAAACTTTAGCTCCCCTGCTTCCAAATTACACCAGCCTAAAATGGGACAGCGCTTACTCTCCAAGGCAATGACCGATGTGTTCTTAATTATATTATACGATATAATTATAATTTAACTCTTAATTATATTATACGATATAATTATAATTTACAAGGTGTAATATACCTAGTGGTAATGGTATTAAATACCTCACAAGTGACAAGTGACAAATTCATATCCCACTTTTTGACAAGTACAGAAGCACTCCAAATATTGAGCAACCAATACAAACACATTTATAGGGCCAAGCCTACGTTGCCCTCCAAATTCATGTCTTTATATTATATAATTTGTTACTCCTTCTAAATATAGGATCATGATATTGTAATAATTCGTAACTGCCATGAATATATTGTGACTGTTGGATTATAATCCATATAATCATGATGTTTGATTTTATGTGACATAAAGCATTTTGAAAGTAAGAGTGAGGAAGAAAGTAAAAGTGAGAGAATGTTTTTTTTTTTAAATTTAAATAAGTAAAATTAAACTGTTATTAAAATGAAAGTAGAAACAATAGTTAAGAGCGGGAACAAAAGTAGAAGCAATGATCCAAAATAAAAATATTATATAAGCTATGATTGATTTATAGAGGGTCACGTATTTTGAAATATAAAATATCAAAAATGGCTTAAATCCTATAATTACAACTGCACTTTGGTATTTCTGACCACCAAAAATTCTTCTCAGTTCCCAACTACCCATAAAATTTTTAGGTTACGCCTATTATGTCATTAAGTGAATAAATCGAAATTTTTATGAAACTTTGAATGAAACTTCACAATAGTAAGTAGTAACACCTCTCTTCCTCTAATAAACGTTACGATGATGACAGAGAGGGCCCAACTGTCGCCATCGTCGGTCGCTGGCAATCGACTGGGCTAACGAACTAGCGGAGGAAAATGTTCACGATATATCAAGGGGATAATGAGCTTAAAACATGCAAAAACCTGCTCATTTATTTTCATATTTTGTTAAACCTGAAATCATCTGTAAGTCCATTATGGTGACTGGAGAGATACAGGTCATTGGTGATCGATGGGAATTACAAAGAAAAGGTGGCTCTTCAAAATTCTTATGATTTTAAAGATTGAATTGGTGAATTGGTAGCTGAATTTTAAGATGGATGTCGAAATCTTAACTTAGGGTTTCAAGCAAACATAACCAAATTTGACTGTTGTTTGAGAGAAATTAATTGAGGTGGAAAGTATGGCCTGGGTCACCACACCTAAGCAGCTAGAACTCTCCTTGAACAATAGCTAAAAGCAGCACTTGAAGTCCACAGAGACCTTGAACTGCCTAGACTTGTGAATGATAACCACCATGTTTTTATGCTTTGTTCCAAATTCTCCAAATGTTTGTATTGGCCGAAGAGACCTAATTTCTATTTCCCTAGAGGTTGGGATTTAAAAACCCTATGATTCGATGGCCAACACTGGTTGATTCTGCAGCGAATTGATAATTGGGTTTGTTGACCCGAATTGACCTAGTTAGATCCATAACTGGTTCTCTAACATTCGTAACGTAAGAGGCCACCATCATCATAAAGTTGGGCTAGAAGAGTCAGTTTCTTTCTTGAAGTGAAAATGTAATTAGTACCACAGTAAGGGAATTGGCCACATGTTGTTGCGACAACTCGTTCTTTGGCAAGTCAATTGTAAGAAAACAAAGTTTAGATGCCAAGAGGATAAAGAACAATGAAAATTTTAGTAACTTAAGATTTTTTTTTTTACACAAATCATTGTGCTTTTGTAATTTTTTTTTCTATCCATTGACAATTTTACAAAACCATAATATTTTATTTGTAAATAAAAGTTTATGTTAGGTGGATTTTTTTTTCAATGAATTTATATTTGGTATTTTCTCACATTCATGGAAAATTGTAAAAGAGTTATACCTTAACATAATTACATAGATAATTGTAATATTGTTTCATATTCTTTATAGCATTTACTATTTTGATTTGTCTAAATCTTTGCTACATTTTTATTTTTAATACTCCATCCGTTTCACAAAGATTGGTCTTTTTACCTTTTTTAACTAAAGTTTGACTTAAATATATTTATATCAATTTGTATTGTAAAAATTTAAAAAATATATATTTATAAACTAGAGTCTTTAATGTATTATTTTCATATAAAAAGTTTATATTTGTATAAGAAATTTTGAAAGAAAGAAAATTATGAATTAATTATTGTGAATGGTAAAGAAGATAAGAATTGTGAGACGGAGGTAGTATCATTTAATATTCATTTTCTCCACTTTTCTTCATTTACATGCAATAAGTGAATAATAGAAATAAAACAACAAATGTATTTTTTTTTCTTAATTTTTGGTTCAAATAAAAATATTTGAGATGAAGGTAATATGTTAAACCAATTAGATGGATTTTAGTTAGAGTGACTTCCAAAAATTAGTTGAGTTGAGTTTTATTTTTGCCACTAATCTATACTTGCTTTATTGCACTATGTCTCTCAACTACAAAACATTGCACAATTGCGCATAACTATAGTTAAAATTACAATCTACATCTTTTATTAGCTTGCCTAATGAGTACATATATAGCCTTATGTTCAGCAAGGTTGAAGAAAAACTATTCATCAAAAAAATTGAGGACTAAATTATAACACCAAACACAGATCAAGATATTTTTTAGAATAAAGCCATTTTTTGGGAAGGAGGGGCATGGGGCTTTGGATACATCTGCAACTGAAAAGGCAAAAGTGTCACAGCGTCATAAAAAAGTGGCTAGGCCATCATTTTAGGCAAAATTAGTCCAACTGTCCGTAATAGGCTCAAATCACCATAACTATTCATTTACAATTTTTTGAACTCATATTTAGTTGGAACAACAACTCGCTACTACTGTGCATTATCGTCTATTGTGTGGTCTTCAGTGTGGTATAAGAGATTAGTATAAATAAATTTTATATTAAACATTCATTTTCTTGCACATACAGATCCAAGTATTTCTATCAATTAGATTCTTAGAAAGGCAATATGTAAATGGTGCCCTTAACCCCATATTCATTACTTCAAACCTAAATACTATATTACTATAGACTCTCAGCCTCCATACCATTAATAAAGAGATATTAAGAGCCATGCCCATTACTCACATATGCATATACCGTGAACTGAAGCTGATGAACAACATTATAGTCAAAAGCCAAGTGTGATGGCCTCGAGTGAGTAGATTGAAGGTATTATAGTAAACCATGATTACAGTAGCAAACAATTGTCGCAATTAATTACCTTTGCTTCCCCTCATTGTAACTCACATTCTTTTTCCTCTTGGCTTTATTATTATTTTTTTCTCTTCTTCACTAGTTTTTTCCAGCCATCATCATTGCTCATGAATAGTAAAATTGATATTATAACACAAATCACAGAAACAAAAACTCAATAGTAGACAAAGAAAGAAATTGAGCAAGTGGAAAGAAACTTATCAATAAACAAAAGGATGATATATGATCAAAATACACCAATGCTTACTAAACACCACCTTGATAAGCCATATGGATTGAAGATCGTATAAAAAAAAACAACAATACATGGTTCACATTTCATAATTTTTCTAGGCTACAAATACTTTCTTGGTAATTGTGTTATCTCATATAGTATCCAAAAAATCATGATGCACCTTTCAGAAAACTAATAATTACACATTTTAAACCACCACATTTTCTACCTATTAATCAAAATATAAAAACAAAATTGTAACCTAAAATGAATAAAAAGGAAAATGGGGCAAAAAAAAAAAGCAATCCAAAAATTTCACGAAAATAGCCAATTGTCTGCATATTTCTAACTCAAGCCCTTTGTCTCACTAACAACCACAAACTACATGAAGAGTAGCAAAAAAAACATAGAAACGCCTAATAAAAGAAAGTTAAGGCTTATGAGAAAGAAAAAGGAAAAAAACCAACAATCCCATTATGATTGTAAAAATTGTTCATTTGTTGAAGAAAATCAAACTCCTAAAGATTTTCAAAAACTTTGGTCAAAATCCTCTAACTAAATAGGAAAAATCGAGTAATTTTCTCATCATGCTAGATTTATCTTATAGATTTCTGAAATAACTGTGTCCTATTTAACCTATTGAATCGATAGTAAACCAACACCCCAGAAAGCACTTATAAGCCAAAGCCACTCCATGAAATAAAAGAAGGCAAACATCGAATTGTTGTTCATAATAAAAAACACATAAATCTTAACCAGTTTCTTCATTTTGTTAGTATTGAGTATAAACACATAGGGGAAAATGAATAGTAAATAGTGACAATCAAATAACAATAAACCAAATTGGGTGAATTTCATTTATGGTCCCTAACATTTTGAAAATTTCCTAAACAGGTCCCTAACCTTTATTTTGTCCTATTAAAGTCCCTAATCATCCTATTTTGTCCTCATTGTGGTCCTTCCGTTAATTTCACAATTAAATGTGACAAAATTTTCATAGAAAATGACACTATTGGTCCTACATTGTTGCAAACCCTAGCATCCAACTGCCAAGCTTCACCTTTTGACGATAAGTTTCTAGGCTCCCAAAAAATACTGCGTTTTGAGTCATCTGCTTCAATATCACCAACGACCTAGATGCCAAGCCTGGTTTTTAGCTCAGGTAGTGTTCTTTTCATTGTTTCTTTTTCTTTTTAATGGTTTCTGGTTTTGTTTGTTACAAGAATTATGCACTGGCATCGATAGATGATATAATTGAATGTATTTAGGCATTCTATCGCTGCCTTCAACCTCCACCATCACACGCCGCCTCGGTTTGGCATTCCTGGGTGACCTTGACCACTGGCGACGCCATTTGGAAGGAAGAGCCCTTCGTGACTGGCTTATGCCCTTTATCCATTTAAACCCACCACTGCCCATCACCATTTGTAACCTCCGCGACCTTACGACCTCTACGACTCTGTGACCTCTGTGACCTTCACAACTCCACCATGTCTGTAACCTCCATGACCTCGCCTTTCCACAACCCCTGTGACTCTCGCCGAATCGATCTCCCTTCTTCATTGTGGATCAATGATCACAACAGATATTGCCAATTTGGGCTTGATTTAGGCTCCAATGGTGGTGATTTAGGCTTTAATGGTTCTAAATATCCGCTGGTTATAAATCTCGAGACGGCCATGAAAGTCGTGGCAAGACGCTTCAAATGGTAATGCGCAAGGGGTGATAGAACAATTTGCAAAGGGGTGACGCACGATGGTGGAGGAAAATGGTGGCTAGCGGCAAGCAACACGCAACAGTGAAGGTAGATGGTGGCTGTCGGGTATGGTGATTGGTGAGGGAAGGAAAGAGAATGAGATAATAAGAATAAGAAAATGTAGGATGAATGTTATCATTTTCCCTTGTAATTCTGTCACAGTTAACTATGAAATTAATGAAAGAACCACGATTGGGACAAAAATAGGATGGTTAAGTACTTTAATATGAGAAAATGAAGATTAGGGACCCATTTAGGACATTTCTAAAAGATTAGGGACCATAAATGAAATTTACCCAAACCAAATTTAGAGCATCAATATTAACAACCAAAGGATGTAAAAGAGAGGGAAAAAGAATCATCACGAATTCCAAATGACTTACTTAACCATAGAGCATTCATTCATGCCACTTTAAGTGGCTCGGGTGCATCAAAGAGAGATTTTAGGCAGGAAAGCTTGGGGACAGAGAGAGCAATAGACCTTAGAGAAAGGGATTTGAGTGTCAAATTGGTGGCATACCATGGAGGCTTTTGGCTTATTTGGTTCTCTTCTAACTAGCAGCAACGAATCATAGTGGAGTTTGAAGTTTGAACAGACAAGTGGTGGGGTTGGCTGAAAAAGACGGTTCCCATTTGGAGTGAAAAGATGGTAGTGGTTGATCGGTTGTGATTTGGAATAGAGGAGATTAAATTGGGAGAGAGGATCGAAGTTCAACCTAAATATAAGACTGCCACATTGTCTACAAAGAAGAAGAGCAAAAGGCGAGCCTAACTTTTGAGCAACGAAGGAACGAAGGAGACACCCACCGCATCATCAATTTCAACACTCTGTAAAAAAATAGTGTTGTTTCTTCCTCGACCAAGCTACATTTCCGTGCCTAGACCAAACTACTATTCATTTACGGGCCGAAAAATGTGGTACTGTAGATCTATAGTGGATCTCACCTGTGTTTTAGTGTGTATATATATAATATTAAAAGAAAATGTGTATTTAAACCTCAATTTTATAATGCCAATGTAGAAAGCATTTAGAGTGGATTAAAACCTTGCTATATAGTTTCATACAAAATGATGCGAAATGATGCCTCCCATGAATAAATAAATAAAGGCCTAAAGCCACTATTGGCTTGAATTCATACAACCAAGACACTTTGTCCTTTGATCTTCAATGTGGTCTGACTTAGCCCCTCAACTTCATAAAGTGGGGCAGTCAAGCCTATTGACTGCATGTGACAGCCACACATGGTTAGAAAGCCTTACATCATTCAACTTTTGGTTATTTAAATAGGCAACCAAGTAAAGCAGAAAGAATGGGCTCTTATCTCTTCAAAAAATGGCTTCAATAGCCATAAAGTTCAACTTCAATTTCCATTGTGGCCAAAACCTTCCAAACCTGGTAGTTTTATAAGAACCTTCAACTCCTTTCCAAAATAATCCCTAAATTCCTCTCCAATCCCTTACTCTCTTCATCATTCGTTCTTGAACCCAATTACTCTTCAAAACAAATCCAGCTTTTTCTTCTGCAAGATGTGATTCACGGCAATTTCATTAAACACTTAAAAAATGCTGCCAAGTTGGTCATACACACAGGCCAAAGCCACCGCTTTCTTTCTTTAGACTCTCAAATTTTTATAAAGGACCCACATTGGATATCTATGCTATTCTTGAAGGGTCTGTACAAACTCACAAATTGGAAAATAAAATTGGAGCACGAAGAAATAAAGATGAGGAAATACAATTTGTTAAGGAGGTGGCAAATCAAAGAAGAGACAAAGGCTTAGGAGAAGATGGTGGAGGAGTACAGTAAATTGCATAGAAAAATATGTGAAAAGCATTTGGAATCGAATCTGCCATATGCAAAATAAAAAATTGATGTTGGGGTGGCTTAAGCCATTGAAGGAGTCAACTGCTAGGGAGCAAAATGTGTAGAATAACAAACAAAATTCACTAAAGGTTGCCCATGTGCCACAAATTAGTCTGTTGCCTCTGGATAAGATGGCTGTTATTATTATGCATAAGATGATGGGTTTGGTGATGGCATGTAAAAAAGATGGCTCTGTGCAGGTTGTGCAGGAGTATATTATTTGGCATAAATTAATTTGAAAATGAGTGGTAAAACTTGTTGCAATCACGATACATTGCAATTATAACATTAGAAAAAAAATGCACTATTGGTTTTTGTGTGCCTAAAGGAGAGTGAGCTTGAGAAAGCCATTTTTGGAAGAAATAAGAGTTCGTTCTCTTTGCTCTACTTGGTCACCTTTATAAATTAACTAGAGGTTGAATGGTGTTAGGCTTTTTAACCATGTGTGATCGTCTGCAGTCAAAGGGCATGATTGCCTCATTTTATAAAGTTTAGGAGTTGAGTTAGACTGAGTTGAAGTGTAGGGGACAAAATGTCTTGGTTGTTTGAGCTTAAAGTGGCTTTAGGCCATAAATAAATAAATAAATAAATAAAAGTGTATAAAAGGATCATAAATTTTGGTATAAAAATTGATATTCAAACAAAAAATTTCTCTTTATCCTTAAGCTTTCATATTTACTACTACAAATGCTATATATAACTGCTTCTAACAACTATCAAGAAAAAAAGGCAATACCTTGAAACTTCCAATGTATTGGCAAACCTACATTTGTGTTCTGTCTGTTTCAAATGCCTACATGTAACCCTTCAAAAATTAACTTTGTTATTCACTGTCACCACAAAAAAGGGAAAATACCTGACTTTGCCCTCCTAGTTTTCATTCCCAGAATCTTGACCCCTAAACTTAAGAAAAACAAAACTCATAAATAAAAAATGAAGTTTATGAGATCAAAAGAACTAAATCTAAAACATAAACATTAAACTTCGTATGATTCATCTTGAGATTTGCATTTTCTTGTTATTGCTTCAATCGACAACTCTGGTTAGTGAAGCTAAACTTAGTCATCATCAATCGTTGTAGTAAATGGTGTTGTCTTCTTCGTTCACTGGCCGACAATCTCCACCTCTACCTCCTACAATGTCCTTTCTTTCCCCACCCATTCACTTGTAAAATAATAGCACCAAATCCACCTAGTCTCTTCCCCGCCCAATCCTCACTTGCCGAATCATGTTTATTTTGTAAAGGATAGAGCAAATTGATCTTAAATTAGCACTAAAACAATAGATGTTTCATGCAAAATAATAGCAACAAATAAAAGTAGATTCTAACCCCATACCTTTAGGGCACCATTTTGAAAATGGCTATGTATGAATGCCACCCTGCAGCTCTGATTAATTTTTCGATTCACCCCATGCCCATCTGAAAATGAATTGACCTCTTGGCCATCAATTAACCTCCCTGGCGGGTTTAATTTGTTTTGTGGTTAACAGGAATCCAACACACATTCAATTGACAACCCTCCATATCAAGCAAGGAAAATGGTTGAGGAATAAAATCATTTGTAGATTAAGTATCAACGAAGATGCCAGATCCCTATAAGCTAACCTTGAGAGCAAGATTTGGAAAGATTGAAAGAAGGCATTGTTGCTGAAGATTGTTTAGAAATGAAACAAATTCAAAACAATATTCCGAATTAGAGGAGGTGACAATGTGAAGAATGATCAAGCCAGAGGATGACTTGAACTCAAAATAACCTGAGCCCGAATTAACCAGAACCCAAAATGACCTAAGCCCAAAATAACCTGAATTTGAAATGACCGAAACTCTAGATTGACCTAACCTGAACCTGAAATAATTTGATGATTAAACTCAACAATACTCGATTCTAACCCAAATCAACATAAAATATATGATCGACAAAGATTTAAAAAAGTTATGATTTTTATAAATTGATCATTTATATAAACTATATATCAATTACGACCGCACAATTTAAAAAAATAAAAATACTTTATAAATATATTTTGTTTAAGGATCTTACGGAATTTGAAGAATAAATTAATAAAATAACTTGTTTGGTTTGTTTAGGGTCTTCTAGAATTTATTGGTTTAGGGTTCTTCTGGGTTTTACTAGTTTAGAAGTCTCAATTGTATTCTAATTAGTAACAAGAAGTAATATTTGTTATCAATTATTTGCCTACAATTTTGAGTACAGTTAATATAATCAAATATTTTATTTAAATCTTTTTATTTATCTCCAATATATACTTATTAACTCTAAAATCCTAACCTCAACTCTAACCTTAACCATAAACTTTCAATTCTCCTACAAGTAAACCATATACCTAAATCTAAACCCTGAATCGCAAACCTAAACCCTAACCCTAACACTAACCTTAACCCCTTACTTTTATCATAAACATTAAATCTGAACTTAAACACAAGACCCTAACTCTAAACTTTAAAACCTAACCTAAACCATAAATCGCATAAAAAAAATCAAATTCTTTAATTTAAATTTTAACAAAAATTCAAACAGAAAATTGAATTGATTTAATTATTTCGAACTATACATCAGTAATCCAAGTAAACTTGTTGATTAACCCAAAAGTTACTTGAGACTGAAATTGACCTAATCTATATTGAACCCCGAACCTAAATATACTCGACCTAACCTGAACCCAAATAACTTGACATGAATCCGACCTGGGTTCGAATTCATGTTAACCTAATTAAATCCGAACCTGAATGGTCTGACTCAAACCTAACTCGACCTACCTAATTGTCATTTCTTAGACATGTAAAACACTACTATGTGGTATTTGTAGGATACCACTACACAGTGTAACTTACAGGCAGTTCGTTTAGATTTAACACGAATATGTTAACATGTTATCCCCTCGTGGTTGGTAAGAGGTTGTGGGTCCATATTGTTTTGGACTAAATTGCACCTGTATGTAAGTCATAATTACTTTTTGTTTACAATCACAGAAGATGTTAAAGCTCCTTCCTGTATATTGTAAGCAGACAAGTAATGTCATATCTTTTTAGGAACTATAACCCTCATCAACTATTCCCAGATCTGTGAATATGAGGAGCTGTGTTGATCTCTTTAAGAGTCGATAGCAGGAAGCTCGATTTTCATGGCTTTGGTGGTGGAAATCGGGACTGACGCAACTTTATGTCTAGTGACTACCAGTCTACTCTCCCTAATTAGAGCATGTGCGTGCCGAACGAGGATGGGAAGATGATGGGCTTAGACCAAATGGTCTAATGCACCAGCAATGACTATCAATCCTGTGTAACGATGACTCGGCCGAGCTTCGGACGACCACAATAGAGGTGTGAGAGAAGGCAAAGATGCTAAGTAGTAAAAAGGGGAATTACTGGAGGAGGGCCAACATATGGCTACTAAAGTGATGGCAATCTTGAGATTACAACCAACTTTAGAGGTATAAAACAACGGGACCACACTCCCCTTATTGAAAAATAACCAAAACACATTAACCAATGGGCATTAAACTCAACCAAAGTGGGCATTAGTATCTATCGTAATTAGACACCATTTAATGTTGTGTTACAATTGCACAATGTTTAACTTAGGGTACTACTGCACAATGTTTAACTTAGGGTACTACTGCACAATATCTACAATTAGTGTCTACCCCACGTTAGACATGGATCTACAATTAAACACATTTTGCAATTAATGGACATCTGTGCAGGTTGAACCTAAGAAATCTCCGTCACGAAACGGAGGCCATGACGATCGAACGGTTCAAAAGCTGCCCCAACTAACGTGATCAGCTGCAATGCTTAGGCGGAAGGCCCAAAGAGATTTGGGCCGTGCAAGTGGTATTTTGGTAAATGCATGCAACGCCAATCCCATTTGGGCTGCCCAATCCCCTATAAATACCTAGCAACCTCTCTTGTTTCAAATTAAAATCGTTCATACCTCATAAGAGGGAGGGAGAGGGGGCTCGTGAGGTGAGAGAGAGAGAGAGAGCGAGGGAGGCAGAGAGAGAGAGTCTAGAGAGAGAGAGAGAGAGAGAGAGAGAGAGAGAGAGTTTGTTTTTAAGAAAATTAAGGGAAATAGGGAGGGGAAAAAAGAACAAGAAACACAGAGGAGAGAAGCCTCTCTCCAATTTGCCCAATTCCCCTTAAATCTTTTTGGCATTTCTCTTCCATCAATTTCCGGATAAATATTTCTTCGTCGACGCCAAATTGGAGCCTATCTGATGAGCCGTTTAGGGTTTAAATCGGTGGTCTATCACGGGGACGCGTGTCTGGGAGAGCTGGACACTGTCCCGGTGAAAGACCAGAGCTTCCAGTTCCCCAACAACGAAATTCGAATCCACCACATTTCGCCCAACAGCGAACGATGCCCTCCTCTCTCCATTCTCCAGACTATTTCTTCCTTTTCCGTCCGCTGTAAGCTCGAATCATCCTCCCCTGTCGAGCAGCACCACTTGATCAATCTTCACGCCTCTTGCTTCCACGAAGTCAAGGTGTTCCTAGTGTTCTCTAGTTCATGTTTGATCAATGTTAATGAAATATTGCTTCATCTGATGGGTTTTGATTTTGTTCTTTGTTTTCTGGGAACCAGACGGCAGTTGTTTTGCTTGGAGAGGAGGAGATTCATTTGGTGGCAATGCCGAGTAAGCAGAAGAAGTTCCCGTGCTTCTGGTGCTATTCGGTTCCCACTGGCTTGTATAATTCCTGCCTCGGGATGTTGAATTTGCGGTGTCTGGCGATTGTGTTCGATCTTGATGAGACACTTATTGTCGCAAACACGATGAGGTCGTTCGAGGATAGGATTGAGGCCCTGAGAGCCTGGATTGCTCGCGAGACTGATCCCATGAGGATTTCGGGGATGTCTGCGGAACTGAAGAGGTATATGGAAGATCGTATGCTCTTGAAGCAGTACACAGAGACTGATTCTGTTGTGGATAACGGGAAGGTGTATAAGGTCCAAATGGAAGAAGTTCCTCCGCTGTCTGATGCCTATGAGAGACGTGTTCGCCCTGTTGTTAGGTTGCCGGAGAGGAATCTTGTTCTCACTCGCATCAATCCTGAGGTTAGGAGTTCCCGATTGTTTTTTTTTTTTTTTTAATGTTAGATGTATTATTGATGTTATGTTTGAAGTTAAGGCATTCGTGAATAGAAGATGATTGATGTAAATAGGGCGAATCTCGTGAGGATTTTGATCTTGTTGGGCTACTGAATTGAAACATTGTTCCCAGTGTGCAGAAAGAATCTTCTTTACCCGATTGTGTGAGGCATTTATTTATGTTTAGAATATAAATTATTTGCTGATTAAAACAAGTGGAATTTGTTAGATAACTGCTTCACTTTTCTGAAAAAAGATGTAAAACTATGGTCTGCACATGCTGTATCAGCAGATATCAGGGCAGGCAGTGCAAGTCGTAACTCTTAAATCATTCCATTTTAGTTGGGGTAAACGGTAGTTTGTGTGGGACCCCAGCAGTAAATTACAGGCAGTGAGATACTTGCCATTGCGTTAGCTGTGCTATTGTTGGCTGTGATTTGTTGTTTGTCAGAGAGTCAGCCTGTCTGGTCAGCTTTCCCTTTGAGCACAACACGCTCCACACAAAATGTTGCTATTTTATCTTTTAAGCTTGTACACGTTTAAGCTTAGCTTCACCTGCTATTTTGGAAGAGTGGTAATTCTTTATTAAATTATTATTATTATTATTATTGTAATTATTCCGCTGAGAACTGTGGTTGCTACTTGATATACATAATTGTGACATTCGATTCCTCTGTCGTATTATCCTACTAGTCAGTGAGTCTGTTCCATCTTATGTGTTTTTTTGTTTCTTTTCAATAATGAAGATTCGTGATACGAGTGTCCTTGTGAGACTACGTCCTGCATGGGAGGATTTGAGAAGTTACTTAATTGCTAAAGGACGGAAGCGCTTTGAAGTTTATGTTTGTACAATGGCTGAAAGAGATTATGCCTTAGAAATGTGGCGGCTTCTTGATCCAGAGGCTCACTTAATTAGCTCAAAGCAACTGTTGGACCGTGTTGTTTGTGTCAAATCAGGCAAGTAGAATCTTATCTATTTTTACCTTGTTTTCATTCATGTATGGACTTGGTGCAAACATATGCTGGGTATGCGAGCACTGAAAGCTATTCATGTTTGTTCTGTTCAATCTATGTTCAGGCTTTCTGTCAACTCATATGGTAAAGATAAAATTTGAAATCATATGATGTTTTGTCCTCATCAATTGCTTTTACTCACCATATTAATGATTTTTCTCTGTACTTTTATGTTTGTCTTATTTTCCTTGATCTCACAGGTTCTAGGAAATCTTTGCTAAATGTCTTCAGAGATGGCATTTGCCACCCGAAGATGGCAATGGTGATTGATGACCGAGCAAAGGTCTGGGAGGATAAAGATCAACCACGGGTTCATGTAGTTCCGGCATTCACACCTTATTATGCTCCCCAAGCGGAGGTATGAAGTTAGCTTTTGGGTGCTTAAATGTTTGAGCTATACTATCATTCTCTCTGTTGAAACTAAACAGTGCTGTTCCCTTCATCAGACAGCAAATGCTGTTCCAGTCCTTTGTGTGGCAAGAAATGTTGCATGCAATGTGAGGGGATGTTTTTTCAAGTAAGATGTATCAAATTTATGTGGAAATTATTCACTTATGTATCCACACTATACACTGTTTACTCATTGTTCTCTTTCTGCAACATGGCATTTGTTAACTAGAGAATTTGATGAGAATCTCTTGCGAAGTATATCTGAAGTTTTCTATGAAGACGAGGTGGTGAATTTGCCTCTTGCTCCTGATGTGAGCAACTACTTAATGTCAGAGGTAACTGGATTTGTATGGTTGAAAATTGTGATAAGTTGAATGAATGCGCATGTCTTGTTATATTAAGTTGCTTGCTAGCTAATTGTAGGATGCTGGCTCTGCTCCAAATGGAAATGCCAATGCTCCCATTTCTGAGGGGATGAATTTAATTGAAGTAGAAAGGAGACTGAATCCAGTAGTAAGTTCTTAGCAATAATAGTGTGTAAATATTAATTTTATGCTTATGAAAGTTGAATGTTTCAAAATAACATTCAGGTGGTATTGCATCACAAAGTGGACTTTTTTAAATGACATAGGGAATTTTATTATTACATGCAAGGTTAATATTTTCTCTTCCCTGAAAATGCATTCTCATTAAAATGGCATTTAGGATGAGAAGCAGGCAGCGGAGTCATGTACCCCTTCAGTGAGTTCTGAACTACCTCAGCCACCTCTTGCAGTTAACCCCAGCCTTATTTCATCATCTTCCACAATGCTTTTGGGTGCTCAGAGTATAACTCCTATGCTCTTTTTTAGTACTATTCTTGAAATTATGATCTGTGGTGGGATGAATATTTTCTTCAACCAATATATTTCGCTTTTCTTAGGGCCTAGTTTACTTGGAATTCCTAGACGTGATGGAAGCTCATTTGATGCCGATCAAGACTTGAAGAGAAGAACACTGGGCTTGAAGCATGGTTTAGATCCCCGATCAGGTCAACCCCCCCTTCTTTCTAGGTTGCCTTCAAAAATACCTATGTCATCAGTTCACCCACAAGGAGGATGGCTGGTGGAAGAAGATATAAACAAGGCATCTCTAATTAATCGATCATCGGGAGCTGCTCAAGATTCTACAGCTACAAAATCTGATAAACCACGATCTTATCAGAATCCATTTTCGCCAAGTACGCCTGGTCCTATGTCTTCCACTGTTCCTTCAAATGCGCTCCAAGCTAAGGTTGAAGAGGTAAGCTTCTCTCTTTGCATTGGCAATACAGGAAATTTTAATAAAATAAAATAGAATTGCAAAGAACTCGAAATATTAAGAAAAAAAAATGTAGACACTCATATTCTAATGCACATAACAACACCAAAATCTCATCAAGGAGCAATGTGGTTATATAGGATGAAAGAGAGAGAGGATGTTTTCTCATTTTCCGCACTATCTTTATGAGGGGCCCAAATTTTTGAGCTCATATATATTATGCTATTACTTGATCACTTTTACCTGTTTCCAGGCTCATGTAGAACAGGACATTCGAAAATTGAATCATCCATCTGCTAGTCAAACTTCAGGTATGGCTTTCTTACATAGTTTTTTTTTTCTTTTTCTTTTAAAAAAAACACGATTTTTGGGTTTTCAGTCAAGTTCTAGCACAAAGTTTTGAAGTTATTACCTGAGTTCTAAGGTTCAGCTGCCCTCCCCCTGACCTCTGATATGCACTGAAATTGCATAGTTCATTAGTTGAGGTAACCAAAACCAAACTTTGGTATCTTTTGTGAACCTTGGCCTCATTTGACAAAGACTAGAAATGATAAGACGAAAGTCATAATATGTGGATGTTGAATTTGGTTATGAAGGTCACTGAGAATTATGTGCATAGGCTATACACGATGCTTGCTTAGTTATATGGTACAAGTGCTTAGTTGCTATGATGCATCACTGGGACTAGGAATTTCCAGTTCCCATATAAGTTACCAGGCAACTTTGTCTTTTGGGTCAATGAATGTGTACATGGGGAGGAAATTGATCTTCATGAATAATGTAGAGAGCATATAGGTTTCTATGCTGCTTTATAAGTAACAGTCGGCCACATGGTTATGGTGGAAATATCCAGGGTTGTGTTGGAACTGAAAGTTTTGAGTCTAGGACCAGAAAATGTGCTACCTTCTAGAACCCTGTTTTGGTAGGAGCTATTAGGATGTTTTTGCAAGATCTAGATTGTTGATGGCTGCTTTTGAAAATATGATATTGTTCTATTAACTGATCCAATCTTAGGTTTGTTTTATTGACTTGTTGAGTTCTATTGCAGTGGTTGGTGTATCTCAGAATCATGTCTCTTCTAATAGCAGAGAAAATCAAAATGATGGTGGAAAGTTGAATCAGCTACCTTCTCATTTGTCAATAAGTGTCTTGCAAGAAATTGGACGTAGATGTGGGTCAAAAGTAAGGATAGGGTTGTATTAAAAGTTGTCTATACTTGAGGATTTCGCTTGGTTTCTCTTGTTCTTATGGGGACTGTAAATCCTGAGTTGCAGATTGAGTTCAGGTCAGTTGTAAGCACAAGTAAGGATTTGCACTTTTCTGTTGAGGTAAGTAGCATCAGCTTAGTACACTTTCTTTAAGTTCTGAGAGATGTTCTTTTTAAGATTGTTGTTTTTTGCCAACTGTAAAAGTGAAATACTTGTGTTTGAGTTCTTGCTCAAATTTTCACTGTTTTTGTTTTTTTCCTTGAGACCAATAAAATCTTTTAGGTAGAACATGAAACTACCATTCTGCTAGCTGCTTGATTTGATTTCTTTAGAGAAATACTTCTCTCAATGTTTCTGCACAATATTAGTCTGAATATTTTGCTTTCAAACTTTTAAAGCAAACATACCTGCCCCCCCCCCCCCCCCCCCCCCCCCCCCCCCCCCCCCCAAATATTCTGAAATTGTAGTGATTCCGTAAATTCTTTTTCCCTTAATTACGGCCAAGATTGCCGATAACATTCCAATACTTATGTGCTTGCTACTTGTGGATGAGATAGTGTTAGCAGAGAAAACTGCAATTAGGGTGACCAGTAGCGACTTAAGTAAACCAGTTTATCAGTGAGATTTTTTTAATTTTTAATTTTTTTAAGAAGTAGTAATCATAGATATACTACCAATTGGCTTTCAATGGGGCAAGTTTCTCTTGGAGGCATAGATTCCCTTGCAATTTAATGGTGATAATTATACGTTCATATTACATTTCTTCCCTTTACGAAGACAAATAGTTGAGAAGAATTAATCTGTCGTGAAAAGTTGTTGTTGCTCTGTTGCTTATTCATCTATGTCTTCTGAACCTGAAATAGACTTTCAGATTGTAATTGTAAAACTGTTGACTTTGAATAGTGTTTGTCCAGGTCCTGTTCACAGGAGAGAAGATTGGAACTGGAATGGGCAAGACCAGGAAGGATGCTCAACAACAAGCTGCTGAGCATGCCCTTCATAGCTTAGCAGGTCAATGAATTCCCTTCGCTCTTTTAGCTTGAATGACTATGTTACACTACCCAGGTAGGCATGACATGAAACTCAAATGCAAGTGTCACGAGTATTAGAGCTCGTGGGAAGTTGATACAATCTCTCTGTTATTTGAACTTAAGGACTGATTAAAGATGCTATGGATGCTAAGAGATAAGATATGAGTGATTTGCACATCTTCTTTGGTACATATCATATGATTGATTGTTCATTTATAAATGCATATTATTCTGCTGTTGTCTAAATTTCATCTATATTTAGGGCCACCTAGATCACTAACTGTTTTTAAATGGTATTGCAGAAAAATATATTGCCTATCTTACACCATGTTCGGGGAATGTGGACAAAGATCTTGACAGACTATCTCTGAAAAATGAAAACGGATTCCTGTGGGATATTGGACTTCCTGGATCAAATGAAGTGCTTAGAGAAGAGTTGCCAAAAGAAGGTGCTACTGAGGTGGGGACTCCTTATAATTTTTAAGTAATTGAATTGCTTTTCTTTTCCCCTTCAAAAACATAGGTGATGCTTGGATAACGGGTATCTGGGCAAAAATTCCAGCTAAAGAGGTAGTGGTTGTTTGAAGTGAAACCACTCCTCTTTAGATTTTGCATGGCACCAAGCTGTGAGAGCTAAATCACTGAAAGGGGAGTGAGCTGGTATCATTGCCTGCTACTGCTGTATTTAGAAGCTCCTTTTCTTCCTATTTCAGAGGTAAGGACTTGGTGTTCAGTCCCTATTTCTACCCATTATCCAAGTACTCCCATGGCAGTCATCTGGTTATTTTCACTAAATACTTTTCACCAAAGCGTATTTATTGTGAAGAGAACTTTTCAGAAGTGAAATCCTCTTTTATTTGGTCCATGCGGTATTTGGATACATGAAGCATCTACATGATTTAGTTTGTTGCAATTCTAGACTCATAGGAAGTTGTTCATCATGTTTCATACAACTGCTGCTAGAATAGTTCTGATTACCAGGCATTTTTGGGGCCAAAGCCTTGGAAGATTGAACTTCCTAATTTTTTGAATTAGATGTAATGCTTTTCATAACTCTGAATTATTTGATTTTGATAGTAATTTGGAAAATTTTGATTTTATATGGGTCTCTTATTCTGGAATAGCATAGTTCCTTACCATGTCTGTAAATGATGCTCAGGTGACTGGAGATGAAAATGGTAGCAGCTCCAGTTTGGTACATCAAAAGCGTGTCAATCTGCCAAGGTGATTTGCTCTGTCTCTGATATTTCTTCCCTTTTACTATTTTATTTGTATATAGTATTTTTTATTGTTAAGAGGATGGAACCTCCACACTTTATTTCTTAGAAGAGCTTAACAGCACATGCATTGTAATGTCCAGGGGCACTGGCAAAACCAGACAGATAATCAGGTGATTTTACAAGCTATAGTAAAAAAAATAAAATTGAAAAAGAAAAAAAACTAAGTCTTCCATGGATTTCCTCCTAGCTTTGTTTGCACCAAATGGTTGATCTGCTGAACTACTTCATCTGGCCTTACTGCTGATTTGGTTCCAAAAATTCTCTTTTGTTCCTTTCCCTCCAAATGCAGTAAATTGCAGCAGGTAGATAACACCTGCAGCTCAATTTCCTGCCTTTTCCCCGAATGTTGCAGTTTCATTGGTCCCTTATCTGTTGGAACCTGTTCGCTGCAATGTTGTTCTTCAAGTCCCTATGAATTTGAATCTGATCTCATATCTCTTTTGTATATCTGCATTCGAAAAATATATGGTTAACACTTTCTGTCCGGAAGTGACAGAAACAGCAGTCTTTATCCTCTGTGATCAGCTTCAATTTGCCTAGGTGACTCTGCTCTGTTGCTGACATCTCATCCCTTTTATTCTGCTGTCAGTATATGGGTATATTTCTTCAAATGGTTCTAGAGGCCTATATTACTTTGCAAGACTACTGGACCTGCTCTGTCACTTTTTCTTATTTCTTTCTTTCTAAGACTATCCATTGGCTCACTAGAATAGGTTGAGAGATTTGCCCTATTTGATGAAGTACTGTTTAGTCGTAGGCGGAAGTGGGAGTTTAACAATAGCTTCTGGCTTATGCGATTGAGAGAAGTTTTCTTCTTCACATTTAACAATATCTTAATTCTTTATTGCTGACACTAATCACAAGATCCATTTCCTTTGGACTTTGGTTCATGTAATTACAAGCATAAAGCTCTGGGTTAAGCTAAGAATTGGCTCCTTAATCACAAATGTCATGAGCAAGTAGTCTTGATATTGTGCATTTCACTCCACTTCCATATCATTCATTATTTTGGGGAAGCATGTTTCTTCCTTTCTGTCTGTCTTCCCTATTATACTGCATTCCCTTTGTCCAAAAAAAAAAAAAACCACTGGTTTTATTTTCCCAAGGTTCAAAAGTATTGTGCCATCTCCAAGTCTCTTGCTGGCAAATTTGCGTCTGTTCACCCTCATGCCAGCAAAGTTGTGGCCCTGTGGGGTGTCGATTTTCCAGTTTTTCATTTTTGCATTTTCTTTGCCAGTAAATTAGCAATAAAAGGCTGCAAGTGCTGCTTTTCAGAGGTTGAGTCTCCACGTGGGATTGAGTCAGCAATATACATTTCAGATATTAATGAGAGCCTTGTATGATTGAGGCTAGAGTTTCATATCTTTGTCAATTAGGAGTCATTGAATCACATTTCCTAGTTTTGAAACTACCAGCTTCTCTTGTTTATACTTCTAGCAGTTACATGTGAAGTACACAACTAATTTGGCCTTGGAATTGGCAGAATGGTTTGAGTCATTTCTGGATGTTTGCAGATCCCCGGCATCTAATTCAAGCAAGAGAGCAAAGGATGAAGTTCTCCAGAGTTCACAAGCTTTCTCATCGTCACGGCATCGGAAGGAGGGGCAGCACGTTGTATGAGTTAGCCAGCTCTTTGTCTGGACCCAGTGCTGGGACAGAGGTGATTTTTGGCCGTAAGAGGCAGTGGGCTAATTTTTAGATGGACAGTTCTCTGTTTAATATCTTGGCGAGAAATATGAGTCCTGTTTTTTGGTGGCTATGCCTGATAATTCTTGCTATGTTCCTGGTCGAGTATCCATGGGATGTCGAATCTGTCACTTTGTCAGCAGCTGTTAATGATATGAAAGCTTTGAAGATGTCAAATTTCCTTGCAATTATTTGAAGTGGTATTCTCAAGTTCAGCTGCTTACTACAGTGACATTTGAATTTTGGTGTCTCCGATGAAGTTTGCTTTCGTTGGCCCTCGCCATAGAAAGGTTAATGGCTTGATTTGGGATATTGATGTAATTTTGGTAGGGCTGTAGGAGAGATCACCTCACTGATTGCCTGAGAAGTGGTAACGTGCTGGGGGCAGTGTTGGTTCGTTGTAAACAGGGTGCCCCAGAGACCAGCAATTGTAAAAGAAGCTTCTGTATCCTGATTCAGTTAATCATATTAGTCCAGCAACCAAGCTTTATCCTGTCAACAGATATTTTCTCCATCTCAAATTCTTTACATTTTTTTAAAATTTATTTATTTAAGTTTGACTTAAATTTATTTATTTTAGTATTTTCTAAAAAAAAAATGTTTATATCTAGAAAGTACACGTCTACAAGACTTATGGTTTTTAAATGTAGAGTTTTTTAAAATTTTTTTAGCAAATATTAATATTTATATAAATAAATTTAAGTAAAATTTAAGTCAAAAAATTAAAACGAAGGTAGTATAATTGATGACATATATAGTTCGAAGCTCAGTTGTTTAGTTGCCTCCAATTCAATCATCTTTACGTGTGCAAACGGAAGACTATTCTAATTGGATAGTTTTTGAATTTTGAAGTACAGATTTAGGTCTTGCCATTGTGTTTTAAGAAGGGAAAAGTATCAAATAATGCACCATAGTTAGAGGCCTGAATTGAATTAGATTGCCTTTATGTTTAGGGTGGTTTCAATATCATCATGTGCCAAATTGGTCACTATGCCTTTAATGGTGCTGAGTTATAAATTGAACACTATCTATACATACTAAGGAGTTAAAATTTGTCCTTTTCATTATTCTTCCTTCCATTGATGCCCTCCTCCTACTCGGATGTCGCTTATGCTCTTTTTAGCTTTTTCCTCTAGGCCACACTAGCCTCCTCATCACCGACTACCTAACCCGACCCAAAACCTGACATATAGGGTCAAGTTAGGGTCAGGTCAATGAAGAGGAAAATGTGTATTCGGGGCATGTGCCTAATTTGCTTGGGCCTATTCCCTAAGCCCAACCCTAAACATTCCTTAAGCTTAACCCTAAAGCCTAAACTAAGTGACCCCCCAACCCTCGATGCCCCTCGCTGGCTACTGGTTGGCGGTTCCTACTGCTTTCGCCCTTCGGCCTTTACCCCTCGCTCTGTGCCTCTGTTTGTCTACTCTGCTTCACCCCTCCATCCTCCTACTGGACTGCAGCAGCTCCGTCCCCTCTCTTTGTTGCACTTTCACCATGGCTCGCACTCTTCCTCACCCATAGATCATTGTTCATTTGCCGTTGACCTCCTCATACACCTCTGATTCATCTGCCGTCGACCTCTTCATCAGCCTCTAATTCATTCACTGGTAGATCATCGTTCATCTGCCATCAGCCTCCTGGTCACTCATCAGCTTGTGAATCATCATTCATCTGCTGCAAGGTGTCGGGTTTATGTCAGGTAAACCTGATCCTAACCCTATATTTTTGGGTTATGGTTGGTTTAGGTTGAGTCAATAATTGAGTCGGGTTTGGTTACATTTTTTGGATGGAGAAATTGCTTGAAAATGTTGAGTTCCGACTCGAACCCAACCCTAAACCCGAAATTTGCAACCATAATCCTGACCACAAATTTATAGGGATTGTCCTAGAAAACAATTTGCCTCAAATGTTGCAATCTAATGTGTCTTAGTCTCGTTAAGCAAAACATGCAGATGTAAGTAGATTTATGACTAGCTCAGTTTTCTTAATTCGCAACAAGATGTGAATGTCCATCATCCTCGATGCTCAATGGCTAGGCTTGCACTAGGAGATTGCTTGTCTCTCGGTTGTTCCACCTTTGCACATTTTTGTCGCCACTTTCGCTTAGTCCTTGCAACTTGACAGTTCATAAAAGTTTGCATTGCTCCTCTTTGGCACACTCTCCTCTAGCTAGGCTTTATATGTCGCCCTGATAGTGGGCGATGGGGTTAAATCGGCTAGTAGTGAAATTGTGGAAATGGTAGTTGAACTAGGTGTTAGAGGGTTATAGGCAGTGCCAACAATAGACATGGTGGATCCAAAGTTTGGATAGCGGTGGCCAGTGGACATGGTGGATCCATAGTTTGCAAAGGCAGGGGAGTTTTGCATTTTACATATTTGACATGTTGTTTTGTCCATTATTTGCCATGCTATCACATTCAAATAGAATACTCTACTATTTGACAGAATATTTTCACCATTAGTTACATTGGTGGTTATTTTGGTCTTCATTCAAAACTTTGGTGTTCAACTTTAGGGATGTCAATGAGTTGGATTTGGGTTGGATGAGGGTATTCCCACATCCTACTTGTGACTTTGAACGCTCCACCTGCATCATCCCCATCATTCGTCGGCTGGACAATTTTTACATCTATATCCTACCATTTTTAGACAGGTTGGGTCGAGTAAAGTCTATCCACCCATTATACCTTAACAACCATAATTTTATTAAGTCATGTCATGTCTAATATTACTTGTTACTGTTAAAAACATTCATTATACCTTATTTATTAAAGCAATCCATGATTGTTTTTAATTTCATATAACTTATTCATTATACTTTTATTTTCATCACATAACTAATACTAATATATTATACACACACCTACACACATATATATAGGTTGGCCCTAACGATAGCGGGTAATTTTGTCTAGGACCTTAACTATGACGGGTTATTTTGTACTTTCTCTTTTAACAATTGGAATTCCGTGTTTTTGTGTGTCAATACAGTAACAACTATTTGCTAGGATAACAAAAGTGTTTGAAAAAATCTAAGTGATATAAACCTTTTACTTTGGAAATTTGGAAGAGCCTCATGCGCTTTTGTGCTTTTATTTTTATTTTTATAACATTTTTATTTACATTTTATAATATGATGCTTTCTTGCTTCGACTTTCATTTTCTGCTCTCACTTCATGATGTTTTGAGTCACCTTTACCAAAACATTGTTTCACATGCAATTATTTTGGCCATTTTTGGGATTACTGCTTATGAGGGGCAGTTGAAATTTCAATGTAACAACCTCATTTGAGAGCAAATTTACTCATTCCATCCTAATTTTTTATGAACTTTTACTTTTTGACATGCAATTTTTGAATTTTTGACATGTTTTTAAACTTTATTTTCAAAAGGGTAAACATCACCTATCATCCTAAAAGTATGTTCTATGTTATACTTTCATCCTAGAAGTACAAAATCTTGCATATTCGTTCTGGAAGTATGCAATTGTTGCACTATTTGTCCTTTTGTCAACTCTTCTGTTGGAGCATGTCTTATGTTGCACCATTTAAGCCCAGAAGTATGTCTTATGTTACACCATTCATCTTGGAAGTATGTTTTACATTGCACCATTCATTCGGCCAAGTTAGCTTTTCATTACTTTCTAATGATAAGACTTGACAGAAGGAAGAATGATGTAATAATTGTATACTTCCGGGATGAATGTGCAACATAGGACATACTTCTAGAATATTTGGTGATGTTTACCTTTTTCAAAACAAAATTTACTACAGCACATGTGAAAATCAAGAAAGAATTTATTACTTTTTTAGAAAATAATTAATCATTTTGAGATATTTTAACAAAAAATAATTTTATTAATGGTGAGCCCAACCAAACCTACCTAATTTATCCCTTAAGTTTGATGTAAATTTAATTCAGTCTCTAATTAACTTGAGTATCTATTCCAATTTATAAGACTCAGAACCTATAATCGATCTATGATTTCTAGCTAATTAGTCTTTGTAACATGATTTATAAGGTGATATCCAAGATCTTGGTTAATCAATTGAAATATCTTCTTGGTAATCTTGTGTCTAAAAACTAGAATGCATTCATCCCAGGGAAAAATATCCAAGATAACATTATGACTACTCAAGAATTTGTTGCATGTTGTATATCGTACCAATAAATCTAGTGGACAAAGAGGTTTCTAAACTACATTAAAGTTAGATATGGAAAAGGCTCACAACAAACTATACTAAAGCTTCATCCATCAAATTATCTGGGCCATGAATTTCCCGAATCATTGGATCAATCTTATAATGCAATGCGTAACTATGGTCTATTATTCAGTTCTAGTTAATGAAAACACCACTAATTATATGTAATGAAGCATTCTTGATCTACGTGATCTATCAATAAAGGATTAATTGCATCCAAGAATCAAAGCAAGCATTAATGGCCCTTGTATCAATCATTTGTTTTTTTGCAATTGAATGTCTTATTTTTTTTTTTTGGTTGGGCATGAATATTATTTTTCACTTGAAATTAGCCCTTTAGCTTTATCAAAAGACAACTGATCAAAAATTCAACTTTCAAAAGTCAGAATGGACCTTCAGCAAGAATATTCATGTCAGGTTTTTTCAGTTATTCAAGAAAAATTTTACCTTTTAATGTGAATAAAGCAATTACTAAATACATAGGGATTCCATTCGATTGTGACCTTCATAAGACAGGCTTGTATAGTTTCCTTTCTGAGCTCTAGGATTGAAAGCAAGCTGCTTCTTGGAAATAGAAACTCCTCAATCTTGTGGGGAGATTGACTCTAATTTGGTCATAGTGGTATTCCCATCTAGTGTACATGATCCATTATTTTATATTCAAGTAACTACTAGTGATAATCTAACCAAATCTTGTATAAAGATTTTGGTGGAGAGGGTGGATCAGGAAAATGGGTTCATTTTCATAATCGCTTCACTTTATCTTTACTAAAGAGCAAGGTGGTATTGAGATCCATGACCTATGGTTGTTCAACCAAGCTCTCCTAGCCTGGACTTTTTGGCACTTGATGTACAAGGACCCTAACTCCTAGGTCTTGCATGTTACAAGCTAGATATGACCATTCTACATCTCTATGAAGGGTAGGAGAGGGATTAAACCTATTATAATATGAAAAAGTCTTGTTTTTGGCTGACAACTTCTTGCTCTAAATTTTTGTTGGACCATTGGTGACGGTGCCTTAATTTATATATGGAGGAATTATTGGATCCCGGGGTTTTCCCTATTGATGCTCGACAAGTGTAGTGCTAATGCTGATTCTCCTCTTAAAGTTCATAAGGTGGTGGACTTATTGTTCATGGATTTAAGGATTGAGATATACTTTAGTTGTCGTCTATATTTCCCAAAAAAAATTACTCAAACAGTTCTGTCTCAGGCTTATTGGAATCACCTTAGGAGAGAGTAGATTATTTGGGAGATTATTAGTGATAGGATATACTCCACGAACAAAGGTTGTCCGTTTTTGTATCAATATCTCAAGAGATTATGGGCTTCCAAACTTTTGACAAAATTCAAGACCTTCATAGAGAAGTGCATCCATAATGCTCTGCTTACGAAAGTTGAGATTTTGAAAAGAGGCCTTGTTAACACAACAATTTATCCAAGGTGCAACAGTGCGGGTGAAGACTTAGAACATCTGTTTCTTTCCTACCCTAAATCCAATAATGTCTGGAACTTAATGGGTTTAAGCCCTTTGCAAGATTCACATGAGGATATTTCAAGGTGGTTTATTCTTGTGATGGATGTTGATTCTACCAGACAACTAGGGCCTCCTAATTGTTTGGTTGCTCTTTTTTTGTGTATTTGGCTAAGTATGTTATACTGTTCGTCTTCTAACTATGAAAATGTTGCACTATTTATCCTGCTGTTAAATTTCCAGTTAAAATGAACAGAAAAAAATGTGAAAAATAAGTTTTAACCCTAAAAAAACTTTCCATTTGCCTTAGAAATCTCAAAACTTTTACATCTTACAATTAAACTACTTTCTCCCGCTTTCTTTCAACCATTTAACCCAAACCCATAGTTTTCCTTCAACCATTTTCTTCTTTTTCCTATCAAAACATAGAAATAAGTCACCAGTTCAATGCCCAAAATATATACTTCATCACAGTGACAACCATTTGTCTCATCGGTGGCGCCTTGTTCATATCAGCCTTTCTCGGCGTTGCCAACTGTCTTTTCATCTGCTCTTTCCGCAATCGCTAATACCTTGCCATGCCGCTCTAGCTCTGTGCCATCATCCACTATGCCACCTTTACATTTGTTCCCCAATAGAAGCTCGTCCCTTGTAACTTGCACATCTTCGGCCTTGGTCATAATTCCCTAATGTTGACTTCCTTCAATAGCAGCGGCGCCACCCTCTTCCTCGAGAAAGATCCCAATTAGGTCAACTCATTTCTTCACGACCTCGACCTTGCCTTTCATGCCTAATTGTCTGATACCATACAAAGCTTTCTCAAGCAGACGAGCTTTTCTAGCATTATTAGTCTAAACTAGAGTGTTTGCCATCGAGAACGTTCATTTGAGGAAATGACCGATGCAACCTGGAATTGGAGAACCTTTTGGACAAGATCTATGACAAAGAATGGGACGTGATCATGATCGACATGCTGAAAGGGTATTTCGCGAAGGCGCCGATGAGGATAAGGGTGACATTATTAGCAACAATGATGGCAAGGAACTGGAAATGATCAGGTGTAACTCATGTGTTCTTGCATGGCGAGGAGTTTTTGTGTTGAAAGCATTTGGTTAACGGCGTCGTAAGGCTCTGACATCCAGGATTCTACCAATTGGAAATGTAAGCAACAGTGGGACTAGAGAGAGGAGAAAGGAAAGAGAGAGGTGGTACATAAACACAGTTTAGAGATAAAAGACTGTAGCGTAGTTCAATCGGCATTGGAGAGCTATAGGATCATAGGTAAGTAATGGCTAGATGAAATACTAGCTACTTACAGATTCGTTCATTTACAATGGAGAATGTAGTTTGATTGTAAGATGTAAAAATTTTAAGGTTTTTAAGGCAAATAAAAAGTTTTTCAAAGGTTAAAACTTGTTTTTCACATTTTTTTTCATCCATTTTAATGGGAAGTTTGATGGCAGGACGAATAATGCAACATTGTCATAGCTAAAAGATGAACGGTATAACATTTTTTAGTTCTAGGATAAATCTGCAATATGGGCCTTAGTTCAAGGACAATAGGTGCCATTTACTCGATTCTGGCCCAAGCAGAAGGGATCATTCAGGATATCAGGCTTGCAAGGGACCTTAAGTTGTAGAAGTTGAAGATCGCTCAACAGAAGCCTTCTCCTTGTGTTTGCCTCTTATGGAGATTCCAAGGTACACTCTTAACCAGCGCTTTTCTATGTTAATGGTGTGTGATAGTCTACTTCCAAACAAGGGGCTACAATGTGGATGGCCAAATTTGGCCAAATTCCTCCTTGTCAGGACAACAATTTCATAAGGTTGGTTTTTGGGATGTTGCTTCTTTCCCCTAGCCATCGCAATTGAGGCAACTTTGGAGGCTATGCTAATTGCAAGCACCTAGAATTTTACCAACATCATTATTATGATTGACAATGCCAGAAGAGTAGCTCAAATTTTAGGATATTCTCTTCTACTTCTAGAATTGACAGATAATATATATTGCATCCAATCACTAGCAAGCTCCTTCAGCTGTTTTTCTCTTCTAGCGTTGAAGAGGAAAGTGATCAATTGTGCTCATTTGCTAGCTATTCAAACCCTCATGACTCATTCCAATTTTAGCTTTTAATTTTTTTTTTGATTATAAAAAAAAAAGCCTTTTAGCGAGAAGGAAAAAAGATGAAATTTATTATTATAGCTTTGATTATAGTAATTAATATAAGAAATATTATTATTGTTAATAAAAAAGTCATTTACAATCAAATGCAATCAATCACTACTCTGATTTAGAAATATGCCAAACAACCTTTATGCTTTCTTAAACACGATATTTGCATAATACCTTTGAAATATTGTATTTCGACCACAATATTTCAACTGTATGCCAGTATCAACTCATCATGCTGCTGGCATGTATTGTTCAAAATCTTCTGAACTTTAGTTTGTAGATCTAATTTTTGCTAAATCTCAAGTAAGCTTCTAAGTTAATCCTCATTATCATCGTATTGCTCTTTTACCTCAATGACATCAGGATGTGCAATGTTAATTAATACTATAAGTTCCTGCATGAGTATAACTAATAATAAGTATATTTTGATCAATTAAATCTAAAATCTATAGTTTTACCCGAACGCTAAAGAAAAATGCTCTACCAGTTTATTAGTAATAAAGCAGAAGTAAGTTTCCTTTCTTTTTTCTTTTTTATTCTTTTTACAGAAACATGAGTCGTGCATTATGATAACAATTATGTAGTTTGTCAAGTTTTCATATCAGTGATGAACCATACGGCAGCTAATAAAAAAATAATTATGTACTATCGTTTCCTAGTGATATTAAATTATTAGAATTATTATATGATGACTGTTTATTACTGTGACAGACATGTCATCAATCATCATTTCAAAATGTATAATATTTTATAATATGATATTTATTCATCACAGAAACAAACACGTCACCAATTGTATGATCAAGATACTTGACATCACATGTTATGATTTATGACCAACAGAAAGTGTCAAATTTTTCTATTAGAAATACCTAAGGTTTTGGTCAAAAAAGCCAATTTGAGGCAATCACTATAAGAATTTTAAGATTTAGCGAAAGCCGCGAATCTACTAAAAGGTTTTGGTGGAGGCCAATGGCCCGTTCAGTGCCTCCAAGAGAGCCTCAAGGCCTTATGTGTGGTGAGGAGAGGGAGTGGGAGTATAGATAGCCTCCACAAAAAGTAACTATTGTTGACAACTCTCCCTCTACTAAAAGTTTTTACTTGTAGTAGTATCTAGTCCATTATTATTACATTAGGTCACGCTTCCACTTCATAAAAAAAATACTAATGCAAGTTAAAAACCATCAAGTTAATTACGAACAAATACGCTTGTGATCTAATTAACAATAGTCTGAAAAAAATAATTACCAATTCAAAATTTCCTATGACGAGTTTCCATCATAAATCTCCACGTGAGCTTCCTAAAGATCTGCATTATGTGTCCTGCAATGTGCACGCAAAAATAGTCAAGTCGAGTGGTAATTTTAAGCAGCAGAAAGAATATTTACCTATTTTTACCGACATTGCTAGAACAAATTAAACCTAACATTTTAAAAATGGCCGACAATAATTAAGTTAAACGTAGAACGCGGACAATAACATGAAAAGTGACTGGAAGTATGTTTACCTATTTTTAGTCACATTGCTAGAACAAATTAAACCTAACATTTTAAAAAGCCTGAAAAGCATTTATAGCTTTTTTTGTAAGAAAATAACTATTACTTTTTTAGGCTAGAAAAAGGTTAAAACAGTTATAAGAAATTAATTACTACTTTATAAGTAAATTTCATTCAAGTGATAATACAACAGATACAAATTAAAATACTACAAGTACCAAAACTTTCAGTATTATCTATTAGAACCTGATTTGGTAGCTTACATGAAAAGTTTATATGATAAAAGAATTCAAGAGCTGATGAAATGATAAGATTAGTATGGAACGTGGTAGAAATTTCAGAGAGAAAATGGCACCGATCATCCCAAAATTATCACTCATGTTATACTTTTGTCCACGAACTATAAAGTGTTGCGTGATTCATCATAAACTGTTGATAATGTTGTACCTTTTGTATTCTGCTCCTACCATTGAATATTAACAAAAGACTGAGTTGCAAGAAAATGAAAAATCATAACCGAACTAAACAACTTACAATAAATATAAAACTAAAACTTACACTAAATAAAATAGAGCACTGAAAAAATAAAAAATGAAATTAGAAACAGAAATAAAAACAGAAAGTATAAATAATCATATAAAATTTGTTTATGTATTTTTTTTGTAAAAATAAAAATAAAAGAGTAAATTCCTCCAAAAGCTCCTTAGCTTATTTTCGTGTCATAAAATAGTATCATCCCTTAAATTTGCCTTATTGAAAAACTCTACATCATTTTTGCGTCCTAATTGAGTTATTCTAGTCAATTTTAGCGTTAAATTTGACGGAAATTATTGATGTGATATTAATTAATATTAAAATAAATATAAAATAATAATTTTAGTCCTCCTAAACATCAATAACAAACCCAAACTTTAAAATAAGTTACAAAACAATTCACTTCAAACAGGCAATGAATATGGGTTTTGCAAACAATCTTGGTGTTACAAAATGATTAACTCTAGACAATACAAAAACATAAAAAATAAACTCAAATTACAAATCACAGATTTATGAAACGAAACAAAAGATCAAAACTTTGGGCAAGAAATTAGCCAAACCAAAGAACAAACCAGTAAACAAATTGTTCAAGTGTCAAATCCTTTTGCTCTGACTGTGCTTCCCATGCTTCATCAGCTGCCCTCCGCTCGCCTTCTCCTCCACCTCAAACTTGTCGCCCTCCACCTTGAATCCGCCCACCCTTCCGCTCACCCTCCTCCTCTCTTCTCCTCTGAACCTCTCCTCCATCTTGAATCCATCACTGTCTACTTCAAATCCTTCAACCCTTCTGCTCGCCATTATTGATATTTAGAAAGTTTGGAAGGTTTAGAATTCTTGATTAGAAAAATTTAATGACCAAAATTATTATTGTACATTTATTTTAATGTTAATTAATATCATGTCAACAATTTTCGTTGGATTTAACGCTGAAATTAAAGGAAATAATCCAATTGGGACGTGAAAATGAGGTAAGATACTTTGATGAGACAAATTTAAGGTAGAGTACCTTTTTAGGAAAAAAAAATAAGTTAAGGAACCTTAGGAGAAATTTACCCAAAAATAAAATAAAAAAATAGAAAATAATAAAAATAAAAAAGATTATAAAAATTAATATAAAATTGAATAATAACATAAAATAAACAAAAAATAATAAGAATAAAAATAAAAGCAATGCTCAATTGAAGTATCCACAATGCCTCAAACAAACTGGATCAAGAGCTTGATAGGCTTCAAGTACTGCAAGCCGACAAAAGATATGGTCAGTATATATCAAGGTTGACCCTTCAATTTTCATCAAATGTATAGTGTGATCTATGGTGGATTTACATGTAGCTTCTGAGAGTTAGCATCTGCTTTCAAACATCAAATTTGTAAACCTGTTTTGATTTTAGGTGTATCATTTGAATAATCAAATAAGTAAGACTCTAACTAAAAGATGTAGTGTACTATTGAGAACGTTTAAAAAGCTTGATTGCCTGCCTGACACCCCTTAAAAAAAATTCTGTGTGAACTTATGGCTTATGACTTAACTGTTTGTAAACTTATTTATCTCAGAACTCATTTTGTTATTTGCCCTAATGTTAACTTAAACTCTTAAACGTTATATGGCAGGATATTTAACCTCTATAGGCCCAACTTAGCCCTTAAACTTGACATATTAGTGGTGCAGTCTATGGTCTACCCCTCCTCTTATCAGCAAACGTCATCACGTCCTCTGCTCTTCCTCGTCTCCTGTGAAATCTGCAACACCCACCGACCACGCCGAGGAACGACGAAACTGATAAGAGTTGGGACTTCTCCAGGAACAACCCTCAATTCCATAATTGCTTTCTACTCAAACCCATAGCAATTAAATTTATTAAGCTCCAATGATTCAACAGATGCAAGTTTTCACCGCAGCCCTCGACCTCCTTGCCTGCAAATCAGACCAAAACCAAGCACCGGCTATCCTGATTTCTCTTCTGGGGTAAAAAGTTCGCATAGGATTTGATAGCGTCTGGTCCCAGCCACTCGGTCCCAATGGCTTTGATTCTGTGAAGCTGCTCCAGAAATCAAATCCAAACCTTGGATTAGCCTCCTTTGTCTCGTCCACAACATATTAACTCTAGCAATTAAATTTTCAATTTTCATATACCGATTGTTTGTTTGTTGGTTGCTGATGGAATAGCAGACATAGTATCCCACTCCCGCCTCAATCATCGTTGTCTCTTATGAGATATGATTTTGTTTCCTTTCCAACCTTCTGCAGATTGCCCAAGTAGGTCTTCCACTCAAATCGCTTCACCTGGACAGCAAGAAGTTCTACGGGAAATCCTAGAATCCATCTCCGGCTGGAATAGCCTGAAAGTCGTTGTTTTGACGGGGCACAAAATCTCCAGCCACATTGCTGCGATTAACGCTAATTTATAACTTGAGGTTTTGGGGTCGCATGTCCTAATTCTTAACGCTCCAGGCCGCAGAGCTAAATCTTGCAACTGAGTTGTGATTTAAGTCGCTGGAAGGAGACCTGTAAGCACCATGCTTGCCGATCATGGCGCCACACCTCTGATCCTTGTAATGGAGCAACTTGTATCAGTCTTAAAATATTTTACCAGCAATAAAGCAAAAGTGTGGGAGGGTTGAGATTCATCTCGTCAAGCATGTGGTGAGTGGTCGGAAATTAAAGCGCTCCACACCGTATGCTACGCTGGGCGGTGACAATTACTGATACTTACAAATACCGAGAAACAGAATATGACCCAAACCAGTCGCCTGTTCCATTCTATTACAGGCTACACCGTCCAATCTCCTCTAACTTAATCATATTGATATCTATTATCGCTCAGCAGTTTCCTTACAAGTCTGACCATAGTACTATATAATTTTATAGATGAACGGTACAATATTTGGGAAACTGAACACAGACCCTCTCCAGACTGAAGAAAATATCAAACATCAAGGCTCTGAAAGTCTCAGTAAAATAATTGCCTGATAAAAAAAGCAACATGAACCTGACGCAGATACACCCGTATCCATTCCAACTGCAGCTAAAGCATACACACACACACACATCCAATTCCTCTCTACTCTACTGGACCATCCAGTATCGTTTCCTGCTGGTAGTTCAATATCAAACTAAAAGCAGAAAAAGTTACTAGATGCTCGTGTTCATCAGTAGCTGAACCCAAACATCACCAATTTGACCTGCAAATCATGTAAACTCAGCAACAATATGCACAGCAGGGGGTTTTAAATGTAATGAAATCTGTAGGCGAACTTGAATTACAATTTCTATACACAGATCATTCGGATATGAACCTGGACTAAGGCATGTGCTTGTAACATGTGATTCCACTCGCCAAGTGAACCATAAAAACATATCCCACTAACATGGGTTACAAGCCAAAACAAACCTTAACAAAATTTCTGGAATCTCAAATTAGGTAGAGTAAAAAAAATAAAAACTTGCCGAAACAGAAATATATACACAAAAGAGGTCATGATATTAAGATAGGAACCTCTAATTTTCTCATTTTGCTGTCATCTTATTCCAGTTTTGGCCAGCTGAGCTAAAGAATACCTAAGTTGTTTAAAAGCTTCTGTAGCGTTCTACGTCCCCATTGGATGTCATTTTGCAAGGGATTACTTTGAAACGGCTCTGAATCCTCGTGATCTTCAATGGCTTCCAGCGGTTTTACTTGGCTATCAACCAACCTGTTGCTCTCACTAGATGATGTCTCAGCTGTTTTACCACGGAATGAATCATCACTAGCTTCTCTCTTATCATCTGGACATAAACGACTCTCTAAAGGTTCTAGATCCTGCTTTTCTTCTGTTGCTTGATGAGACATGTGATCTACTTTGCCAACCAGCTGTTTGCTGTTGCTATTGGACATTTCTGCTAATTTTGACTGAACTGGATATACGAGTTCTTGCTTCTCATCTAACTGAATATTAGTAAGCTTTAGAAGGGTGAAAATAGAAAAGAAATAAGAGATTTGCTGTAAGGATTGACAGTGGCAAAATCACACATTCAGCTCCCTATATGCTAAACTAAATATAATAAATGCTGAGGAATGAACATGACATTTTTCATTAAATTAACTTTCTTTAGCCATACAAGGCTAAATTGTCTGTGACTCTGTAGTTTGAAATCAATCACTTCAATTCCTTCCTATGACATGGAAATAGCATTTTTAACTTCTCCTGTCTCAGATATCTTGATCGGTACAGGAGAAGTTGATTGGTATCAAATCATATAACTTTTGCATTTATAACTAGGTATGAAACAAAATGGTCATAGGAGCATCTAAACTTTCTGTAACTTAAACATACTTCAAGTCATCAATTTAGAGATTATGACAATCCATATGCTATACTCGCTAAAAAGTTGTCAATAATGCATCATGTGAAAAGATGAAAGTTCAGGAAAACAAAGGGAAAGCTTCTTGTGCATTTAACACCAGAACATGATACAAGCTCAAGTGCAGTAGACCACATTATTCATGAACTGTTGGTTAAAACTGAAGACTTATTTTCTTTGGTGGGAGCAGCACAAGAAAGGTTATGGAAACATAAAACATAGAGGACAAAGAAGCACACCCATTAAGCAATTACCTCTGGCAAATTCTGAGTTTTAGCTTCAGAAACTCTATATGGGCCATCAATAGTAGTTGTCTTATTATCCTCCTGTGGAGTGGCAGATGAATCCAAGCCTGGCACGAGGACAGGATCTTCTTCACGCATGATTAGAACACTATCAGCCTCTTGGGTGGTATGGCCTGCCGTTGTTAAAGCTCTGCCATCACTCTCAAGGATATTATCAGCTATCAACGTACTCTGGTTTGACATATCAACAGACTCAACGTTTGTGCTCCTGGTTCTCTGTTCACCAAGCACATTATTTTGATTTGCTAGTGAATCTTGAGCTGCAAAAATTATATTGTCCGCAATAATAGGTTTGGTGTTCTCTGGCGAAGGACTGTTCTCATTGGGACCCACACTGTAGGATTTAGCTTGCACTGGCATCTTCTTTTGGTGGAGACTATGATCAGTATCTGCTCCTTGATTCATGCCATATGCAGTTTCTATGTTTGCAGTTGTAGGTGTCAATTTCTCTGCAAGAACTTCCATCTCCTGATCATCTTTGAGTTCCTCATCCTGCTCAGGAAATGCTGTTTCTTCCATAACTTTCTGATAGCCAGCACTCTCCCAGTCTTCCAAAACAGTGATAGTATTCTCAGTTTCCCATGTTTGAAAAGTCCGATCTGGACCTGGTTGCCATAAAAGGCCACCGCTGATCCTTTTAAGGACAAACTTGAAATTAATTGATTTCCCAACAGGTATATCCTGGTGATAAACAAGGACAAAAATACCATGACATTAAGCAGCCCCCAAGAAAATTTCACTTCCTTTTTTTTTCTTCAGAAGTGAATACTTACCAATTCGACAGACCAAACATGTCCATCTGACCAGTTCAATGGCACAGCACTGTTTGGATCCCATAGGCCAATAATAGGATCATCTCCCACCATGAAAAAATGCTCACGGAAGGAGCACTCTTTCTGCAACAGGAATTTGACGTGCACAGTCTTCAATTGATCTGTGCACCACCATTTTCATTTCAGAAAAATTTGGAAACTTAAAATGATGGATAAAGAACAGAAGCAGAACTTCAACTTACAGGCATTTGGAATCTTGGATTCTGCAGTATCCAGTTCCACCTACAGATAGATATATGATCAACTCATCAATTCCGACCTTCCCTAGCTGTTTTTATCCTCTCAAACCTCAATCTAGTTAAAAACGTAGCTGTAAATACTGAACAGTCTAGAAGTTTGATTCTTTTTGTTTGTTATCAGCGAAATTTGATTCTTTTTAATATTAGAAAAACTGAGCCCGTGTTGCAAAAGGCAGCTTGTTTGGAAACTAGATTCTTTTCTAGGGACAGACAGATTCACATGACAGAGTTCCTTCCAAAGCTAAAATTTTAGGCACTCCCTTTGCTCATTCGGAAACCAGAAACGTCAAGGAAAGAAAAGAAATGGAGGTCTTTTTTTAAGGAAAAACAAAATAAAATAGCATAACTTCGGCAAGCAAAACAACAAACACCACACCTCATTACCAGAAAGTAAAATAAGAGAGATTAAAAAAAACAAATGTATAAAAAAAAAATAGAAGAAGATCAAGAAACATGCCTGTGAGTCGGGAACAAGAGAAGCACAACGAACCGCAACAGAAGCTTTTTGTTGCACAGAAATCAGACACAAGTGACGAGCTTTAGTAATCTTTTCCAGTGGAAAGAAGCAAATTCTGGGTTTATTGAGACAAAAATCTCGAAACCCAAAGGGATTTCCAGCAAAGTTCCTATTAATGACTGCGTTGGAGCATGATCTCGGCAGGGTCTTCATCACTTGACTCGCTTCGACTCGGTCTGTTCTTTCCTGTATCGGGTTCCTTTCTAATCCACGCCGTTTTTGTTTTCATCTGACGCTTTATATCTGCTTCTCCCGGTGAGGAGGTAGGCTGAAAACGCGCCGAGTCGAGCTTCCTAGTAAGCTGTTCATGTTCGGCTTGTATTAATTATCGAGCTTGATATTTTGTTCGTGTTTGGATTGAAAATAATACAAACGAGCTTTGAATGAGCTTTTATCTGAACGAGCTCGAGTCGAGCTTGAGCTGTTCACTTAAATTAAGAAAAAAATCTAAAATTAATTCGAGTCGAGTCGAGTAGTAAGCAATTCGAGTTTTGTTTGAATTGTATATCGAGCTTTAAATTTTGTTCAGGCTTGGCTTGATAATTATTCGAACGAGTTATGAATGAGCTTTAAATCGAGCCGAACTCGAGCCGAGCTCTAGCTGTTTGTTCATTTTTTCACCCCTATGAGGAGGGATGGGTGATTTGCCATGCGTCACCGGCAGTATATATATCGACATGAAATCCTTATAGTTTATTTATTGCAAAATGAGCAACTTTGTCATTAACGTGTGGGTAGAGAGTAATTTTACCACTAAAATATTTTTTAGAGAAATTTATCATTAATATTTTTTAAATGGATATATTTGCCATCAATCTTTTGAAATAGAAGGATATTTTACCATTATGACAGTTAACAGTGTGAATATTACATTATTACAAAGAAAATTCTATTAAAGTAAGGGTAAGTTGGATATTATGCTGGCCATGTGAACCAATATGTGGCATATTTGCCATTAAGTTTTAACACCAGTGACGGTGACAACATCCAAGAATGACGAACGAAGTAGGGGGTTATCCAATGACGGCAGATCACTCACAAGACACAACAAGCAACAATTTCCTATCACTTACAATCAGCAAGTAACAATTACCCAGTAATTACCACCTCTGAAGTTTAGTAAATTCATGGGTTTAGGTTGCTGCGGTTGGAGCTGAGACTGCAGCAGTTGTATGAGCAAGTGGAAGAATTCGTCAGTGCACTTCTCTGATCTTTCATTTTCAGAGGGTTGAGGAAGACAAGTAGGAGATAGCAGCTTTAATGTTGGAGATGAAAAATTAAGGTGAAAAATAGAAAAGAAATACAACTTGAGTGACTACAATAATTTTTTTTTCCATTTTCACCTTGTACTTCCATGTTCCATGCTGACAAAATACTATCATGTCATCGCTCTATTAGCATATCTTGACATATCATTAACGCCAATGGCAAATATGTCCATTTTGAAAACGTTTTTGACAAATTTCTCCAAAAAAATACTTTAGTGACAAAATTACTCTATGTCGTATAGTTTAATAGCAAAATTGCTTCTTTTGCCATTTATTTATTGACATCCGAGTACCTAAGTTCTAGAAACTGCTTAATCTTCTGCTTCTTATCTTTTTTGTGGAAATAAATAAAACAACAAGGCTAAATTGCACATGCAGTCACCTAACTGTACCTCAGGTTATCATGGGGTCATTATATCATGAAAAGCTTTAACCAATTAAGAGAATAGGTTACATTGTAATTTTAGCACCATGAACACTGAAAAAAAAAAATTCTACCAGATTTAGAAAAAGAAACCCAAATCAATACATGTATATTTTTCAAATAGTATGTTTCAAAATACTATGGACAATATGGAAGCCAAGAATTAGTTGATGCCTATCTAATAACATTCACTTCTGTCCCTGACTGTAGAGTTTGGTTCCAAAAAGTTATGAGGCATAGGCAAAGAAATTGATAAAGAAGAAAGACCAATAATCTCACTAGGAATGTTGCCACTGTATTATCTAATAAGTTTAGCACAATCAAATTTTGAAAATTCAAAGAGTTGGGATATGGTGGCCTTAGAATTGTTTTCCTCTAAAACGAGCCTAGTCAATTTTTTTTTTTGGTAATCAGAAATATAAGAAAATACTAAGAAATAATATAAGAAGCAAGTTGGTGGGCAAAAATGACTTTTCACTTGGGAAGAACCAGGATCAAACAATGCTACATGGATTCAAGAACAATATTGATCTAGTGAATAGCTAGGTGAAACTTCACATGAATTGATAGTTTGCCTAATATTGCCTACAGAGCCTGCGAACGATTAGTTAGTATAGTTATCGTTTTTATATCCTAATTCACCGTAAAAGAAATCATTTCAAAAATAGTATAAAGTTTAGCTTCCAATGCCGATTCACACTGAGGAATTAGCATTCCTCATTGGTGTCTAAAAGGGGCGTTGATACCCAACCATACCCAAGCAACTGCACCTTGACCTGCTGAATGACATTAGGACCTATTAGTCACAAAATTTCTGGGCACCAAGATTCAAACTACTCTTGATGCTGATCCTAAGATAGACATAAGTAATATGAAGGATCATGAGGGAAATAAAAGTATTTTTGTCGAAAGTCATTCACCATCAATATGGTAAGGTTACCTAGTAAAGTTAGTATGGGCCCAGAGAACTTGATGGTATGCAAATACTGTCCCTCTAGTTTTTTAAGGTTCCCAAGAAAATCAAAAACATTATTACTCAAATAGTTGTACTTTAATCCTAAAAGGAATAGATTCACAAGGTTACCAATCCCAATAGGAATGTTTCCATAGATTAAATTCCTGCTTATGATAAATATTTCCAAGCTTGAAAAATTGAATATGGAGATCAGTAGTTCACCATTTAAACTGTTGCCAACAAAACTTAAAGACTCTCAAAATAGTACAATTGACCAAGGAATGGAGAAAAGCTCATGTCACCAGCTTCCCCATTTTCCATATTGTTTTCTTCAAAACTAAGTCTACTAAAATACTGCAAATTCTCCAAATTTGGAGAAATTGTTCCAAAAAGACCATTTATGGCAAAGTATACTATGGAAAGGCCCAAAGCATTTGACAATGAAGAAGGGATAGATCTAGTGTGGCTGTTTACACCTCCAACAAACACTTGAAGGTTGTGAAGAGTTAAGCCAACATTAAGAGGCAACTAACCTTGAAGCTGGTTCTGAAAAGAGAAAATGTATAAAGAATATATATTGTTGATTGAACTAAGTCCTCTACCATGAGATTGTTCCCATAAATATGTAGAACTTTTAAGCTAGATAGATGGTCTGGCTCTTCAGGTATGTATCCTTGAAAGTTATTCTGCATGAACACAAGAGCATGAAAGTCAAACATGTTAGCTATCTAAGCTGGGAGATTTCCTATTAGATTTTTAATCCCAAGTCCTAAGTATTGTAGCTTTGATAGTGAACTTTGTTGGTCAGGAATGTTCCTAAACATGTTTTAGTTCACATTAAGTACAGCAAGTTATTCACAATGGTAAAAATTGGCTGGAAGGCTCTTACCAAAAGAATTGCTTAACAAATTCAAGAGCTACAAGTGTGATAAACGACTTATTTCCTAGGCTGGACAAAGCCACCCAATTCTAGGCTCTCTAGGTTCAGAAGGGTTACCCTTTTATTTGATGGATTGTATTAAACTCCAGTCCAATTGCCAAAATGTTGAAAAAAATTCCATGAGGCCATAATATGATATGGATTTGTAATGATCCTATTCTTGAAATCAAGTAAAAGGTTCTTGCACCTTTGGCCTAATGGTTAAAGTGCTTAGGAGATTGTGGGGAGGTCAAGGGTTCAACTCTTGCCTCTAGACTCCCTCCCTAAAATGGCACACATAGCTGGTTCAGTTGCCTTTATGGTTCTGAAAAGGTTGGCATCCATCTTCCTTTACCTAGAATACTAATACGCATTCCCTTGTATACTTTATAAAGCATGATTTTGAATACCAAAAACAAAAAATAAAGCAAGAGAGATTGATTAAACTTATATAAAGCAGCGAATCGTGAAAGGTTAACAAGAGGGGGAAGATAAAAACCAACAAGTGAAACAAAAGCAGATCAGGATGCTTCACTCTTTGGAAATACAAAGTTATAGTTTTTAGATATAAACTTTTTTAAGAAAAAATTCAAGCAAATAATATGAATAGTTTTTTTTTATAATGGGTATACATTGTACTAACTGATAGCTATGTCGTATCTACAACTAATATGATGACCTAAGGCTCTATAGAGACTTAGCATAAAGGCTGCTTTACATTTTTTTCTTGTAAACATTTTTGTGATATCATAAACAAAAGAACACTCTCGTGAATACCAAAAGCCACACTTTACAACTTGAGTGAAGAACTCATAAAGACACAAAACCAACATAAAATTAGACAAATGACACCAAAATTAAATTGGATAAACTAGCAAACAAACTAATTAACAATAAAACCTAACCCACTATGAGAAAGCAGATCAGTCAATTGCATAAAGTAGAACTCTCTGCTGTTGCCTCTTCATTCTGCACTCTTTTATCTTGGTTGATGGAGAGAAGAAAACTAGATCTTGTAAAAGTAAAGAGAAAATTTATTGATGAAGTCTATTATTTGAAGAAATAGTATATAAATTAAGGAGGGATGACCAAATAGGCCAATGTTTAAGGGACTTTTTTTAAAGAAAGGGGGAGGACAACGACTAGGTTTTTTTGCCTATCAATCTATAATATGAATAAATTTAAGTTAAATTGATTAAAAAAAACTAGGAAGAGTGTCATTTGGGCATAAGGATAAAATACTCCATGTAGACTACACTTTACACTCATATTTTTTTCACATTTACAAAACTGTCATCATGCTTTAAACAACACATTTATCTAGATAGAACAACACTTCACAAAACAACATTTTTATTTGGACGGAAAAATATTTCTTAATCAATCAAACAATATTATTTAAAAAACTACCACCACATCTTGAACAGTATTTTTTTTTTGTTGAGAAAATAACACATTTGTTTGGAGGGAGTAATATGTTTTAATGAATCAAACAATATTATTTACAAAATTGTCACTGCCTCTTAAACAGTACATTTGTTTAGAGGAAACAATAACTTACAGAACAACACATTTCAAAATTTCTTAATGAATCAAATAATATTATTTATGAACAATATTTCTTTAGAAATTAACAATATTTTACACAATACTACATTTGTAAAAAAGGAACAACACTTTTGACTAAAAGGAATAATATCATTTACGAACAACACATTTTACAAAATGAACAGTGTATTACAGAACAACACATTGTTTGAATTAAATAACATTATTTACGAACAATATTTCTATTATTTACATACACCTCACTTTCACGTTATTTACAAAAATGTCATCTTGCCTGAACAACACAAACACATTCTATGAAAATAGGCAGTACTTTTTCACAGTATTATAGCACTTCTTACTGTTTGTTAATAATATTTTGTTCAGTAAAAAATGTTGTTCTATTCATACAAATGTAATGTTTTATTATACGGTGTTTGTTTAGTAAGATGTGCTGTTTTATAATATGCTATAAATAATTTAACAGTAATAACGTATTTGCTATTTGAAAACATCAAGATACAAATTGGTGTTCAGCTTAGTATAATGTGATGTTCTTTATACAAAAATGTGCTATTTGACATGGTGGTTTTCATTATGTAAGATATATAGTTCAAGACACAGTGACCGTCTTGTATGGTTATTATTCGTTTATCTATTTGTACTATTTAAGATGCAGTTATAGTTGTGTAAATACTACAGAAGTATGGGTATAGTGCATAGATCATGTTCATAGTATAGTTACTTTTCATTTAAAAAGTAACTATTTTTTTAATGATTTGCTCTAACTTGGAAAAAAAAAGGAAATATTAGTTAAAAAAATAAAACATTATTGCCTGCTTACAGAAAATTCTATAGTTTTTTTTATCTAAAGTATAGGATTTCACTTAATGTACAAGTTGAACAAATAACCTATACAAAAAAAATTACCAAAATTCCCATGAGATTTGGGGTAACCTACAGTTATGTCCCCTATTTTTCAAATACTTACAGTTACCCCCTCAACATTTAATTCCATTAATGACCGTTATTAAAGAAAAGAGAAAACGTTCGACTTTGCCCTCCCTACTTTCCATCTTTAAAACTTTGCCTCCTAGTTTCTCATGATTTAATTCTCTCTCTCTCTCTTTCCTCTCTCTCTACTCTCTTTCTGCACGTTGCTCATGGCTGGCACAACTCACACAATCCACCCCGGCACCAGAACTCGGCGCCGATTCCCCATTGCAACAGGCACCATCTGGCACCATCGCCACCGTCGCGGATTGAGATCCAGGTCCAATTGAGGTGAGGTTCAGCGGCTGTCGCTCGGAGGTGTCAATAGCCACGCGGAGGTGCAGCGGTCGTCGATCGGAGGTGTGACGAAATCAGGAGCCACGCGGAGGTGCAGTGGCCGTTGATCGAAGGTGACTCCCGGGCGCGATTCGGGCGTGACGAGCGGAGGCAATTCCTAGGCGGAGGCAGGACGAGCCGAAGCGACTCCTAGGCATGATTCCCTGAAATTTGACACGAGTCTGACATCAATCAACCAGCGAACACGAGGAGGCGCGAATCCACCGCCAGCGACACTCCTTGCTTCTCGACGCCTCCATCCTGATCGATACGCGTGACATGCGTCGCGAATATGAGATTTGTAGGTTCCACGGTGGGGGGCGACGAATCTGCTTCTAAATCGGACAGCGATGAAGGCGCTGCGCCTCGCCTCGCTATACCTTCAAGATGCTGGATATGGGCATGGACACGGAGACGGAGGTAAGGGTGAAGGAGACAGAACGAAGGCGAGGGGTCGTCGGAGGCGAGTTCACGAAAGACGAAATAGAGGGGTCGGAGAGCCAGAGGGGAGGGACGGACAGGAGCTGGAAGGGAGTGACGGAGAGGAAGAAGGAGAGCCGGAGGTGAAGAAGATGGGCCGTAGGGATCGGAGATGAGTCTGGAGGCTTAGGGTATGCTATTGATAATAAAATCAAGTAGAGGATTGCAATTAAAATCATTAGAAACTGGGCGGCAAAGTCTTAAAGAAGCAAAACAGAGAGGGCAAAGTTGAACATTTTCTCTTTTCTTTAATAATGGCCATTAACGGAGTTAAATGTTGATGGGGGTAAGTATAGGTTTCCGAAGAGTGGGGGACATAACTGCAACTTACCCCAAACCTCAGGAGGGGTTTTGGTAATTTTCCTTACATATGTGTGTGTGTGTGTGTAAGGGCTAAAAGGAGATTTTTATCTTTTATATTATATACAACATGAATATCTCGCTCATCTTCTTCATAGTTTATATAGTTTTTAGTTGTTTGATCAATGACAAAGAAAAGATGTTAAACTAGAGCATTTTTCAATTTTTATTCTAATTTTTTCATCATTACATTATAGTATATGCATACTTATAGGTTTCATTATTTAATGTTAGGATTTAATAATTATATATATATATATTAGATCCTTTTTGTAAAAGTCCTGGATCGGCCACTCCCAAGTATAATAAAATTCCTCAAAAAGGAGATTGGAAATCTAGATATCAAGATATTGGTGCTGACATTCATTCCATTTATATTACCAAATTACATTTTAGGAAAAAAAAAAAAAGGAGTTTTCATCATAGTGAAGGATGTTAACGGGTAGGGTTTGGATCAGGTATAGCTAATCCCAAACCCTCCCCTCAAGTAATTGGGTTCGGGTAGTATCCGTCTGTCAGGTATGTGGGTACTACTCACCAACCCATTTTAAGGTATATATTTGATTTTTAAATTTTTTTTTATATGTTTACATATATATTTTTAAAAGAATGTGTATATTCACAATTAATTAATACTTGAAAAATCATAAACTAAAGTAATATAAGATAATTTATGTTAACTTATAATTTTATTTTTGAAATAAAATCATATTTTGAATATAAATATGCTAATTTAAAAGGCATGTGGGTAAAGTTGAGTAGGATAAGTTAAACTCATACTCTCCCCATGACTTTAGGGGTAAGATGGGATTAGAATTTGAGTGGCCGGGTTCAATGAGGGTAGGGCTGGGTAAGATATTTTTTGATATCCCTAATCATAGTCAACCCTAACAAAAAGTCAACCATAACAAAAAGATAACGAAGAGCAAGAAATACAACTAATATAGGCAAAATAGAAAGTTGGGTCTCAAATATCTGGCCTATTTATTTTTATGCGGACTAAAGGCCTAATTGTTTACCAGGCCAATTTCAACAGATCCATAAAAGGTAAAACCCGAAGGGGCCGCAATTGCTGTCTGCCCAGTAAATTGCATAAATGGTCCCTAATTTTTATTATTGTTTCTTTTTAGTCCTCAACCTATTGAATATTCTGTTTTGGTCCTAAATTTATTAAAATTGTTTCATTTTGGTCCCTCACCAGATAAAATTCATTAACGCAGAACAATTATCTAACAGAAAATTTTGAAATTCTAATTTAAATATTCGGTAAGTATCTTCCAGTAAATTTAAATAGTTTAATAGACAATTTAAATTAATAGTTTTTTCTTTCTGAATGAAATAAGTTTAATTTACAGAGAGAAAAAAAATGTGATTTAAATTTTTTCTTTCTGAATGAAATAAGTTTAATTTACAGAGAGAAAAAAAATGTGATTTGATTTTTTCATTAACTATAAAAAAATTATTATATAGATTGAATTTATTGTAAGACAGTTACCGGGTAGTTCAAATTATGATATAAAAAGTTGTTATTAGAAAAATACTTTGAGTTAACAAATTTTATCAAATTTGGATCAAAATGAAACATTTCCAATAGATTTAGGACTAAAATAAAATACTTTAATATGTTTAGGACTAAAATAGAGCATTCAATAGTTTAAGGACGTAAAGGAAATAATAATTAAAGGTTAGGAACCATTTATAAAATTTACTCATTGTCTGCCTGAACAAAACAACCAACAGAGGAAGACAGAATGGACCATAAAAAAAGAAAACCCAAAAAAGAAGGTGAAATCCATAAATTATGTATAGCTAGATGATGCTATGGTGCCCTAGTAGGCACCTGCTTTGGCATATGTGGCAACCCATTTGCAAACCATGTTTTAGAGGTAAACATGATTCGAGTTGATTCGGTTTTATGGTGGAATCTAACCAACCTGAAATGATTTCGGTTCCAAAATTTTTCTATCTAGCCCGAGAACCAAGAACTAAGCAGAACCAATACTATGGTTATGGGTTTTTTTGTTCTAGTTTTTGGATTTTTCGATTTATACCATATGCCTATAATAACACTAAAATTCAATAAAATTGCATCCATAACTAGTTTATAAAATATTTAACATAATATACAATTAAATCAGCATTTAAATATATGTACTTAAACACATCCAAAGGAGTTTAACATGCTGTTACCAAAATGGTTCAAAAGAGTTGCTTGTCGGGTATCTTCTATCTCAACCAATTTATTTCTCTCTAGTAATTCCAACAATGGCACGACATTCAAAATAAAAAGCTAAGCCTTTAAGACAATATTCTTCAGTATTAAAACCTTAAATATGTTAATATTATGAATTTCTAGTTTCACATGGCTCATAAAATGAACAAACATAAGGATTGTGCCATAGTGAGTAGTCTGAAGTAGAGAGATTGAAAGCAAAATGACCTAGGAGTTATTGGTCTAAGAAGCAAAGTGATTTAAGTGAATATGGAGAAATTTTGTGAATGCTCTCATAACTTCCATGTTATTTCAATTTGGAACATCAGTTTAAGGTTTTAATATAAAAACATAAGATGACCATCATAATTGTTCAAAGAAATACACACATACATACATACATACATATATATATATATATATATATATATATATATATATATATATATATATTAGTAATACTATAATTTTTAATTATATAATTATATATATACCCCAATTTCAATTCCACCTTGGGTTGGTTCTATATGGAACTAAAACCAACAAAAAAATCATCGGTTCTCATTTACGTAGAACCAACCCGTGAACTATGATCCATTTTTACCTAACCCACTCAACCAAACCTAATGGGGCTAGTTCGGGTTAGGTTTCAAGTTTACCTAACCCATGCTTACCCATACCATGTCTATCGTAATTAAAGATATAAAAATATCATTTTTCTCACCATTTTTCTTGCAAATGTGTTTTTGTCCCTTAAATTATTGTTTAGGCACAAATAGGCCACCAAGTGTGATGATTAATTTTGTTAGGTACATAGCTCACGCTCCCTCCATTTCATAAAATTGAACTTTTTACTATTCATAATAATTAATTTATAATTTTATTTCTTTCAAAATTTATTATAAAATATAAATATTTTATATAAAAATGAAACTTTAAAGATTATAGTTTATAAATATATTTTTAAGAATTTTTTTTCATACATATTAGTATAAATATATTCAAATTAAACTCCAATAAAAAAAGTTAAAAGGGTCAATTAATGTGGAACGGAGTTCTCGGCCCTAGTTATCTTTCTTTGTTCATTCCTTCAAACCTTACATAAAGCTGTGTTGTTTCAAAACTGAAAAAATTATTTGAAATTTTACTATTTTACTATTTTTATCTAAAATTAATGTAATTTGAAAGCCAACACTCCATTTACCTAATAATCACTTGGAAATAAAATTTTTAGAAAGTTCTTGCAAATTTTTTCCATATCCAACTTACAAAGGAAAACTTGATAAAACAATGTATAATTTTTTCAGACTTCTTCAATTGTAGAACTTCAATTGGTATACAAGTTAAATGAAAAATTAATAAAATTAATAATACATTAAATAACTCATTATTTAATCTCCACTAAACAAAATAGGTATATGTACATATCTTTGTAAGCACACTATATCGCTACTTAGCTTACCACTAACTTTGTGCTTGAAAAATATCAAAACTATTATTAGGTTTTCTTTAAGGAGATAAAAAATTAATTTGGTTCATTTTTGTTCAAAACAGACAGAATGAAATGATAAGCTTCCACAATCCCCAAAACATCCAATTAAAAAATTTTTAGAAATTATACTAGAAATATGTTTGGTTTCTTGAATTGTATTTTTGGGTCCATAAATATTGAGTCCCATAAAAAAGTTTTTTGCAGACAAGTAAAAAAAGTACCAGTAAGGCCAAAAAAACACTCACAAAAAATTCCCACCTCAGGAAAATGGAAAGAAAAATAATTATATTTTCACTCCGATTCTTTTCCCAATCAGTGGCCTAATTGGCTCAAATAAACGTCTGAGGAGTTAAATCTTCAATGCATACTTTTAACAAAATATGAGGTGAAACTGGTACTTTTACTTATTTAATATTATATATGTGTTTCTTGCTAATTAGATGCCACGTGGTCCTGGTTGGTAACCACAAGGGCATGTAGAACAGTCCAAGTAGAGAAAAAAGGATCCTCAATAGTTTCTCTATATTTTTTGTAAAATGGGGAAGTAAAAACTAAAATATCTATAATTTTTTTGCTTTAATTCTAACAGTTTTTATATTTTTTAGAATTTTGTATTTATTATATAATAATTAAATATTATATATTTAAAGAAAATTTAAATTAATGAATAGTTTAATTATTCCAATAATTAAATATTTTATATTTGAAATAAATTCAAAATATTCTATAATTTGTTCTTTCTTGTTTATGCGTGAGTGAGTACTGATTTGTTACTAGCTTCCTCTCCAACCATAGTTGCTATCTCTTGTTTGTTAGAAAAATCGATAAACATGAAAATAACTGATTACTAAACAAGTAACAAGCAATAAAACGTGAAAAATTATTAATTTTTCATTTCTCAAAATTTTTAGTGTTTCTGTAAATATAGAAAATGAAATCCTCTTTCTCATCTTATTCCTTATTTTAGTGAATGAGAAAAAAAAAATTTCATATTTTTTAAATTAAAAAAAATCTATAAAATAAAAACTGTTGAAGATGTCCAAATCTGTAAAAAAATATTTCATATTTTTTAAATTAAAAAAAATCTATAAAATAAAAAAACTGTTGAAGATGTCCAAATCTGTTACGTAACCTGACAATCAAATTCTTCATTTTTTACCAAAAATTAGAAATACGAGACAATTTGTTGGCGTAGGCGGCTAATTAATATATTGTAAACTCATATAACATGCCGAAACATGGAGAATTTTTTAAAGATGCGCCGAATACGTTTCTTTATCTATTTCCGCACGGAACTTTCTTCAAATATTTATGAAATAAAGTCATAATTCACCCCCAAACTTTACTGACTCGGACACTTAACCCCTTCAACTATAGGTCAGGGCAACTCAGCCCTTAGACTTTGTAAATTGGGACACATAACCCCCTCCAATTGATGAAAATGTTCTTTTTTATTTCTCACGGGCTTAAATGATAATAACATTGAATAAGAAGGCTGAACTTGGTGTTTTATTGTTGTTTGACAGGTTATCTTCCTCTATAGTTCTAATTGGCCAGGGTAAACATGGGTCAGGTTAGTTTGGTTTTATGGTGGAACCGAACTAACCTGAAATAGCCTCAGTTCCAAAATTTTTCTACCCAACCTGAGAACCAAGAACCGAACAGAACCAGAACCATGGTTCTGGGTTTCTAGGTTCTGGTTCTCGGGTTTTTCGGTTTATACCATATACCTATAACAACATTAAAATTCAATAAATTTACATTCATAATTAGTTTTATGACATATTCAACATAATATACAATTAAATTAATATTTAAATATATGTACTTAGATATATTTAAGAGAGTTTAAAATGTTGTTCTTACGAAAATGGTTCAAAAGAGTTGCTTGTGGGGCATCTTTTATCTCAACTAGTTTACTTCCTACTAGTAATTGCAATATTGGTATAACATTCAATATGGAAAACTGAGCCTTTAAGACCATCTTCTTCAGTATTAAAACCTAAAATATGTTGATGTCATGAATTTTTAATTTTGCATGACTCATAAATGAAAAAATACCATAATTGTGTCGTAGAGAGTAGTCTGGAATGAAAGATCGAAAGCAAAATGACCTAGGAGTGGTGGGTCTATGAAGCAAAGTGATTTAAGTGAATATGGAAAAGTTTCGTAAATTATCCCATAACTTCCATATTGTTTCAATTTGGAACATCAGTTTAAGAGTTTAATATAAAAACATAAAATGACAATCATAATACTTCAAAGAAATATGTGTGTGTGTGTGGATATATTAGTAATATTATAATTTTTATTATATAATTATATATATATCTCGGGTTTGGTTCCACTTCGGGTTGGTTCTATATGGAACCAGAACCAACCCAAAACTGTCGGTTCTTTTATATGTGGAACCAATCCACGAACCATGATAAATTTTTACCCAACCCAACCCAACCCAATGGGGGTGGTCCAGGTTGGGTTTCGGGTTTACTCAACCCATGCTCACCCCTATAATTGGCATGCTGAGAATGCTCCCAATTTCTCAAGGAACTCTTTGACCTCGTTGTTTAATGTTATTGTCATTTAAATCGATTGGAAACAAAAAAGAATATTTCCATCAAATAGAAGGGGTTATGTGTCCCAATTTACAAAGTTCAAGGGCTGAGTTGTCCTGAGTTATAGGTAAATGGGTTAAATGTCTGAGTCAACGAAGTTTGAGGGTGAATTATGGATTTTAACATAAAATCTAAACTCAAATATAACATAATGATGAAATTTTCTTAGAATAAAATCTAAAAAATACTCGAATCCAACATCTATTTTTGCGGTCATTAGTCACACAACTATAACACCAATTATAAAATTATATATGAATTGTGGAGAAGAAAAGTGAGATGTACTTGCTATATAGAATGTAAAAAAAGGTCCCTTTTATAGCTCTTCAACTTACACATTTCTGGCCACTTGACTCATAGATTTTATCTTGTATGACTAGCTCATTAATTTTTTATATGTTTAAACAGAAAAGAGAGTTAAAAGAAAACGTTCAAGGTCTAGGTGAAAAATGTACGAGAGTTCGTGGGCTAGTATAAATTTTTTCCATTAGTAAAATATTGTTAGTACAAAAAAAAAACTGACCTTTTTTTTTTTTAAATCTTTACATGTGCAAATCTCTAAGTTTTATTATTTAATATTAAGTTTAGTATTTCTATATGAATGTATACGGATCCCCTTGTAAAATTTTTAAATCAGCCACTATATCACTCTTACTATTTGCTTGTTTTGGCCCTTTAGGTTCGAGCCTTTGTATCTTTGCTTCTCGTGTAAATTCTGAATACGGAAACAAAAGAAGAAAAGAAAATATGAGCAGTAGTCTCCGGAGCATGGATCAAAATTCTCCAAGACGTGCAGTATCCGCTCCGCTCCAGCAAAACACTTCTTATAATTAATGTTCCTACTGTCATGCTTTGAAATGTAAAATTATAATGATGCAATTATTCATCAAAATGTCCAAAAGTTAATTTCAAAGAGTATGGGCGGAATTAGGACTCAGGAGCTAGAAATTTTTTATCAGGGAAGACCCAGTTGAAAATAAGATGTGAAAAATTGCAAATATAAATATATATTTACATATACAAAATTTGATTACTCTTATAATAATATAAATAAATAAATAATTTTGAGTTTTCATAACATCCATCTAGTTTTAATAACATTCATTTTATACTAAAAAAATTTGAAAATTGTGCTTTTCTAAACTTATTTAAGTATATTTAAATATTTAATTTTTGCTAAATAAACATAAATTTAATTTTTGCATCGCCGTTAATATATGAATCGTGTCCCCCAGGCGCCTGCTAATTCTGCCATTGCCTCAAGTTAGGTCAAACTTATACCATTCTTTATAAGGGATTATATATTTGCATCCCAATATTATCATTCATCCTATTACATAAGAAAAATAAAAAATAACAAAAAAGGATGTGGATGCATTCAAATGCGAGTCCTGTCAAAATCAGGAAAATGTATAGGTCAGATGATATATGCATATACACTTGATGTATAAAAAAGATAAAAAATATGTACAAATTATGTAAAATATATTTACAATGAGATCCTAAAAGCTCTCTGGACAAAATTCTAAAATTCTTACAATGAAATCAATTTTTTTTTTCAAAACTCGAAAAAGGTTGATTACAAGTAGCACATAAGTGATATGTACGTTTGCGTTGAAACAAGTGTATATTGACTTTTACTCTTGTTTAATCTCTTTCTTTAAAACAAAAATATTTGTAAATTGTGTTAGAGTGCACACCAAGTAGAAGAGAGCCTTCAGGCAACAACTGGTGGAAAGAATGCTTTATGCATTGTGTAGATGTGTTTCCTCTAAGGTGTCATCATAGAGTTAAATACTGTATTATACAGTGCAGTATACCACTTATTGCGGGTAAGCGATAAACGGTACAAATGTTTTAGCATTTTATTATTTTGTCGTACAATATATTGTAGTATTTCACATGCTGCTCATTTTTTGTGTACATTTTATCCGAAAATTGTAGTATACCTCAAATATCATAAGCCACGTACTTTGGTATTTTTTTTTTTGCTGATGCAAGTGAGATACTTTTTTTTTGTCATTTTACATCAAAATATCATAAATATATAAAACATTAAAATATAATTAATACACATATCATTAAATAAATATTTACTTTTATTCTTTTGATAACTTTTCTTAGTTAATATAAAAATTTAATAATTACTTTAAGCTACCTAGGAACTTAATATGGTCTTAAAAATGTTTTGTTATCATTAAAGTATTAAAGAAACTCAATTGTTACTTTTTCTTTCTGAGTATTATTTATTTTGCTATATATATATAACATTTTTTTATATTTTTTGTATTAAAAAATATCTTCTATCATATATATTTTATTTATATTTGACAAATTATGATGAGAAAAATTAAAATACATATAAAATATGCAAAAAAACTTATGGAATTTATGTCATCTTAAAATAATATTCTACCATTTTTTTTTTGTGAAAATGTTAACGATATGTAGCGTAATATATCACATACATTAAAAATGTGGGGTGTGGGATATCTAACAGTAACGATATTTAACACCTTAGACGTCACCAAGAAGCAAGTGTGTATAAATAGTGTGAAAGTGTACACCGAGTAGAAGGTCACCTTCGGGCATCAAATAGTAGAAAGGATGCTTTATACATCATGTAGATGTGCCTGCCCTCGAGCAAGCCCAAGCAAAGAAGGTCTGCACATTGTGTGAAGTTGTGCATCAAGTAGAATGGTGCCTTCAGGTACCAATTAGTGGAGAAATGTTATTTCCATCATGTAGATGTGTTTCCTAATGCATCCCAAGAATAGAAAGAGGTGTGTGCATTATGTTAGGAATGTGCACTAGCTAGAATTGTGCTTTTGGAACCAAGTGATAAAGGGCGTGCTTTTTGTGCACTGCATAGTAAGATACGTTGAACACCTAAGTTGTTTATGGTTTGTGCGTGTAAGATGTATGTTTGGGGGGGGGGGGGGGGGGGGATGTATGAAGGATAAAATATGAGGGTTATCAAAAGCTAGGAGAAAGCCATCTGCCAATGATAAAGGGTTCTAGTAGAAGTCATTTGTAATTCTTATTATTTTATAGATATTAGTGATTATTTCCCTTGTTGATAGTGGTGGAGAGAATAAGGGTCTAAGGGGTGCCCGCACCTATCCCAAATTTCTTGCAAATTATGTATATCACTTATGTGTATATATAAAGATAAAGCTCAACAAATCTCATTATCTCTACTATGGCCCCTTTAATCTTTTAATATTTTCAAAATGAAGTATGACCCCCTAACTTAAAATTATGACTTCACTCCTGCTCATGGACGTAGACTAGTTGAAGAGCAAGACCACGTAAATCAAGTGCCTCAATTTCTCTCTTTTATTTATTTTTTTGCATGTTTCCGTTGGCTTGGTGTAACATCTCTCATACGAAGAAAGCCGTCAAATAAGTGCAGATAATTGAGTGTGTATTTGAAACTTAAATCGAGAAACTTACAATAACCACTTTTAAGTTTAATCTAATTTTTTTGAAAAATCTACACTCTGCCTTATGATTTTTTTACATTGTATAATAATAGCTTCTGAAACCATAGTTTAAGCTGTACAATTGTCATTTTTCAGTAAATTAATTTTTTCTAATATTTTTTTACAATTAATAGATATTTTTAAATTATCAAGTTTTATTCTCTATAAACGTATTTTCATTTTTGTAAATGTAAATCAATATTTTTTAAATGTTTGTTAAATGTGAAAAAATATAAAAATTTTTTAAATTATTATAATATAGTTACTAGATAGTTCAAATTAGGGTTTTAAAAGTTGTTGATGGGTAGTATAAAGGAAGTAAGGAGCAAAGTATTGGTTTTCCAAAATAGAGAAGATAAAATATAGATTAGATCAAACTGCAAGAAAGAGGGAGTGAGTTATGTAATTTTCCCTAATAAAAATTTTAAATTTAAAGAACTAAACAATGATTTTGACTTAAATCTTTGAGTCTACTTCGTTCTCAACATCCCCCAGATCGCATGGAAACACAACCGATCGCATTGTGGGACCACAAGTAACTAGCTAGAATCCTTGTCCTATGCATCTTCTAATCCCAACTCTTTTTAGAAGATGTTCTTCGTAATGATCTGATTTCCCGAGATATGTCTTGCAAATATAATATTGCAGTTAGCATACCTATTTTCAGAAGGCAAAAGACGTGTACAAACTCAACTCCAATTTATGATTCAAGTGAACATTTAAAGGTCCTGAACACGGAGGACAATTTTGACTAAACTGGTAAAAATAAAACACGGAGGACCGTGGCGTATCTCGTCACCGTGTCTTATTCAACGAGGCACGCTGGCGGCTTTCTCAAGTAAACCATGACCAAAAACTAGAAACTTGCCTAGTTGTTGTGGAATGTTTCAAACCCCAGGGCCATTGGGGAAGGCGTTTTTTGAAGTTCAATCAAACAAAGACTTGAAGAAAAATGAAAACAATTTGCTCAACTTTTCTTGCATATAATACAAGCTGTTGTTAGCCTTGCTTCTGCTCGCTGGCCCTCCAAGCGAACAGTTTTTCATTCATCTGTATAGCTTGCTTTATTTTTTATTTTTATTTTTCCTTCCTGTCTTGCTATGAAACCCAGAAAAGCTAGTCATGAAATGCTTGATTCGCGCTCGAATTGGCGGGCCAAATTTTCTCTCTCATTCATCTTGTTTCCTGCTTTGATCTTGCTCATTTACGCAGATAGTACCATCCCCAATGACTTGAAGTCGTGGCAGTCTCCTGATCAACCAGTCTTTCAAGAGGTTGCGGGAAAGTTAAGGTCATCGTGGCTCCCGATTGTGGTGTTGAAGTCTGTTCAAGATGAGGAGGTTGATCACAGAGTTGTTAGTGAGAACCAGAGTTCTCTCATTCCTCCACTCCATGTCACTGAGGAGAAGAGGATTGCTTGGCTCCGAAGAAAGCTACCTGAGTTTGAGATTTTCAGGTCTGATAACTTGACAGAGAGATTTCATGGCCGAGTCCTGGAGTTCTTCAACCAAGGCTGTGAGGTTCAGTTCTTCATGACATGGATTTCCCCGGCGAAATCATTTGGCAAGAGAGAGATGATGGCAGTAGAGAGCGTGTTCAAGTCCCACCCTCAAGGGTGCCTCATGATTCTGTCAAGAACAATGGATTCGGCAGATGGGTATAGGATTTTAAAGCCTTTGCTTGACCTCAAACTCAAAGTTCTTGCAGTTTCCCCGGATTTGAAGTTTCTGTTAAAGAACACGCCGGCTGAATCATGGTTCATGATGATGACGAGAGGCAAGAGGGATCCTGGTGAGATTCCATTGGCTCAGAACCTCTCAAATTTGGTTAGGCTAGCAGTTCTCTACAAGTATGGAGGTGTGTATATGGACACAGATTTTATAGTCCTCAAAAGTTTTAAAGGGCTTCAGAATACAATTGGGGCACAGAGCATGGATGTTCTGTCCAAGAACTGGACAAGACTGAACAATGCAGTTATGGTTTTCGATATCAATCACCCACTTCTGCTGAAGTTCATTGAAGAGTTTGCTTCAACTTTTGATGGGAACAAATGGGGGCACAATGGTCCCTATCTTGTTTCCAGGGTAGTTGAGAGAGTTGAAGGAAGACCTGGCTATGAATTCACCATTCTGCCACCAATGGCATTTTATCCAGTCCATTGGACTAGAATTGAAAGGCTGTTCAAGATGCCTGGAAATCAGTTGGATTCGAGATGGGTCAAAGCAAAGCTGCTTCAGCTAAGTGGTGAGACCTACGGAATCCACCTTTGGAACAAGCAGAGCTGCAGACTAAGAGTTGAAGAGGGAAGTGTCATAGCAAGTTTGATGTCAGAACACTGTGTCATTTGCCAGAACATACGTAGCTCTTAGAAGGAAAAGCTTTCACCTTTGGATATAATGACGCTTCTTCAACCAAACAAATTTAGAATTTTGTGAATCTGCTGTTGGGAATGTCAGGAGCCCCTTTTGTTAATTTTAATTTTCTGTACATTCCTCTTTCTGAAGGTACCTTGATCCAAATTCAAATTTTCTTAATTCTTTTGGTTTAATTCCAACTTTTCCTTTTCGTTCATTTGCAAACAATATTGTGGGTTCGTACAGAGATTCAAATGCCACTAACTCTAATATATGGGGGAAAAAGAGAATCATCTAAAAGATTCTACCACAAATCATAATCCTAAGCTTTCTCAACCTAAACCTGAATCTAAACAACCTCCTACGTCTCCAAAAACCAAATCCTGGCAACCTTCTGAAAGACTTTTTTCTATCCAATCTACGGTTTGTTTTACTATTCTGCTTACTGTTATTCAAGCTGAAGCCTTTCTTCCTGAAGCCACCATCAGAAGCAAAAGTACTTCTTCCACCATCAGTCTCAACATTCCTCAATGATCCCAAATGTTGGATGCCTTCCCACGGATCACACATCTCTTCATCTGCATCACTTCCCCACAGAGGTATAGACTTCACTACAGGCGAGCCACTATAGTCCTCAAAATAGGTAGCCAAACTAGTATGGTCCATATCAAATAATCTCCCCAAGGAAGTGCTTCCACCTTTCATCAGTGTTACTAAGCTGCTGCTCTGGTGTGATGAAGATGATGAAGAAGAGGAACATGAAGCAGCTGAGCAAGACAAGGAAGATGATGATGACCAGTGAAGAGATTTCTGATATTGTAAGATCTTTCTGATCTTTTCCTTTTGAACTTCTGGGTTGATGATAAACGGGTTTGTTTCTTCATCGTTTTCTTCTGTGATTTCTGATGTCCACATGCTCTATAAAGTTTGTAAACGAAAGAAAGAATGGCAAAAGAATTAGCTCTGTGGATAGCAGAGAAACTTAGACGCCTAAAAGACCTCTTAAAGAAATGCAAAGAAGCCGGCCTGGAGATATGGTTGGGGTGTCACCATTTGTTTTCATGCGAGTCTTAGAAAAGGACACTGTTGGACTACCCTACAAAATTCAAAGCAATGTGTCCTTGTAAATTAAGTATATAATTTAGAGCCAAGCAATCAAGTGAACTTCCTTAATTTACAATTTCCAATACGAAGTAGATAGTCACAGAATGATTGAAGTTCTCAAATCGTTTGATGGATGTGTCTAATCTCACCAAATAAATAAAAAGGGGTACCCTTTATGTCATGTGGAATATCGTTTTCTTCTCATGCTCTATTCCCCTTTGTACATATTCATTTATTCTCTCGATGATTTGAGCAATAAATTTAATACTATCCCAATATTATTGAACAAGCAACTAAATTTAATGATTCATCAAATTAGTTTTTTTTTTTTCAAGAAAATGAAGGGGAAAGGGGCCAACATAAGCAAATCCTTTCTCATTTCTCCCTTCTACAGAGGCTCGCTCAGTAAGTTCAACAGCAATCCAAACAACCTTTATTCAATCTCAATATTACATTTGAATCTGCTCTATTCCTTGTTTCCCAGTTCCTGCAAACTAATGTAACGAACAGAAAACAGATATCTCAAAACAAAGAACATAACCACATGTAAAGCCTCCGATTTTCTATTTGCTAGTGAACTTGAGATGCTTTTTTTGTTTATCCTTTGGAGTAATGAAGAGGGAAAACACAGAAAACAAGTTTACAGTAATTTGCCTTTTATTTGGGAAGTCAACTATGCTACAAGAAAGATCATGACTTTGCATCAGAGTAGTTGAGAAGGGCATTCACAACTCCATATATTTTCCTTATGAATTTATTAAATTAGTTCCATATCAAATTTTCTTCCCATCTTCCATCACATTTTTCCAGACCCAAAATCATGAAGAATCCTGGTTTGATCCATAGGTGCTTCTCTCTGTACTTCCTTCAGGGAATTCTTCTTTTTTGGTTGAGCATGCATTCCCAATCTGCAAAACCACCCAGTTCAGCAAATGAATCAGATCAGCAAACTCTGCTCGAGTTTAAAACTCTGGTAGCTAGAGATCCATTCGGAATCATGGATTCATGGAATGAGTCTCACCATTTCTGCAACTGGAATGGCGTTGAATGTGAGCCTTCTAATGGTAGAGTGGTATCTTTGAATTTAGAGGGCCTAAAGTTAGCTGGCTCAATGCCTCCTTCCACTGGGAACCTCACATTCCTGAAAAGAATCAACCTGAAAAACAATAGCTTCAATGGGGAAATTCCACCGCAGATAGGTCGTTTGTCGCGTCTGCAGCATCTGAATCTGTCCTTCAATTCTTTTGAAGGAGTGCTTCCTAGTAATCTATCTCACTGCAAGGAACTAAGGGTGCTTAATGTTAACAGAAATCAGATCATTGGTCAGATTCCAGACCAGCTTAGCTCACTAGCAAAGCTGGAATTCTTAGGCCTTGGAGTAAATAATTTCACTGGAAAGATTCCAGCTTGGATAGGTAACTTTTCTTCTCTTCAGTATCTATACCTCTCAGGGAATAGTTTAACGGGTAGAATACCTGAAGGACTTGGTCATCTCTCAAGCTTGGAATTTATTGACGTCCACGGAAATTATTTTTCCGGTACCCTCCCTGCCTCACTTTTTAATATTTCTTCTCTGTTCTATATTTCTGTTGCTGATAACCAGTTGCATGGGCAACTACCACCAAATGTGGGCCTTACCCTTCCTAACCTTCAAATTTTTGCTGGAGGTGCTAACCAGTTTACAGGACCTATTCCTGTATCAATAACAAATGCCTCAGGACTTCAGATACTAGACTTTGCCCAGAACAGTCTTAATGGGACAATCCCCAGAAATATAGGATACTTGCAGGATTTGACCAGGCTCAATTTCGATACAAACTTGCTGGAAAATGGGAAAATAGGAGACCTGAGTTTTTTCAGTTCCTTGGCTAATTGTACTTCTATAACAGTGCTCGGCCTCGGCAGAAATGCTTTCAGAGGGCAACTGCCAAGCTCCATTGGAAACCTTTCAAAGAATATGCAGATATTTACTTTAGGGGGAAATCTTTTTCATGGAAGCATCCCTGCCGGGTTTGGGAACCTTGTTAGCTTGTTCACCCTGGGCTTTGAAATTAACAGTTTAAGTGGCAAGATTCCTGATGATATAGGAAGGCTTCATGAACTACAGGTGCTTGCTTTGAATGGAAATAGGCTCTCAGGGCCAATACCAACCTTTCTAGGTAACTTATCCACACTGGGTGAGCTTTCTATGGATGGAAACAGTTTTGAAGGAACCATACCTCCAAGCCTTGGAAACTGCAAAAACTTGATTGCATTAAATTTGTCATATAATTATCTTACTGGTACCATACCTAGAGAGATCTTTGGTCTTTCTTCCCTATCAAGGTACTTGGCCATGTCGCACAATTCCTTGACTGGTTCTCTGCCATCCGAAGTGGATAACTTGTGGGATGTCGAGGAGTTGGACTTTTCAGATAATAAGTTGTCTGGTGAGATTCCTGGTAGCCTTGGAAGTTGCAGTAGTTTAGAGCGCCTGTATCTGCAAGGTAATGCATTTGCGGGGTCAATTCCAACATCTCTAAAAGCCTTAAGGGGTCTACAAGAACTAGATGTTTCTAGCAATAACTTGTCTGGTAGGATTCCTGAGTTTCTAAGTGAGAACATCACTGTCAGGCTTCTCAATCTTTCTTGGAACAATTTTGAGGGTGAAGTACCAACAGCAGGCATATATGCAAATATAAGTGGCATTTCCATCTTCGGAAATGATAAACTCTGTGGTGGCATCCCAGCTCTGCATTTGCCTGCATGCTCTGGAATTAGGCCTCTAAAATCACTCTCTCACACCATCAAAATAGTGGTTTCTGCTACTTGTGCTGCCATATTTGTTCTTCTTCTTTCAATTTCTTTCCTTATATACAATGCAATATGGAGAAGGAAAAGCTCAAGGGAATCTTCTTCAGAAGACTGGCAATCCAACATGACTTATGCAGATCTCTTGAAGCTCACTAGCAGCTTCTTCCCAGAAAACTTGATTGGGTCAGGGAGTTTTGGTTCTGTGTACAAAGGGAACCCTGTCAGTGATGGACCAAGTGTCGCGATTAAGGTTATAAACCTTCGACAGAAAGGAGCTTCAAAGACCTTCACCAATGAATGCAATGCTTTGAGGAGCATCAGGCATCGTAATCTCCTCAAGATCATAACTGCTTGCTCAACTGTTGATCTCCAAGGAAACGAGTTTAAAGCTCTTGTTTTCGAGTTTATGGTAAACGGCAACCTAGATAAGTGGATACAGCCGGGAGCTGATGAGCAGTATCCAGACAACAAGCTGAGCCTTATTCAGAGACTAAACATAGCCATAGATATTGCATCTGCATTGGATTATCTACGCCACAATTGTCCAACATCAATTGTTCACTGTGATCTAAAACCAAACAATGTGTTGCTTGATGAAGATACGGTGGCACATGTTGCTGACTTTGGATTGGCAAGATTCCTTTCCGATCCATCTAATGATTCCTCTGGAAACCAAACCATATCAAGGCAATTAAAGGGTTCAATTGGCTATATACCTCCAGGTACTGTCAAAATGACTTAGCTTTCAATACATCATAGAATATTAGGCATCAGGTTCACGTACTGATTAAATTGTGCCGTCTTACTTGTTGTAGAGTATGGAATGAGGGAGCAACCTTCAACCAGTGGAGATGCTTACAGTTATGGGATACTGTTGCTGGAGATGTTTACAGGTAAAATGCCTACTGATGACATGTTCAAAGATGACATGAGCATTCGGAAATTTGTGGAGATGGCCTTCCCTGAACATGTCATGGATGTTGCTGACCCAAGAATGCTCTTTGAGGAAGAAAAGATCGACAATGGTCATAGTGTGGAAACAGAAAATGATTGTGCCAAAGAGAAAGCAATGATCAGAAACCAGGATCCACAAATGAGGACTAAAAGTGCAGAGGAAGAATGCTTGGTCTCAGTGTTGGAAATTGGTCTCTTGTGCTCTGCTACTTCACCAGCAGACAGAATTACTATGACTGTCGCGGTAAACAGGCTCCAGGCAATTAGACAAGGATTTCTTAAGTCGAAAAGCTCAAAGAGGAGGAATTCTGTAGAATTTTTTTGGCAATATCTATTTGTTCTATCTATGTTATCTCCAATATCAATAAGACCTAGAGAGGAGATTCTGTGTTTAGATTTGTCCCCTCCAGAGAACTAGGCTAAGTATGCTCATTCTAATTCTATGTTTTCAGTGAAAATAGAAAGACTAAGCAGTACTACAGATTGGAACTAGATTTTCTTATATTTCCTGCAATTCAATGCTCATAGGAAATTTCCTCGTTGCAAAGGCAGGAAGGCTGGTTCCAGACCTATGTGCTTTATTGTTTTTCACAATCAGCTTTCTGTTCCTCCAAAACAAAGTCGTGATTTTATGGATTTAAATTTTCTAAACCTGTTACAAACGAACGCCAGAATGATCACAAAGCCTGATAAAATACTAGCTTTCAATTCCAAATGATGGTTTGCTGAAAAACAAACTCAAAAGAGTCAATGGAAAAGATTCTAATTTTACCCGAAATTTAGGATCAGAGGTAGGGGCCATAAGTAATTTCTATAGATTTGTATCCGTTAAGATGACAATGTTGAAATCTAGAAAATACAAGGGGAATATAATTTGGAAAATTATTTTTCTCCAATCTAGATATAAGGAAACTCCTTCAATCTTGTGTATATAACAGTTTTTCAAAAATTTGATTTAAAAAATTAGATCTTGGTAATTTTTTAACTAAATCTCATTTCCCTTCTACTGGAGTCTGGATTAATTGAATGGCACATTTGCAAGTAGAAGAAGTATCCTCCTAAGTCCGAACTGGTTCGGAGAACAGTGTCCTAAAATTTTATGTTCTAAAGGTCGCTTCTTTCTTGCATAGATCCGACTCTACAAGATCACTGCCAATGCCTTTAACTGAATTAACTACCGGGAGCCTGGTTCTTCTTTCAATCTTAATCTTTCTAAATGAGTATTTAAAGGATTCATAAACAGATGAGACTCACCAGACCACGTTTTCATCATTTCAGGAGCACAAATCTAAACAGATGGACAAGGCAATAAAACCCCTCAAATTGCTCAGCACTTTATATATCTTTCATCCCTTTGCCAAGTCAAAGCTCAGACCATGTCTTCTAAACGCAAATTATCTCTTCGCTATATTCTCAAGAAACTCAGAAGGATGACAAAGAAGTCTTCAACTTACAGGCTGATAAGCCGAACAACAAAGTCACCGATCTTCTCCTCCGTCTCTTTTGCTCTCATATTGTGTTTCATCTACGCAGATAGCCTGATGTCAACTATATCAGTCAAGATTGCCGAGTACAAAACCAGCAATGATTTGCTTCTCTCATCAAATAAGTCGACTGCAGCAGTGGACAATCAGCTGGGTTCTCTCCAGGTGCCTGCAACAACTGATGGAGGGGGCACCACAATTCCAAACGATGATCCACTTGTTCCTCCTTATAAGGCTTCCATTGTGGAAAGAATAGAATGGTTCCGGCGGAAGTTGCCAGAACTAGATATTTTGAATTCAAATGGGATCAGCCAGAGGTTTCACAGCAGAGTGCTGGAGTTTTTCAACAACAATTGCACAGCTCAGTTGTATATGGTGTGGCTATCAGTGGCAAAGACTTTCGGGCCAAGAGAATTCTTGGCTGTAGATACCCTGTTCAGTACTACTCCTGGTTGCTGCCTGCTTATTTTATCGAACACTTTGGATTCTCCAGAAGGTTACAGAATCCTTAAACCAATTCTTGACCGTGGATTCAATGTTCTTGCTATTACACCAGATGTGCAATTTCTAGTCAAGAACACCCCTGCTGAAGTTTGGCTAAAAGACTTGAAGGGTGGAAATACAGACCCTGGTTCCATTCCTTTATCTAATAATCTCTCTAATCTGATCAGACTAGCTATATTGTACAAGTATGGTGGAGCCTACCTGGATACTGACTTCATATTTCTGAAAGATATCTCTAGCTTGAGAAATGCAATTGGGGCTCAGAGTATCATCCCTTCAAACAACAGATGGACCAGACTGAATGGTGCTGTAATGATCTTTGACATCTACCATCCTATCCTGGTTGAATTCTTACAGGAATTTGCGACAACTTTTAACGGAAACAAGTGGGGACACAATGGCCCATATCTGGTTTCCAGAGTTATGGAGAGACTCAGAGAAAATATTGAACAGAACAAGAACATAACCATCCTACCACCAAAAGCTTTTTATCCAGTTGATTGGATCAAGATAGCTAAGCTCTTCAGGAAACCAGAGACAGACGATGAAAGGAGGTGGGCGGCAGATACCGCGTATGAGTTAGGAAGGAACAGCCATGCAGTTCACCTGTGGAACAAGAGGAGCAGACAGCTGAAAATAGAAGAGGGAAGTGTTATGGCAAAACTGATTGCAGATCACTGCACCATTTGCGAGAACACTTACGATCCATGACATACCTAGGCCTTAGAACATACGAATTTAGTCTCTGGGAGGGGAAAATACATAGCAAGAGGTTTGAATAAGCTCACCTTTGAATGCAAGAATCTCTAGGCAAAATTTGCTCGGTTCCCTTCCTTTTTTCTGCTTTTTCCCAAAATGCAGATATGATTCCTACTTGATAACAAAATATGCACATGACGGGCAAACAATGAATTCTTTTTCCCATTAAGTTCCAATGCAATGCTATGGAACACTAGCGTAAATACAGAAGTTGTAAGAAAGAGATATGGTTGAGCTCATCCATGGCAACAAATGGAACTTTGCAAAGGAATCTAGGATGAATGAGACAAGCATCAGGGCAACTCAAATTCTTCATTACATTCCCAACACACTAGATTCTTCACCCTAGTCTTATCACCAGATACCAGAAACCTATCTACTGCATATATAATAAGAATTACAACAAGAAGAATTCAGCACAAAAATGTAGCCTAAAATAAGAATTAATCTGGACAAATTTTCTGCTTGGAGAAAACCATATCTGGAGCCATTAAGTTAAGGGTCAAATGCTCCTTCACATAATTCATACAAAATAACAGCAGGAAAAAAACCACAAACCATGACTTGTAAATTACAACACAGAGAAGAGGGCTGAAAGAAAATCAGAGAAATCAACCAGAGGCGAGAGCCTCATCGAGCTCAATATCCCTCCCACCGTCGTCGTCAAACTTATCCTTCCTGGGAGGAGCGGGAGGAGCCCACATCCGTGGCGGCCCCCTTCCCTTCTTCTTGTCACGAGGCCTTGCCTGAACAATCAGAAGTAAAATTAATCCCAGAACTCCAGTTTCTTCCAAACACCCACAACCAGAAGGGAGACAAATTATTTAGTTCTTACATTGCCAAAGGAATGGTTGAAGCGCTTTCCTTTCGCCGTCTTCTTATCGCCTCTTCCGCAGTAAACTGAAAATGAAAAAGAGAGGCTCATAGAAAAATAAACATGAGGACAAGCGGAAAGAAGAACGCCGTGTGAGATTAGTTTTTGGTACCGAAGGGAAGTGACGATGTAGAAGAAGCGGTCGACAAAGAACCAGAAACAGAAACAGAAGAAGACGAGCGTGGCAGTGGAGTTCCTAGGAATTGGGACTGAGAAGAGGAAAATTTGAGAGAATGGGAGGCTATGGTTGCAGCTCCCAGGATCAGAGACGCCATGTGAATGCTCAATACTCTTTACTCTGAAGAGGATAACGCAGGAGAAGAATCCGCTAGGAGTTCGGAATTCTAATTAACGGATGTGAATTTGCAACCTTAATCATGTTGTTATTATACTTCATATATATATTTAATTAGGCATACTAATTTTTCTATATATAATCTATTTTTATAAAAAAAAATTAATAAAATTACTCATAAAAAATCTCTCTCTTCTTCCATTCAAAAATTATACCCTCAATCTCGTCACTACCAAGGTTGCTGCCGCGGCCGCCACTGGTCACCACAAGATCTTTTGTCATTACTTACGTCTACATAAGTGTTAAAGATAAAAAATACAAATTATCTAAAGCAATTGAGAAAAATATGTGAACAAATATGTATAAATATCTAAAATAATATACAAACTATTAATTTTTTTCAATAACATGTAAACTATTTATTCTTTGCCAAAATGATATGTAAACTTGTAGAAGTATTCGAGTGATATGCAAATAATTTATTATATTAAAAAATAAAAGTATTTAAATCAATAAGTAAAAGTGTTTGAATGACTATATAAAAGTGTATAAATAAATATATTAAAGTATTTACAACAATATATAAAAATGCCTGAAGTCATATGCAAATAATTGATCGATAAAAAGTGAGAGTGTTTGAAGAAAAAAATGAAAGTGCCTTGACAAATATGAAAAAAAGTGTCTAATTCAAATTGTAAAAGTGAGCACAATAATATGTAAAAAAATTATCAGTTTCAAATTTAAAAGTGTATAAATAAATAAATCAAAATGCCTAAATAAATATATAAAAATTTCATAATAAATATTCTTTGCCAGTTCATTAAAAAAAATGATTCGATCAACGGGAACCATTTTTTAACAAGGAGAAGCAAGCGAACAACAGGCGCGATATCATCGGCAATTTGGAGATCAAAATCCGGAGCGGTGTAATAGAGATTGGAGGTGAGCTATTCAATCAGCAGCGATTCAAAGATCAGAGTTTGGAATGGTGCATATGGAACACTTATTTGATTTGAGTCTGGAGCGGCGATTGGAGTCTGGAGCGGTGATTCAAAGAACGAAGACCAAAGATCGAAGTTTGGAGTGTCGATTCGAAGGACAAAGATAAAAGACCAAAGTGGCAATTCGAATAATGAAGATTAAAGACTGGAGCAGCAATTAAAGAATGAAGATCGAAGGCTAGTGTCTGAAGTGGCTATTCGATCTGTAACGAAAAATGGTAGCAATCGGCAACATCGGCGATGAGAGGGAGAGAGAGAAACGATGACGATGAAATGGAGAGTGAAAGAGAGAAACAGTCAATCACCACCGGCGATGAGAGGGAGAGTGAAAAAGAGAAACAGTCGATCACCATCGACGATGAAAAGAAAAGACGAGAGCAGTGGCGATGAGAGGAAGAGTGAAAGAAAGAAATAGTTTGAGAAGAGAAAATTTGGGGGTCAAAATTATAAAATGACCACTATGTCTAATTAGACATATGTCAATTATATCCATTGTATTACCTATGAGTATTCTACTTTACCCTATTTGATAGGTAGATTTTTTTATTTTTATCAATTGTATAGGTTTGAGTCTGGTTTTGGTAATTTTTGTTTTTGTACCTATCAAATATAGGTTTAGGGGTTTACCCTCCCCAGACCTAGTCTATACCCTACCTGCATATTATATATAGTATTTAAGTATATAAGATATTACATATATTATATAGGCCTAAAGCCATTTTTGGCTCCTGGACTTGATTGAATTGGACACCTAAGCCCCTAGACTTAAACTCGGTTAAACTCACCCCCTCCCAACTTGAGAAAATTGTACACTTTGCCCCTTATACGACCATGTGATCTCACATGATGGATTTAATCTAACACCACTTCTTGTTCTGTTTGTAAAAAACTTTGTGCACGAGATTGCTGATGTTGTTTGGCATCAACAACCGTTAGTTAAGGGCAGAAGACTCATAGGGAACACATTTTAGAGGAAGTTAGTAAGTAAGTGAGAGAAAAAGGGGTAACGGACGACATATGGTAAATTCTGAGGGTTTTGAAGACTAATTCATCGAATACTAACAAAGAGAAAGGTTGGACTATCAAATGCCAATTTTTTCTCAGAATATCTTTATCTTTATGTACATAGGTATTTGTGTTAATGGGCATATATTTTATAGTAATATAATTAGGACTGGGATGTATTTTACAGCAATGGGTATAAATCAATTGGTGTTTGCGTTAATGGCTATATATTTGAGAGTATCAAATCAGTTAAAATTGGAAAAGTATCGAATAATTGTTTGAGTTTTGGTGACAATGGGTCATGGTGTATACAATAAACACTTGCGATTTTGTTGCTTGTTTGGTGCCACTAATAATGGTTGTTCATTGTTTGTAATTTCATATGGATGAAATAAATTTGAAAATTTATCATGGTGGTACAATGGTGAGGCATCCAATGGTTAAATATATTGGGCATAAGGTGTATGAAAAAATGATTGATAAAGACTTAGTCACATATTAGATATTTGAAGACAAACTGAAGGAACTTGGTTACAATATAAGGGATGTAAGAAAAATATACTATATGGTCCCCGGAAAAAGTCTTGATATAGGACTAAAAGAGCTATACAATGATGCAAGTACATTGGATATGGTAGAATGTGCTCTCTTGGGCAGGCATGTAAAGGTGTATGTGAAACATGTGTACAATGTTACTTGTGAGGGCAATAATGCCATTTTACATGAGTCGTAACTAGTTTCTTAAATAAGCCAGTGGTTGACTCCATTATTAAAGCATCGAAGTTGAAACAAGGGAGGCAATATAGAATCAGTTATGAGGAGGTAAGTGAGGATGAAGGAGGCCAAGTGTTCTATTCCAAGGGCAATCAAAATGAAAGAGAACTTGATGGTTGTGATAGTGATTCAGATGATGATGGCTTTGATTTAAAGGAAGAATGTGATAGAGCACTGAATAATATTGAGTAGGCTATATTCAGTGATAAAGATGAAGAAGTTGATAAAGCCATTCGTGTAGTTAAAGAGTTCTACAATCCATTGACATTTGTAAGTCAAGCTGTTTCCCATGGAAATGAATTAGGACAAGCAGCATTGTTGGGAGAGATAGAATTAAGGCACCAAATCAAATGAGAGCTGAAGGCTATGTGGGTGGTCATGATGTATTTGATCTAGAAGACTCGGATGTGGGAAGCTTTTGTTCAGAAAGTATGATGACGGAAATACAATTCTTTCAAGAAGGCCAAGGAAGTATCCAAGGTTTGATAAGAATACAAAAGATGTGAAATTTTTTGTAAGTCTAAGCTTCACTAATAGTAAGTAATGTAGAAGGGCATTGAAGAAATATAATATAGTAAAAAGGCATGCTTTGAGTACATTAAGAATAAACCTGACAGAATAAGAACAAAGTGTAAATCAAAGGGTTGTCCATGGTTGTTCTCCGTATCTGTGAAAAGTGTGAAAGTAAAGAGCATTTCATGGTTAAAAAATATATTGAGATGCATGAATGTCATAGGGTGTTCAAAGTTTCAGGAGCAAATTGTCCTTGGGTTGCTTATATATTCTAGTCACTAATTGCTAGACACCCTAGTTTGAAAACTAATTTTCTTTAAAAAATTGTTAGGGGGCAGTTTAATATTGAAGTTACTAGAAATCAATGCAAGAGGGCAAAAACAAGGGTTTGACACTTGATGGAAAGAGATGTAGGCCATGAGTATGCTAAATTGCATAATTATTTGAAGGCATTAGCGCCTTTGAATGTTGCGAGTAATGTTGATATTGAGGTGGATCCCAGAGGTCTAAGATGTCCACCATTTTTCAAATGGCTCTATATTTGCCTAGCTGCATTGTGAAAGGGTTTCTTGGAAGGATGCAGGAAATTTCTTAGTCTGGATGGATGAAGTTTGAAATGGGTTGTTAACGGCAAATATTGATTGTTGTGGGTAAAGATTCAAATAATCAGATGTTTCCCTTAACATGGGTTGTGGTTGTTATGGCTCTTCTAGTTGAAGGCTTCTTTGAAGAAGGAAAAGTACTTTAAATTAAGTTTGAAAACCTTAATTCAAGTTTACATAGCAAGAATAGCAAAGTTCACTAAGTTCCAAAAAGGTTAAGACACTAAATGAAGTTTGAGGGAAAAATGGTAATTTTGCATCCTGAATAATCGGGCTAGGTCCCGAGTGTTAAAAATGAGTTTTTATAACCTAACTCTTAACTTTAACCCAAACTTAGTTGAAATAAACAAAAATTGATCAAGAATGACTAAGGTTATCAAAAGAAAGGGATTTAAATGTTCCATGTCTAATATTTTGGTGGCTTGAATTGAAAACTTGGTTTGTAAGATGGTAAAGTGGGGATGGCTGCCATAACCCGAGTTCATCCTTCACACCATCATTTCTTCATCTTTTGGAGCCCAAAATCAAGAGTTTTTGGTGAAAATAGAAGCCACAATAAATATATAGGCCATTGGAAGCTCATTTCAAGCATAAAATCATGGTTTTAGAGCTTGGAGCTATGTTTTTCACTATCCCTTATTTTTTATACGAGGTAATCAATGTGTTATTGATTGATTTCATGTTTATTGGTTGATTGGGAGCTTGGATTTTTGTTAGAAGTTAGTAACTTGATGTTTTGTGCCCATATTTGCTTGGAACTAGGTGGAGCTTGGTAGAACTCGAAATTTTGAGGAAGAGTTACTTGTTTCTTGCGTGTGAAGTGAAATTAAGGTAAGGGAGTTATATTTTCAAGCATAACTGATGCTATTGGATTGAGTTTGCTTGATAAATTTAAGTAGTTTTAGCAATATCATTAGTTAAAGGGCATAGTGGATTAATGGTGGACTATAAGGTTTGTGATGATTGAAATGATGCTATAATGCATCATAGTTAGGCTTGTGGTAGTTGGTTGTGATCTATGCAACATGTTTTACATGTATGTGAAGTTTGGAGGCTAACTAAACATGTTTGATATGTTTGGTAAGTGTCCAAAGTTCATAGCAGTGAAATTGGAAATTTTCTGGCTTGTCGCAGGTATTGGCGATGCGTCGCCAATTGTCACCAATACCCGCGACGAGTAGCCAATTCTCGCCAGCACTTGCGACTCATCGCCATGACATGAAAAATTAGTAGATCGTTACCAACTGTGTGTCGCCAAAGGCATGCTAGCTAAATTTTTCAAATTTTGCTAAGATGGTCGATGGAAGACCTAAGGGGGTTCTTAGGGTACCTTGGGGTTTAAGCATCCCGGGGGTACTCCGAGACTTTCAAAAGTCCTTTAAGACCTTAAAATTTTCTTGAGTTTTGTAAAGTTTTATGGTTACTTCTACCATAAATAAGAAAACTAGTTTACTAAGGATCACAATTAAGTATCACTAGGTTGTGCAAAAGGTTTAGAACCCTTAGCAACTTTGCCTCCTATTAGCCACGAAGTTGCAAGGTGAAACCTTAATGCACCTAGTCTACAAGGTCTTTATGGCCTAGTTTGCAATAGTTCCACCATATTGCCCCTGTACAACATGAACAGGAGAGGTTAAACTGGTGATTTATCACTAGTTAGGCTGGCAAGCTAAGCTTGCTAGAGGACAAGGTTATGCCTTGTAGTTCAAGGACTAGAAAGAGGAGAGGTCTCAAAGGACCTAGATATATGCATATATTAGACCCTAAGGCTGTATGATCTCACAGTAGGTTACATATGTTCTCATATGTTGAGTCCTTGGTAACTTTTCTTGCAGGTACAGTGAAGACCCTTACTAAGAATATTTAAATTCTTACTCCTTAGTTATGTTGTGCAAATTCTGAAGTTGTTGGGCCAGGTAATCGCTAAGGGTTATTACGGTAGTTTGCTTTTGTTGCAGGTATTACACTTGAGAATCTTTATGATTCTAGTCTATTTAGGTTACTTTTTGGTTAAGTCACAGTGCTAACTATAATTTTTCTTTGGCCGTAGAGCCTAGAAGCACGTGGACAAGGACTTTCATGACTCACCACTGGGACTTACATCCAAGGTGGGAGTTAGTTCAAGAAGATCTCAGTTGAGGCTTGTATACATAGTACTCCTAGTTGCCTCCATTGTTTATGTTTTGAGGAGTCCTAGACTTTATGGTTGCTTTTGGGTAAGGGCATTAGTCTACTTTATGTATAAATGCTCCCACACAGTTGTTATGTGTAGTAAATTCATATAAATGTTGATTTTGTATGCTTTGGCTATCTTGAATTTATTTTCTATGGTAATGTCTTGACCAAGTCAATATTCTATGGATTTTGCTATTCCAAGTCAAAGCATGAAGAGCATGCATTTCGCATATTCTAGGTTAATCAACTAGCATCACGGAGTTTTAATCCCCGCACATGTACAATTAGCCAATTGCAACAATCATAAGACTAGTTCTCACAGGCTTCCTAGGTAGGGGCCAAGGACGGCCGTGTCAGTGGTGGAGGTTAAGTCTTCTTTATCTTGGGAATGGTTCTTGCAGCATTTGAACATGGACATACAAATTGTGGATGGCCAAGGGTGGTGCTTCATGTCAGATCAACAAAAAGGTACATGTTTTTTTTTCTACATATTCACTCATTGCTTTTACTTGGACTAGGTATTAAATTAAATTGTATACCTTGATTTTTTGGACTATAGGGCTTGTTGAATGTAGTGGCTATAGTGTTTCTGAAGGATGAGCACAAATTATGTGCTGGACATATATATACAAATTAGTATCCAAAGTATCAAGGAGAACATTAAAACAAGCTTTCTATACAGTGGCTAAAGCACCTAATCAGCATGCACTAAATAAAATGCTAGATGAGTTAGAAAAATTGAAACCTAATGCTAAAGAAGCCATTATGCATGTGAACCCATAAAGGTGGTGGAAAGCATACTATTCAGGTGCTTTCAAATATGACTCGGTTGACAACAATAGTTGTGAAGCCTTCAACTTCATTCTAGTTGGTTCAAGAGCAAGCCAATTATCTCCATGTTAGAAAAGATGAAAGAGTTCATGATGGAAAGGAAAATTCAATGAAGAAATTTTGCTGCCAAATGGCGAAATGAATATGGGCCCAAAATCATGGAGATATTGATTCAACATGTAACTGAAAGCTACAAGTGAAAGGTCAAGTTGGTGAAGATGGTTTTGAGGTTAGGTTTGGTATAGTCCAGTATGTTGTCCATTAAGGAAGGAAATTCTGCAATTGTAATAATTAGGCATTGTCTAGAATACCATGTGCACATGCCATTAGGGCTATCTTGTAAAAAAAAAAATCCTAAGAAATACATAGGAGCTTGTTTACAAGAAAGACCATAGGTCTTATGCCAGGAGAAGACTTTTGGAAACAAAGTAATATTAGTCCATTGTCGCCACCACTTGCTAGGCCAATGTTAGGGAGACCATAGAAAAAAAAAAAAAGAACTCAAGAAATGAGCCTATCAAGAGCAACTAAAAGCTATCTAGATATGGGAGAGTAATGTATTGCTCAATGTGCAAAGAGGCCAGCCACAAAAAGAATCATGCCCATTTTAGGTTGAATTTAGTTTTAAATTAATATTACATCATCCTATTATTTAAGTTTTACATGTTTTTATTTGTACTTAACCCTGTTTTAATTCCTTGGTTCAGACACAGGGAAATGTCAACTACCCTGGCACTACTAGTGCTACTTCAAGGCTGAACAAAAAATTAGGTTTAACTACCAATAGTGACAATAATCAAGTTAGGGGCACTGCACTTAGAAGGCCATAACAATCAACAACTTCAGGCCTTGTGCATATGTCATCAACTGGTTCTACTGCATCAACATCACATGGTTTAACACACAAAAAAAAAAAAAAGAAATTCCAGAGTCTAAGTGTATATTAAAACCCATATACATCAAACGTGATCATAAATATAAGTTTTCTTACTGTTTAAGTTCAAATAAGCATTCAAATTTCAATAAATTTTACTTATATATATATTTTTTCAATTTCTATTCACAAACTGGATTACGAGATAACACTGTGACCTCCAATGGCAGAGTATACAAGCCTACTGAATAACTTCAGGGTTGGCCATGGTTTTTTTGTGCACAGAGAAAGTGGACTATTGAAGTAATTTTGTGATAAGACAAAGTGGACTGTTTAAAGAATTTTGTTTATCATGATAGACACAAGTGGTTTATCATTTCTACCTAATGGATTCTATGTACTTATGTTATTATGCAAAATTTGCTATTGGATTTTATCTATTTATGTTGTCAGCAATTCCTAGCTTCCTTGTGTTTTGTACATATGTTCGACACACATTCCTTGCATAGGTGATACAATACCCTTGTGTGCACTTGGCATATCATTGTTACATATGTACTTATAAGAAGGGCAAGACAGCCAATCCCACAATGCGATAACCACAAATTAAAAGACATAGAGAACATTATGTGCATCAAAAACCATTTCTTTCATTCCTGAAACTAATTAAGTTTACAAAAGGTGCTAGCAGTTAGGATCATTGATTCACTTTTATATAGTACATAGCAAAATAAAATAGAACAAGTAGCACTAGGGATGTTCATGTGCTATAATAGAGCTAAGATTGCTATAAGCACCTACACAACTAGCCCAAATTGCTATAATAGAGCGAAGATAGACATATGCATAACATCTGAACTTATTGTACAATGAAAACTCAGAGATATTCCCGTGCATTATTTGAAGTAGCAGCTGCATTGTTTGAAGTTGCTGTAAAACCATCCCATTACCATTCTAAAACGCTGGCCCTTTTGCATATAATAATATGTTACTTGCACCTTTAAACTCTGCACTTTATCTTTTAATGCCTTCTTCTTCTTTTGAAATTCTGCAATAACCTTCTTTCCACGCTCGATAAATTCTTCATCCACCCACTCGAAGAATTCGCAGTCTTTCTTTGTCTACAAAATGCCAACCAAACAATTGCAACAAATTCAATTCCACCAAACAACCAAGATAATAATAACTAATTTTATCCTTTAACCTCAAGACTAAATCCCTTAATATAATAACAACCAAACAATAAGCCACATAAAATAGTCCATCTGAGCATTACACTTAGCCCTCGTTAAAAAGCAAAGATAGAGCACATTGGAACGAGTTCTATTGTCCAATTTCATCCTCTATCAAACAATAACACAAATGTTCGACATTTACCCCATTAAAACAACACCGGTAAAACCTTCTCATGTAATTTTCCTCTTCCTTTCATATTGTTCATAACTTCACAGGCAATCCATGTTTGCAATTGGGAACCTTAAATTCACCATATTTTACCTCTGATGCAGTAGACGAGTATTGTGATGACATCGACCTCTGGAAATTTGCTACAAATTTGGATGAACCAAAACCAATTTAATTAAGCTGAAGAGTACCGATCCTTTCTCAATTTATGGTTTTGGCCTTCACAACCCACAGCAACAATTTGCCTACATTTCCCCATTTTATCTCTAACAACTAAATAGAATAGGTAGCTTATTGCCATCATGTGACAATCACGTGGTCATATAAAGGGCAAAGTGTACCATTTTCTCAAGTTTAAGGGAGTGGCAAGTTTGACCGGATTTAAGTCCAGGAGCTTAAGTGTCCAATTCAACCAAGTCCAGGGGCTAAATATGGCTTTACACCTAATCCTAATCCTATACAATCCAAATATATACATACCCATTGGACTATTTTGTTTTCAGTTATGTTGTTTTACTATCTCTTTATTATACTTCATGGAGGAAACTTATATTATTATGTTCAATTATAAATCGAGATTGTTATTTTGTTATTCAAGTTTTTTAATGTCTGAACTTCCTGTCATTTTCACTTGTTGATTACTTCACTTGCAATTTAAAATTAAAGGAAATATTGCCTAATGATTGTATGTAGCAGTTGTTACTTTCTTTAGTTTAATTTTTCTATTATGTGATTACTTATATGGGTATTATAAATATAATACTCAACCCTACCCACCTTAATGTATGGAAGGTTTGGCCTAAGAAACCCTGCCCACTTGGGTTTTGATGAGGGTTTTCGTAAATCTCCTGCACTACGAGCAGGGTTTTGGAATAAGTATACGCTCCCTAAACCTGGCCCATTGACATCACTAACATCACACTGTTGGTTTTATTTTTATTTTTTTATTTTTTCAATTAGATGTGAGTTTTATTTTCTTCTAAGTTTGGGTTGGATGCGTGTAAAAATTTTATCCACCTTATGCTCAACCTAGATTATATATTGCTTAAATTTATATTTTTTAATCCAATAGAAAAAATGTGACATCAAAAGCATGAGAACACATATGGATGAGATCCATATATAGTCTCTTAACTATATCAGTCATCTTAATGTGGTTCATTAACTCAACTTTATCCTCTTAAAGTTCCCTAACTCATATATCATGTTCTATGTTAATACCCTAACTACATATTATTTGAATGGAAGTTGCTTATGTGACATTCATACTGCCACGTGGCATCATCTCTCACAACAATAAATGATTATAATGGAGAAATAATAAATTCAAGCTAAAATTAGCACAAGCAAATAATGTTAGTGACTTAAAATATATATTAACCTAAACTCGATCTTTTGCACCAAATCTTCTTTTTGTTATCACCTTCATCAGAACCAACATGGCCATCATCATGCCACTGTTACCTTTCAGAAGCATACTTGGAATTCTAATTTGTTCTGACATCGACCATTTATTGTAATTAAATGAGAGGCCATCTTTGTCTCTGTCATTATCATCAACATATCATCATTATCATCATCATCATCATCCTTTTTCCATCTTCTTGTTCGAGTATTCTTTGCTCCAGCCATGTTCCTCTACTATTTTATTCTAGGTTTGCTAATATCCACAGTTCCATCTAGGGTTTACTGTTTTTCCATTCCTAGATTCTATCTAATTGGTACTAGCTTATGTTCCTTTACCAAATTAGGGTTGGTTTTAGTGTTTTCATAGTTTCAAATCAACTTTTTACCAACCCCAATCTTATTCTTCCCCTCTCATGTGTCATTGTGGACTATGTCCATTTTTTTTCCTGATTGCTCTTTCCTCCCTTATTGCTTCTTTAATGCTAAGTGTGGGTAGGTAATGATTGTTTTTCCTATGAAAGATTTTGCAAGTTTCCATCAATATCATTGTGTGTTATTAATTTCCCACTTTGGTTGATTTTCTAAGTTTTGCACATCTTCTCAGTTGCATTTTGCACCACTTCTTTTAATTTTTCATCCAAGCGTTAACTTTAGTTGATTGCCCAGGTTTGACCAATTGTGGTGTCTGAACAAAAAAGAAAATTAGTGATCTTCATAATTGTTGCACTAATGATAAAATGGGCAAATTTAGATCTTGGTAGCAAAGTAAATGCGAGTTGCTAAACAAGGCCACATCCACTGCCTTTTAATTGAAGGAAAAATAGATAAATTAAGGGGGAAATGAGAGAGGAAAAATAAAAAGGCAGCAAAGTCAAATGAATTAAAAAATGATGAATGAATCAACCTTAAATGAATTGAATAGAAAACAAGAAGCAGCAAAGCCAACGTGGGTTAAGAAAAGATTAATCAAAGGGAAAAAGGAAAGATGTAGGTTTTGGACAAATTGAAAGAAAATGTGTTGTTAGCAGAAAAAATTAAGGAAAAAGATAGAGTATAGGTCATCTATGTTTCAAGTTCTAATATTATGTATTTATGACAATTTAGGTCTAAAGTTTAATTTATATACAATATAATCATTCATTGTAGTTAAAGAGGAAGCTACGATACAGCCTGGGTCCTAGCAAGACCCTTAAGATCGCCACATTAGTATTTTTGTTGAACTTAATACTAAAATTGATGGAAAGACACTAATTAGAATATGATATACAAATTAAAGGATGTTAAAAGAACAAAGTTGAGATAAGGGACCATATTAGGACGACTGTTATAATTAGGGGACTATATGTGGACTTTACCCAAAGACTTATTATTGTAGAAATGTGGCATATTGATAAGTTTAACCTGAGTCAACCACCTGAAAGTGGATAAGATATAAATGTCAAAATTATCCATCTAACAGATAATAGATAGGATATGAATGGGACATACAACATAACTGGTGGATGTGGGAATACCATCATCCGATCCAAATCTAACCTATCTCTAATTCTTATTGTAGCATTTTCTACACTAGGCCTAAGCTCATATTTAACCCTAAACTTCACCAACTCAAACAGATAGGCCTTTCAACTTTGACCCGATCAAACTCGCCTCTTAAACTTTGAAAAATGGGACACATAACGCTCAATCTAATAGGATGGCTAACTTTCATTATAACGGGTGACTAAGTGGTAAAAAAGATTTGGAAGTGAAAATTGCACAACTAGTAAACTTAAATCAATAGTTGAACTCAAAAAACATATCAAGCATAGTGAATCCTGCTCCATCTTTGACAATAAACTTAGCTTATGTGTTTTCAAATTTAAAATGTAAAAATCACTATCTCATTAAGCACCAAAGTAAAGATATTGACATGAACCACCATTGAACTTGATTGAAGCATGAGATAAAGCTTCCACAAATGAGCTTTTTGTAGCAAGCTTAAGTTCACCTCTACGGTTACTGTAGTTGTTTTTATGAATTCTTTCATAAACAGTTGTTTTAAAAGAATATTATGGTTTCTAAGATAAATAGATCCATTAATCTCTGGTTTGGGGCTTTTGCTAAAATATCACAATATAGAGGCAATGGGTTAGGAATAGACAAAGAGTGAGATTTATGAGACTAGAATTGGAATTTATTGGATTACCAGGAAAAGGTTGCATTAACAACGGCCTAAGAGTCAGGGAAGTATTGGTTGTGGAAGCAAAGATAGGATAAGACACCGATAGGATGGTTGCGATGGCTTTTTATAGTAATGTAGTTGCTAATAAGCCTCCACGTATAGAAGGGGCTAAAATAAAGACGAGGAATTTGGTGAAATGTAGAACTAAAAAAACTTTGATGATTTAAAAGGGGCTATCAATATAAATTTTAATACTTGCAAGTTGTAACTTGGATGAATCTTGAATAAATTTTGAATTGTTTGGAATTAAGGAGACTTAAGAAAACCATCTTTTGCCAACTATTGCTGTGTACGGTCCCATGTGGTGGAAGAATGTCTCAATAGTTTGCATAAATCATGCCCTTTACCATAAGTCAATTTTGTTCAAATTCTCTTCATATGAAAACTACCTTCCTTTCTGTCCTAAGAAGTACTAACTAGTCAAATCTACTTTATACTCATGTGAACACCTTTTTTTCTTTTTAGTACAAGCAACCCATCTCCCCCCCTCTCTCACAATTTTTTCTTAGTCCAAGTAATTGCTCCTACTAAATTAGATATAAGAGGTAGCCTAAACATTCTCCCAATAAGCCCTCCCCTTAGTGTTCCTCTCTCCATTTATGGAAAAAAACCAACATATCACAAAGTATGGCCAAATAGCTTACACTCACACTTATAAGTTTACAATTTTTTTTTGGGAATATAAATGAATGCCCTTATAAAACAATAAAAACAAGCCACAAATAATCAAACATTTTTTAACCCTTCCCCTTAGTTATATGGTGAAATATCCTTCGTCATGGTTATTAACCTTAGCTAACATTATGGTGGCCAATTGTGTGATGCTCACATTGGAAGAATGATGTTACTTGACTTGCTATCCTGTCACGTGTTTCGGCCATGGACTGTGTTTCCTTATGTAATGCCTAATCTTGCAACACCTCTGCAAATGGGTGGTTTGGAAGTCTGCTGCATGGCCCATATTGCGCGGCCCTGATGTCTGATAATGTTGCCTACCGAAATAATATTGCAATTGGCACGGCCATCATCAGGAAATGATGACAACATCTTTGATGGAGGAGAAATGGACTATTAATGGGTCCGTAATGATGGTGTGAATTAAGGGGGGATCAACCCAAGGTAAATCCCTACTACCAAATGTTTCTAAGTCATCATCCATGTGCAACATCCAACTTCTACCACATGAAATAATTTTGAGAAATAACAACACTAATCAACGTCAATTAAGTATCTAATAATCAAGAAAATCAACCATTGACATTAAAATGATAGTATCACACACACATAATCAAGAACAGCTGTCATCAATCCAACTCATCAAAGATACCATACACTGACCAAATAACCTACACTAACATAAATACTGCTTAAGGCAATCATCCACAAAACACATAAAAGAAACAACCATTAAGCAAGCACGGTAAAGAACATAGCCAAACATCTATCAAGCAAATATCCATGTACTCCAATCCCAAGAAACAACCATCCATCTAGGTAGTATCACAGGCCGTCTAAGAAGCCGGCCTTCTGAGCACGGTTAAGGTGGGTATGGAGCATGCACACATGTGTATTTGGAGTAGTGCATTCATAAATGAGACCATTAATAGCCAGTCAATCTAACCTATCAAAAAACTAGCAACAAGCCAGTCCAAGCTACCTTTCTTAAACCTGAAAAGCTCCCGAATCATCTATAGCATAACTGTAATACTGTTATCCTTTTATCAAGCATATGAAGTGATAGAAGTCTTTTCCATTTTAACTTTGTTGCGCTTATGGATGTACAACAGTTCTTGTTGAACATCCAGATCAATTGCCCTACTAGCCGACTTGTTCCGCTTATTGCCACTAGAGCCACTAGCATTGTTTAGTGCATATCTAACTATTGCCAGAGAAATTTAGGGTGGCAATAGTGTTATGCTGAAATGATGACTCTTGACAATCAACATGGCCCTGGGGAGTATTTGTAGTCTAGGCGACTAGAGGAGTCATGAATATCCTATGCTGCATTTTGTATAGAACGTACTACTTGAAGGGATGACCCAATACTTGGCACGGTATCCCACTGTCATCAAGATTGGGTGGGATGAACTATTAATAATCACTTGCCAAATGAGGCTGTGAAGAGAGGCGGCAATCCAAGTAGTCACAGAAGTCATCAAACATTGTGCAAAGGTCATCTTAAGAAGGTATCCCCTTTCTGTAACATCTTCACCTCCAGGTTTACCTATTCAACATGGAATATGTTCACAAAGTCAAACGAATACACATATACAAAATCCAATAACAATAATCGGCTATTGAACAACAAATACAATGAAATATAAATGTAAAATAGAGAGAATATGTTCACATTAATTAAATGCATGCCTCCTACTTGTCAATATCTGCAAAAATTATGCTGGTAACAGAATTGCATCCAACACCCATAGCTAACTCGATGATAGATTTCTAGATGTGGTAATGTCTGTGAAGCTGCTACCACTTGTTAGAGAGTTGTTTCTTAGTCCAATATCGCCCTGTTACCTCATTTAATTCAGTTATGATTTTTTTCCATCCTGATTTTGTTAGAGTGTGGCCATCAATAAATCGTTCTCTAATCACAAAAGCAACAATAGAAAAAAATAGCCAGGTGGATTAGCTATCCCAATTAGCACGATGGGGCATCCTCGAGGGAGACGAGCTATCCGTACTTCTGTGGGCCATCTAAACAAATATTATACACTACAAAAAAACATATAAAAGTGAACCATAACAACCACATAACATCATTCTTATAGGCGGGAAGCATTATGCTAACTAACATTAATTAAACAATGTACTAGCAGCCACATATCGTGAGAGTAAACAATAATCAATGGACAACTAAAGGTCACAGTAAGTCAAGAGATTTACCTGTCTAACAATTGACCAGAATTTGGCTACCAAGTATGAGTGATGAACGATGGTTGGAACACTATGGCCACATGGAAACCCATATTAAAACAAAGAAAGGAAATAGATAGATGGTGGCTATTAATTATTTATGACAATATATGCATACTACAGTAGTTAAAATAAATTGTAGGGGAAAGGGGCTAAAAGCTAGTAGTGGAAAAAGCAGGTAAGAAGAATTGCAGGAGGTAGCTAAACATGAAGCATTTCTCATAATTATTGTTATTGTATGCCCATGACAACAAAAGCCAAGAACCAAAAAACAACAATAATCCTTGGTGAAAAAAAAACCCTAAACCCATTTATATATGGTAAGAGTAGCAACAGGCATACTAAAAATCATAATAATAGCTTAACCCAAACATGTATGAACTTGTTCATGCTTTTACTAGTAATAAATAGAGATAATTAGAAACGAACTAACTATCACTACAAGAAAAATGTCATTTACCAACAAATGCCTATACTAATGGATGAGGTAATCATTGGTGGAAGCCAAAACCCAAAAGTTTCAGCCATAACAAAATAATGAGTGATTCAGGCAAATTTTCGGTGGTTTTAATGTCATCAAATGACCTACAGGAGAAGTGCCTAAATTACACAATATATAAAGTTTACGTACTCTTATTTAAGTACAAATTTTTTTGGGCAATTGGTGAAGAAAACTAAAAACACATAGATTTTATCTTCATATCCTAATCTTTAAGAAAATTAAGCATTTATAAGCATTATGCTTGAAAACACCCATACTTAAGAGTTCTTAAGCTCGATTCTCGATACCCAGCTAAGCAAATGTTCTGACGGAGTAAATGTGGGTAGATCTTGCTAGTATGAGGTAGGTGAGAAAGGGCGGCGAAGGTTTCCTCCCTTATTCAGTGCATTTCTAGCTAGTTAAAATGATCCAGCAACCGTGGTAGAAAAATTGTCAGCATATCCTGCTAGTAGGAGGTGGGCAACAGAGGCCAGCGGAAGGTCCCTTCCTTCTGAGTAATCAAGCTTGTAGAGGGCGGACGGGATGAGGCCAAACTGATGCTACAATTTTGATCGGTCTTTAGTATCCAGACTCCTAGTATGAGAGAGAGAGAAAAAAAATGCTTTGGATAAAGAGGACAAAGCTTTCAAATGAATGAGAGAGAGAGAGAGAAAAAGAGAGAGAGAAAGAGAAGTGAGTTATAATAATTGACCAATGGCATATGCCTATAAATTTGACAAACTTTTAGGTCTTTATACTCAGAAGTGGGACCGTACATAATAATAATAGAAAAAAATGAATTGCTTAAGTCTTCTTAATTTTAAACAAATTACTTCTTCACATATAAGGGCCTATGTTTTATATTGTTAGCTACATAGCCAAGCTTTTTGATTGTCTTCGATGATGAAGGCATGAAGTTTTAAGCCCAATTAATGTTCCTAAGGGAAAGATGATTTTGAGTTTAGGCCAAATAGGCCTATGTGCATAATATTTTTAGGCCTAAGCATGTTGCACCTACAACATGTCTAAATTGGACAATTCACACCTAGAAATAGTAAGATGTAGTCATTCCACTTGGTAAATCTTTCAGTTTTGCCCTTATACTTTTATAACCTTTTGAATAGTTAAGACTACATATAACCTGAGTTAGAGGGGAGGTTGGTAGGAGTAGAATGACGAAGGCTGGTGAAAATTCAAACAAACAAAAAAATGTGTCTCTTGTGTAATGGAGAAATTAACATGATAGACTTGTAGAAATTGGATGATATGTATATTGTAAAGCCTAGGCACATAATGGATCCTAAGTGGTCTTGTATATGGTGTAGCAAGTTGCAATCAATTTTCCATGAAACGTCATCTTCTATTTTTCAATCATCTGTTCTTTTGTTTTACAAGTGTACAAAAATAACTGTTCCTACTCAACTCACATGTCACATTTAACATTTGTCTTCTTTCATCATTAGTTAAGAACTTAGCTTTCTTGATCCAAACTAATACCCTAGTGGGCCAATAAGCATAGGCCTAACCTTTTATAGGCCCAAGATGGTTAAAGATAAAGCCAACTCAATTTTTGTTTCAAAGCTTTTGTAGCGTCTATCTCTCATATCTTCCACTAGGCCAACCCACTTCGGCTCTATTATAGAGATCCTCCTAGTGATTGGAGGGATCACTCTAACAGTGTGAGGTGCTTAGACAATATAGTAATTCTCTTACCCAACCAAACTTTGGAGCAACAAAGATGGAGACTCTACATAGTTGACTAGGTGGAGGAAACCAAGTCTTGTTTTTTTTCTGTTTGCTTTATTGTTCAAGGGCCTGTTTGTTAAGGGGATTATTTTTTCCTTCGAGACATTTATTTCATGGCATAGGCCAACCAAATGAGTTGAAAGGTTGGGTGGGTGATAGTTCTGACTTTATTCTTGCTTGCTCTTGCCACTGTTGGGAGACCATGCGTGTGCAAGAATACACAGATGTGACAGTTTAGACAACCCCATCTTGAGGATCGTAGCTATGATGGTGGTTATGGCAGAAAACTATATTAAAGCTGCCAAAGTCAAGCACCGAAGACTCCACAAGGTAATGAAAGAGGGGCTTGTGGCAAGTAACAAGATGATGGTGATGAGATTGTTTTGATTGCTCCCTTAATTAATTCTACCTAAGGTTGTTTAGCTAAATTAATCGATAATACATTCAATTATGATATATATTGGGTTTACACGCATAAATATCCTATTCGAATAAAACTAGATGATCTGCTAATGCGATGTTGCAGGTCTTACATTATATTTTGGTGGTTTAATGAAGAAATTAGAGACTAAATATAATGCATGTTCTACATAAATAGGAATTTCAATGGATATTTGGCCTAACAGGTATCTACCTATATCCTACCCAACAGGTAGGATTTTTTTTTTTTTACTAGAAGGATTTGGAGCAAATTTGAATCTTTTTTCTATATTTGCTGGATGTGGAAAGGTGTTCTAAATCTAATTATGATGTACCTGTCACATATAAAACCCCATAACTTTAAACCAAATGCAACAAACTAACAAGCTCGAGAATGAAAATTGGCATTATACCACCATTCCTAGGACATCTGTTGCGTTCTTCAAACTCTCCTTTTTTCATGTTTTATACAGATATATACATTCATTTCTATTTGGGATTCAAGGAAACTATTCTCATTCTTTTGGCTATACTCACAACTGGGGCCACATATTAACTATAATACACTCAAGATAATCAAATGTATCAATATCTGACGAAGATTTATCAATATCAACATTAGGAATTCCCAATGTGTTGTCCCACCACAGACAGCCCAAAACTCATAGAGAAATAAACTAGGAAAATGTGTTAATGATCATTTGATCGAGGCCAATGATGCCAATGATGACAATTGGATGAACCGTGTACATCTGTATCAATTGCAGATCATCACAACTATATGGTTTAAAGAAATAATTGCAAAAAGGAAAATCCGCTTTTCATGTCTTTGGCTACAAAAGCCTCTTTGTTTCTCCCTTTGTGTATACCATACATACATTTACTAAAAAAATATATATCACCCTAAGAAATACCTTAGGAAACCTATTTTCTTTACATTGCCTTTTTTCTTCTTTTTCACATCTCCGACCGAGTATAGATACCAATCTGAGTCTGGCCTGTTGATTTACTGTCTTTACTACACCTAATCAACTACTCTCATTTCCTTTTTCATGGTTTCTTTTTCCTCCTTATTCACAAAACTCTTTTATCACCATTAGAAGAAGTATCATATGGTTCTTTTGCTGCTATATAGTGGACACATCTTGGTGTTATGTTTTTGTTGTTAATGGCTCAAGCAGAGTCTGGAGGATGAAAAACAACAGGTATCAATGATAAAGCATTTTTGAATAATGGATCAAATAATGGTATTATAACTTTTTATCTAATCATTGTATTAAATATTATATTAATTGATCTGCTATTAGGTGTTAGTCCGCCTTTTATTTGGTTAGATAGTCTACTATCTGTTTTGATTATTTTCATTCGGTGCCATAGGAACGAATAATTTTTTTGGAGACCGGTTTTGTATTACTGTTATTCTTTAGAATTTTATGCTATTATTCTATTTGGTTAACTTTGATTGAAATGAAACATTTTTGTAAAAAAAAAATAAAATTAAAGGGTGCTTGGTAGAAAGAGGTTTCGGGATTCAGTAGAATCCAACAATTGGTATTCATTTTAATTTTAATTTTTATCCATCTAATTTTCCTGAGAAAATTATATACTTACATTTTGTGGAAACTCATTCTACCGAAACTCAAGTTGACCTTACTAACCCCTTAGATAAAGCATTTATCTTTCATAATTTTCAACAAAAAAAAAAAGCAAAAACGGAAAACCACTTTGCCAGCAATTCCACTTTTTCAGATCTAATTGCACAATTACTTAGGATAAATATTCCATTTATCTTTTATTTTAAATCATATTATTATTTTCAGGTTTTCAGATTTTAAAGTTTCAAGCAAGTGTAGAAATTCAGGTTTCCCTACACATCTTTTTCCCCAAGTATATTATTCTCATCAAAATTGCATTACAGCGAAATTTTGAAATTTTCTACTAAACACCCTCCTTAATTTCTCCTATACACTAGTTTCTCAGTCTCAACATTAAGCCAACGAAGTTAAATAAAGAAAATGGTTTTAATTTTTCTAAGGAAAAAATGATGGCAATAAGCCTAGTGCATGCTCCGGTTAGTTTCTCAAAGTAGGTCCAAATTGTTTTCCTCGTGGCCCGCAGGCCTCTAACAAAAGGGCTTGAAGGCTGGAGCCTTATTTCGAGCCTTCTTTGCGGCCGCAGACAAGTTTTTGGTGGCCTCAAGTATTATTAACTACGGAAAACTTATTAGGCCTGAATCTCAAGTTAACTGTTTTTCTCCCCATTGGGCTGGATGTTGTAGCCCGTAAAATGTTAAAAAAAAAACAAAAGATGAAGAGAACAAAACAAATACAAGAAAATAGAAAAGCATTAATCACAAGAAGTCCATCAGCACTGGATTTCATTTTTCCTTAGAAAAAATCATAATCGACCTGCTGGTTTGTCCTTTATGTGATTCAATTTTCTGAAATTTCAAAAATATGTTCTTAGCAATTAAAGTTTAAACTTTATATTGATTGGTCCAATTGGCTATTCACTACATATCATTAGGGTTACAAATAAACTGAATGAATATGTACTATTTTTATTCATGTTCGGTCATTTAACTTTAAACATATATGAACACAAATAATAAATGAGTATATTTTCTTTTTCCGTGCTTGTTCATATAAATGAACATATTTGTATACATTTTTTAACAATAACATTATCTTAAACCAAATGAACATGGTAAATGCCATTAAATAATCATATTTGTGAACAATATGAATAAATGTGTTTGTGGAGAACATAAACACATTAAATGTATAAAAGAATGAATGGACAAAAATAAGGATTAATAAATTTACAAAAAAAAAAATAAAAACAATGAGTAAATAAATGAACAAATAAATAAACAAAATTAAGTGAATATTAATCAAACTGTTCATGAACATAAATGGATGAATGATACTTTATTAGTGTTCATTCACTTAACTAAATAAACATTTGATCAATGCTTTTTGTGTTTGCAGCCTTATATACCACATAGTCGATGACAGTGTGAATCCTAACTTTTGATTGGAAATCTTCTCTCCATGTAGCGGTTGATTTAGCTGTGTACAAGGTACAAGAGCCATTATACTGTTTAACTCTCCTTGTGACAAAAAAAAAAAAAAATCTTCTTGCTGCTATTGAGACCTTAATTATCCTAATTAGTGGAGAAATGGATCCACTTACACTAATTAATATAAAATTTAATGATTTTTACACTTCACAAAAATGTCATGCAAAACTATTATTTCCGTAGAAAATGTAAAACCATTACTGAATTAACCCCACTGTCAAAACGAATCATGATTTCAAAGGAGTATAGTACTGGATCCTCACTCGTCCATTAGCAGTCTAACTGTATTAGTGTGAAGAAAACCCGGTTCACAAGAAATGTATATTCCTACGAATTAATATTGTTAGCCTCCCTTAATTGCTTTCGGAAAATAAAGAAGTTGACGGTTGCTTCTTTCCAAAATCTAATAATAGCCGGGATCCCAAGTAACTGAAGTAAATTTCAGATCTAAACCAGTAAACCATGTGTTTCTTTCAGACCCTGCAGGTTTCACATGTTGCTTGCCTAATAAACAACCCTAATTATTATTCCCCTAGTTGATTAAGCTTTTTCTTTTTTTTTTTTAAATCAACTGGTCAAATCTTCAACTTGAAGGATATTTTACGTACGACTACCATCGATAAGCTAATTTAGCACAATTTTAAAAAATCTTACTCGAAATAGAAGTTTCTAACGGTAAACGAAACGAATCTTAACGCCCTAGCTAGTCGAATAAGAAATTGCCTCGCCAAGAAACAAGATTTGTAGTTGGTTCAGAAACATCTGGCTGGGTTTACAGCTTGCAAAAAGGAAATTAAACTGATTAGCAATTGGAAATATATTGCATGCACACAATTCATAAGTCACATATCAAAATTGTGTTTGTTGGTTACATATATGATATGACCAATAATATTCATTCGAGACGCAGCAACGTATTGTTGGATAGTTAGTGGTGGGAGGTGTTGATATCTGACGTTAGCAAAGAACAGAAAGAATAAATTAATTATTATTTTATTTTATTTTAATATAGGAAATTAAAATAGAATAATAATTAATGATAATTATTTTCTCAACAGACACATCATTTGATTAAAGGTATATCTGTTCTTTAATAGACATAGCTATCTTCTCTAATATATATATCTTTTTCAAAAGACACACTTTTGATTAAAAGATGTATCTTTTTCAAATGATATGTCTCTTCTCTAAAAGGCATTTATAGTATTATAAATATAAGTCACTGATCTAAGGCTTCTGACATATTCTTTGAGGAATTATTAGATTTTGATATCTAATAATTCATTTGGCTTTATAAATTCTAAAGGGAATTGCTATAAATCCAGCAATAATATAGTGCGAGCATAATTTCCTTAAGAACAATGATCTTTTTCACGTGTAAAACCAGTCTTTCGTTCATCCTCTATAATTTATCTTTCACTTATAACAGAAATAAATGCATGTGTAATGAATGAATCCAATTCTCAAGCTAAATCGCTCAATTCAAGTTGAAATGTCTAAAAAGAACAAAAAGACGAAATCAGACGGTATATTTCCGATTCTCTAAATGTAATAAAGAAAAACGGGATCAGTGTAGATGCCGTTAGGGCGTTCCTCCGTTATCGCAAACATAGAAAATAATCCAAAACCGACGCAAATCATGATATCCAATATCCCTTAATTTTTAAGTATTCAATATTTTACCCTCCCCATACTCCCTCTGAACCGCATAAAGGATGAAACATTTCTATTGATGTACAGATTAAAATATATATACTTTATCATTTTTTTTTTCAATTTTTCCTATAAAACTAAAATAAATTTTTTTTTTTGAGTTTAAATGAATATTAAAAACATTCCTTATTAGATTTTATATAGTGAGAATTTAAATGACAATGGCAAAGTAAATTGAAAATTAAAAATTTTCTAAAAAAAAAAATATTTCAAACATTTTTTTACAACTAAAAAAAGAACACATTTTATTCATTTTGAGATCGAAGGAGTAGCATATATTATATCTGTTTTGAAGGGGAAGCTAGTAAGCTTGATACAAGATAGATTTAGAATCAGCGTTGGTGCATCAAAATCTCTTTCAGTGACAAGCAATTGCATATAAATATTTCTATATCGTGAATCAATTTGATCTACACAAGTAGTATATTCCCATATCAATTATAATAGGGTAAATTACAAAACCCCTTTGTAGTTTGATCTAGCCTACACTTTACCCCTCTATTTTTAAAAACCTACACTTTACCCCTTCATTTCTTTATAGTCTCCGACAACAACTTCTGAAACCCTAAATTGAACTATCTGATAATTATATTTCAGTAATTTTAATATTTTTATATTTTTTCAAAGCTAACCGATTTTTAAAAAATACTGATATGTATTAATAGAAAGAAAAATATATTTACAGAAAGAAAAAACTGATAATTTAAAATATCTATTAACTATAAAAAAATATTGAAGAAACTGACATTACTAAAAAATTACCATTATACAGATTAAATGACAGTTTCAAAAATTGTTATAGGATAACATAAAAGATCAAAAGATAAAGTATAGATTTTCAAATATAAAAGAGACAAACTATAAATTAAGATAAACCTTAAGAATCATTTAACTATACCATTATAATACTCTAATAGTCTAGATTATACTACTGGTTCAGATTTGGGCAGATAGAGATGGTAAACTAGGCAGTCAAAAATAAAGGGCGCCTACTTTTGGGAGTGGGAGATGGTGTGAAAATATGCACAGGAACAGGAAGATCCTTCATATATATGTGATTCTGAGCGGCTGAATTCCCCACCCACGTTAACGTTGATGATCAATCATGCATATAAATTCACACTCTTGTCTATTCTCACCGCAACCTAATCATGGAAAAAATATGGCACCATTTACCAAACCTGTTTTGACGTGTCCCCCAACAAGGGGCTGTCTAATATCACGCTCCTCTCATCTCTCATGGACCAAAATAACATTAAAAAAAATACTTAATGGTAAAAGTAACAAAAAAAAAGGGCTTTATCATGTAAGAAAAGTTAATTAAAACCTTAAACTTTTGGTTATCATTCAATTAAAGGCTACAAGTCTTCCCAGTGAATATTTGTTCTACCTTTAACTCCAATTTTTATTCAGTTCCCTGTGATGGGCGCTGCCAATTTTCCAATTCAAGTCACATAATAACGTCTACGACTATTGTTGGAATTGAATAATGGAAGACCTTGATTGAAGAAGATTAAAGCTTTCGTCCTTAATCAAATAAAAATATATAGTACTATGCTCTAGTCTGAATAAAACTAAAACTTCGAGCCCTTTTTAGAGTTTTTAGACATAATTGAACACTCTTTGCATTATTTAGCCGATATTCAATAACCGTACTTAACAATTTGATCATCAAAAAAATGTGAAAGGAACTGACAGTTAATTAGCTCTTAATCAAACTTTGATTAGTTAGTCAGAAGAAGTGTCAATGGTGACATTGACAAACTTTTTCGCCTCCTCTTATAAACTAAATAAAAAGAAAGGGCATCACAAGATACCCAACAATCGGCTGCATGTGCCAGGAAAAGAACATCACCAATAAACTAACCTTAATCAATCAACTAATCATGCTAGTGAAAGATTAGCTGAATTAAGCATGAAAATTTGTATTGCCAGTGAAAAGGGGGTGCTCATCAATGATAATTTCTCAGGTCACATGCCACCCATGTGTGAATGTGGCCATTAAATCCTGCCCAACATATGAAATCTTACAAGATTCATAAATAAATGGGCACCCATACCCCCCATTCACTTCTATACCCTGCTTTGGAACATGCAAGTAATAATGACTTGTCAAAGAAAATCTTTATAAATTTTGGAGCGTGGAATTTATATATTATCCTGTCAAATGGAGTGAAAAAATTTTGTAATTAAAACAGGAAGAGATCAGGGAAGGGTAGCAGTAAATGATATATACCAATACATTGCATATATCTTCTGATTCCATTAAGGCTATGCTTTGAAAACAAGGAAGCCAATCACAAATTCAACACACACTATCTTAATTCGTATCAGCTAATTGGAAGCGGTGAAAAAAATAGACATAATTGGGGCAAATTAAGCAAAATCTACCACACATCATCACATGCTGAGAGGAAATATTGCTATCTCCCCATGTATCATACAAAATATGAGGGGAATTAATTAACAGGCTATCTATTCTTCTTCTTACGTCTTGTTGTTTTCTTCTTTCTGGCACACACAGAGTCATTGCAAGCAAGTCTGGATAGTGAGTCAGATCAGTGGCGGTGGGCGGCTGCTGGGGCGGCGGCGGCGGCGGGGGGTGGCAGAGGAGGCTTGCACTGGTAGCACTTGGCGAAAAGCCCAAATGTATCGATTTGCCTGATGAAGTTTGTCATGCTGGCCCATCCACCAAACCCGAACCCGACAACGAAAACCCATACAACTATAAATGAGTTGAATACATACACAGCAGTCCAGCTTGGCATAAAGAATGGCGGCTTCTCGGCAGCATTCTGCACAATATATATCCAGATTTAAAAAAAAAAAAAAGAAAAAACGAAACATATAGATAAACAATAAGGGCAGAGCCAAATTTATGATCTGTATTAGGAATTATTTATCAGACGCCAATTTGGTTTCTCTCTAGTAATGTCATGATTTGATCTCAAGATTCAGATTCCAGTACCACTGTTATTTCACCAGCTAAGTGAAAGCGTTGCCAACCACACAAACAAGTGGGGGCTTGGGGCTATGGCAAGAAAAGGAAGGAGATCGTTTACATATGTCTAACCAAATGAGTCAAATGTGGTGGGTGTCATGTTGACATTATACTATTAACATGTGACTGGGAACTGATAAGGGCATAAATGAACCAAGTACTGAGCCAGCTCACAGTGGCAGAGTACGACACTGCGAGACTGTAGCATATAACCAAACGAAAGAGACTAGCCAACAATGCAAATTCTTTTTCCTTATGTTTCTAGCTCCACATGATCTAAAGCGTTAAAAGCTTTCCTACGCTCTTCTTTTCTCTCTCTCTCAATTCAAATTGGTCCCTTGCCAGCCCAAGTTGTTGAATGTGGGAAATTAATCCCCACGAAACCCGGGGTGCCCCCCATATATAGGACTTGCAAGTGCCAAAATGCCCATCACCAATCAAGAAAACTACAACTTCACCCACACACAAAGTGAGCAAATGGGCGGTACTGGGGGCATGTGGGGGACAACCAAACCAGATGGTGTAACTTTTGCAAAAGATGGCACGCATATGGTGTGATTGAAGTGAAACAGAAGTCATTTCTGTATTGAGATTGAAGTGAACTGAAATTTTCTCTTGCCTTCAAGAGAACGAAAAGGAATCTTTCTAGTGCTGTATTTGACTAATGAAAAATGGATCATTTGGAATGGAGGTATTAATTACCTGGCGAGCAGAGGCCTTTCTGTAGGTGAGCATATGGGCTAAAGCTGGGATGACGTAGACGGTGAAGCTAACCAAGAGGGCACCGACCGCTGAGTTTATGGGACCAAAAAAGGGGAAGATGATGGCCAAAAACCATATCGGAATCACCACCGGAAGCCTCGCCAGTGCCCTCAGGCAAATACTCTTTGTGTCGTGCATCCCAATCACCTTCTCCCACACAAAGTAAAGTGGAGTACATGCAAATCCAAATGTTATGAACTGCAAGCCAAAATACACACACAAAAAAAGGTCAACCATTTTTGTTGGTCAATAAAACTTTATACAGTGCCCGATATGTTTATGACTAAAGGTTAAAACTTCAAAGATGCCCTCCAAATGCCACAGAAGAAAAATATATGTCTGACTTCAGGCATATTAAATAAATCCCAAAAACTCCATTAATAATAAAAGGAAAAACCAAGAAATCCACTTTTTATACTCCTTTGCTTTTGTACTGAGGAGGCAAATGTTGAGAATAATTCGTATCATGTGACACAACTGAGCTGAGGGTAGCTGTTGACCTGGTGGATGAGCATCAAGATAACGGCGGCGTCACGGAAGCTGGTCTTGGGCAGGAGGGAGAAGGCGTTGCCATGGTTAAGCAGCTCATCGCCGAAGGCCCAGTAGACGGCGGCGGCTGATGGGATCGTCAGTGTGAAGACGTAGAGTGTCGCCATAAAGTATATGTACTTGAACTTTTGAGGCTTCCACATAGCATGCATGATCTCGCTGCAACATCATTTTTTCCAAACCCAAGCGTCAAATTGGGTCCCAAATGGCCGAAAAATGACGATGGTACATATCGTCGTGCATTTAAATATGTCGAAATTTCCCCAAAAAATAACGTTATAGTTACAAAACAAAAAGAAGTTTATAATATAAACTTAAAATTAATGTATCACATAAATTGTTAGATAAGTTAAACTTATGTCCATTAATATAAAAAGTGAGCGACCATGAAAATCTACTTGAATTTAAAATAGCAGGAAAGCCTCTCTCAACAAGTCAAGTCAAGCTCAAAGGGAAAAGGAAACAAATAAAAAAAAAAACTAAGAGAAATTTTGCATGGTTTTGTCTAGTCTCGACTCTCGAGGCCCAAGGGCCGGCAAAAGCTGCAATGAGAAGCCGCGAAGAAGACATTGAAAATAAAAGAGGGAACCAAAAAGGCTTATCGTTATACAACTACAAAAACATGACAAGAGATAACTTACAGCCCATTCCCCTTGAAGTTTTATTTAAAGGACGATTTCGCACAAAATGTTTAAAAACTCCAGTTTAACCCCCTGAAATTCCATAGAAGCTATCCAACTGCTCGTTCTAGGTAAAGTCTTTCTTTTTCTTTTTTTGGTTTAAAAAACTGGCAGCTTACACAGTGACAGCGTGGCCGCCAAAGGTGTAGAGGATATTGGTTGCGCCGGTGAAATACAGAACCAACTTAGTCGGACCGCTGTGCCTCACTCCGTCGATCTAGTAAGAGATGCAAAAACCAGAAGGATCAGAAACTGATCCCGATTCAAGATATGTAACGACCAAACATTAAAGTAGACTAGGTGTATTGGACAGGCCGTTCGTCTTTGTCTAACTTTACCTGGCCGTGAGTAAAAGCGGCGATGGCCAGGTACCAAGCTGTGTACGTGGTCATCCCAAGACCAAGAAATGACCAAATCCTGTAGTTGTGAAACGAGGGAATGAAGACTGTGGTGGCGCAGCAAGCTCCGAAGATGTAAGTCCACGTTCTTTTATCCAACTTATCATTTATGTAATATATGTTACTGTTCCAGTTCAATCACACACAGAGAAAAAGGACAGAGTCAGAAATGGGGCCGAAAGAACGGAACAAGTTGAATGAAGTCGGTGATGATGCAGACATAAAAAATTAGAGAAGAAAAGAAAAAACCCAACCTTGCACAGGCTATGAGTTGGATAACAGATCCAAACAACAAAAAAGTGCAGTTGAAAGCAAGCCCCACTGCCTTCCAATAAGGACCCAGTAATCCATCAAGCACCTCAAACCACTGCAAAACTATTCAGGGTTAGCTAGCTCCGCAAAAGTTTTTGGTTGCTTCCTAACTTTCGTATGAGGAATGTTGCGTACAAACCTGAATAACATGGTTCTTGAAGCTAACATTCTCCTTCTCCTTCCTGCTTCTGTACTCTATGTAGAGGACACTGATGAGATAAGCGGTCCAGCTTCCGAGTATACCGTAGAACAATTGAAGCAAAATTCCAGAGAGCATCCCCAGCTGAGAGAATGAGTAGGGGAGCGTCAGGAGCACTTGAGCAACCTGAAACAGGTGGAAGAATGACCCAGAAAGCGAAACAGAGTCAAAATTTGTGGGGCCTTCCAGTGGTTCAGGGATTATGACAAACAGTTGGGAATCTCAAGCAAAGAGACGGCGAAGGCTTTAATTACTTGGTTGGAAGCGCAACTGAACCAGGCGTCCCAGGCGGAGCCGCCGTGCCAGAGAATGCTCTTGACGCTGAACATGGGGGATTGAGCCTCTTCTGGGTTGTTTTCTTCTGATCCTTTGACTTCATTCTCTGTCTCGCCGAAGTTGGAGACGATTGCTTCCTCTGCTTGCTTCTGAGCCAACATTGTCTTCGATTCTCACCAAATGAAACGTCCAACACCGTGGCAGATCTGGAACATAAAAGGACAGGAAATGAGACAAAAGGGTAAACAAAATCCACCGAACCCCAAGAAAACGAAGGCCGATAAAAATACCCCCAGATCCATAGATGAGCTCAATAACTTAGCTGGGGCCACCAAAAACAGAAGAAAGCAAACAAACCCAATTCACACTATCAAAAAACCTTTGTCTACGATTTGTCTTCCGCCAGAAATATTGGAGAAACCAGCCCGCAAGAGATCTGCTGAACGACCGGAAAGCAAACGCGTTTCCAAAAATATTCAAGAGCAAGCTCGTCCTTCACTGAAGCTGATATTGACCAATCTCTAGGAATTCCCCATTCAGAGATTTGATCAGAGACAGCTTTAAATGCCCAGCAACGATTTCAAGCAGAGGGATATGCGCGGCTTAAATGCGACACAAATCAGCTCTGCAACCAAAGGCTGCGAAGCCTTAAAAAGTAGAGAAAATCAGCTTCCTGGCCTCGAATGGTGGGTTTCACTTACAACTTCTCAGCAGAAAGGCCTTTTTCTCTACGCTTCTTGCAACTACACGTAGTTATATATAAACAGTGAAACAACAGCAGTGGAGCTAGGCTGCTGCCTCTGAGACTCTTAAAAACAGGGGAAAAGGTGATGTGTTGTAAATAAGGGGAAGAACAGAGATGAGAAGGACGGAGGCCCAAGATTCTGTGTGAGTTCCAAGTTTGTGATTCGATTCCTGGGTCTGGTCTGCTCTATTTCTTGGTGAGTGTGATGAGAATTTAGAGATCTAAAGAGACTGAGACGTTGTTCTGATCACTAAGGGGACTGCACCTCGCCATGGACAGTGCTTTTTATAGCACTGAAGTGAAGCCTTTGCTTCAACGGCCAAGATTTCGCAACATTATTTAACTTTTCGCTCCCCCTTTTACATTTTGCTTTTTATGTCCTATTATTTGTATTTAGGACCCCCTCTAGTCCCAATTTCAGGGTTAACCAAAAATCCCTTTTTTTATGTTCTTCTTTCGTTTTATTGAAAATGACTCAGGTCTCGTCATTATTGAAGGGAACTGAGATATAATAATTAAGCGGAAATTTGGATTAAAAAAATTAAAGGCTCTTCCGTATCCTTATTTTTGCCAAATTTGATACGTCACCATAATTTTTCTCCCCAACAAACCAATTAACCTTAAAATTTCTTCCGGAACATTATAAGACAGTCGGATAGCGCAAAGCGGGAGCCATTTTTTTTTTGGTACAGAGACAAAAAAAAAAAAGACAGAAGAAGGAACAAAGAACCTAGTGGCTCACAAAAAACACCCAAAGAATATCAGCTACTAAGTGCAGTCCGACTCCAGGGCGCCAGCTTCCATCGCAAACCCGAAAGAAGTCGAAGAAACAACGATTCGTTTGATAAAGCACATAACAAAAATAATCCACCTGTAACTGAGGTATCAAAGTAAAACATTCTTACATAATGATCCCAAACGGATAAGATGAAGAATCAACGCTCAGTAAACTCACTAATAAAAGATTATTAATTTCAACAAAGTAAGTCTATACTTTTAAATGTTAAGTAAGGATGAGAGTCTCTTTCAGCTCCATTATTTAACTTTTGGCTCCCCTTTTACATTTTGCTTTTTATTTCCTATTATTTGTATTTAGGACCCCTCTATTCCCATTTCCAGGGCTAACCAAAAACCCCTTTTATATATTTTCTTTGGTTTTATTGAAAAAGACTAAGGTCTTCGTCATTATTGAGGGGAACTGAAATATAATTAAGCGGAGATTTGGAATATAAAGGTTAAAGGCTCTCCCATACCCTTAATTGTGCTAGATTTGGTACGCACCATAATTTTTTTTTTTTTCCAACAAACCAATTAATCTTAAAATTTCTTCGGAAACATTACGAGACAGTCGGATAGCACAAAGCGGGACCATTCAGTAGAGACTAGACTGAGCTCGGTCAGTAACCAAAGTAAAATTATTAACCGTCCAGTTTTCTGTACCAAACGCTAGGATGGATGTAGTTATCTTTTACATTCAATCACAATTACTAATCGTAACTTTCTCTTATATGCTTTAAAATCTACACTCATATCATCCCATTTTCTCAATATTAATCTAATATTCTCTCCGTTTCACATTAATTGATCATTTTACTTTTTTTTATTAAAATTTAACTTAAACATATTTATATTAATATGTATTGAAAAAAATTTTTTAAAAATGATATTTAAAAACTATAAATTTTAAATTTTTATTTTCATATAAAATATTTATATGTTTTATATAAAATTCTGAAAGAAATAAAATCATAAATTAATTACTGGGAATGGTAAAATGGTTAGTTTTTGTGAAATGAAGAGAGTTAGTAGGTAGTATGGAAAGATTATTTTATCTTAGATAAAGATAAGGCAATCGTGAATCTTTATTAAGTTTTCCACTAATTATTTTTCAATATAAAATTTAAATTATCAACTTTTTCCTTATTAGATATAAAATTTTTATCTTTTTCTTTAGCGATGGTTTAATTAAACATAGAGTTAATTACAATTTGCTCCCCAAGGTTCAAGTGATACTACAATTTGCCTATCTTACTTCAGAAATACACATTTTTTCTCTTGCCTTACACTTTAACTTTTTAAAAGCAACTATTTTTACATTTACAAAAAAAAATTTAAATACCAATTTACTGAAAAAAAAATCATACAAACTGAAATTACTGAAAAATGATTATCGTACAGTTTAAATTAAGATTTCAAAAGTTGCTATCAAATCGTGTAAAAGGAAATTAGCAAAGTGTTTGAGGGATGCTCCCAGCAAATGTAACAAGTTTTGTGACTGGTTTGTTCATGTGGTGAAAGGCAAGTCAATAAAGTCTACAATGCGCAGAGCTTATGTAGCTACTTTGGTTTATGTTATTTGGCGGGAACAAAGTAGGAGAATCTACTACCATAGGTGTAGATCAACGGTGGACCTTTTGAGGATTATGGATTTTGATATCTCTATTAGGTTTGGATATTCGTTTGATAATATTATCTAGGTTGTATTACCTAAATTTGCTATAAAGCACAGATTTATACTCTTTGTTTTTTATTACCCTTTTTAGGGCAGGCTTTGCCTTTTTCTCTTGTAGGCTCTTGTCCTTTTCTTGTAAGTGCCGTTGGGATTTTTTTAATGAAATGAAAATGAGCACCCTCCGAGGTATTTTCTAAAAAAAAAAAAGTGTTTGAGGGTCAAAGTGCTATATCACCTAAACCTTGATAGGCCAATTGTAATTAACCCTTAAGTATATTGATTATTATTCAGTCCTAAAATTTTTTTTGCTTTTCTGTTTTAGTTCTAAAACTTTTATTTTTTTAAATGAGCCTTAAAACTTTGCAGCTTAGTTCCAAATCTTCTCACTTTTTTAAACCAGACATAATACTTTAAAACTGTTTAGATAGCTAGTCATAACATAAATCAAATTTTTGAAACAAACTCCTTAAATTATAATTTAAATTGTCCACTAGCTAACTTTCAATAATTGAAACTATGCAATAATTTTTTAACAGTTGAAAGAACATTTAAATTACCTATTTTCTCTCTCCGTAAGTGGTATTCTTATTCAACAACTATTTTTCAATAAATATATGACTATCTGTTAACACTTTGATAAAATTTTATGACTGATATAGACAAGTTAAAAAATTGAGGATATAAATGGAAAATTAAGACAAAATGTAAAACTAAAAATGAACTTTCCCCTTGGGACAAAATAGAAAACTTAAATGGATTATTTTTGCAGGATAGAAAATTTGAAAGAAGCTAAAAAAATGTTTTCTACTTCACACACTTCAATAAAAGCATACAACCCCTAAGGTATTTTTATACATGTCTGACAACAATTAGATTAGAACTCTATCCAAGATTAAGATAAAACTATCTTCTAAGATTAAGATTAAACTATAGTTATCTTGATCACTAGGTATTTTTATACATGTCTTGACTTAACCAATATGTTCTTTAATTTTTATCAAAATAGATCTTCAGTTTATGCTTCTTATCTTGATTCAGCTTCCTTCTTGAATCAACTGTTAAGATGAGGATAATAATACATACATAATACTCACCCTCAAGTTGGAAAAGGATGAGTTGAAAGACAAACACCCAACTTGCTTACTAGTCCACAAAATTGTTCTACACCAAGAGGCTTCATGACATGAAGGGATGTAAGTTGTAGAAATGAGATTAGACAATAACTTCTCATAAACAAAGTAAAAAATTAGTTTGATGTGTCTGGTTCATTTGTGAAAGACTAGATTCTCAGCTATAACAAAGTTACAACTTACAATCAAAATTTAGGAGGAAGGGTAGGTCGAGGTGTGAGGGGTTAAGAGGGTGAAAGTTAAGGTAAGGGTGAAGAAATTATGGAAGAAGAGGAGCCGGAGGCGGTGAACAACGGAGGAAGTTGGTTGGAGAGGGACAAGATGTGCTAGATTGTGGAAATTGTGTTTGGATTGTTAGATGAAAAAGTTTCAAGATTTATAAGACAAAGAGACGGTTTTCAAGGGGTTAAAACTAATTTTTCCCCATTTATTCTATCTAACTTAATATCTGTCATCAACAGAAGGCCCTAAATGAACACATTAACAAGGTTGTAGATTTTGTATGCAACAAATCAATGTCAGAATAAAAAATGATACAACAGTAAAAGGTTAAGGATCATAGGTGTAATTAACCTTACTACATTCATTTAAACTTTTGTTACACAAAACTTAAGGGTAAAATCCAAATTTTGTCTCTTAAGTATTAGGTTTGTCCTAAATCGTCCCTTAACTCTAAAAGTGTCTATTAGAGTCCCCTAACTCATATAATTTGGCATATTTTAGTCCTTAATGTTAATTCAGGTGTTAGTTTTGACAAAATTTGCCTACGTTGCACACACAATGCCACGTGGCTTCTTCTCTAACTAAAAATGGATGACCATATTGCACAGAAATAAAAATATAGACCCAAATTGACATAAACAATAATCTTGGGGACTTGAAACACAAATAACCCAAACTCCATATCTTCCCCAATTCTAACGAGATCTGATCGGCATTTTCCTCCGTGTCTAGTACGACATCGGTCCATAAAATCTGCAATTCAATTGAAAGATGATGGCGGCATAGCCATGTTCATTGGCAATTCGAGCAATAAAGTAATGCGGCATAGTCGTGTTCATTGGTGATTTGAGTGGCGAGTTAGCAATTCGAGTGGCGATTCGATGGCGGGGGGTGGTTGCTTTGATTCTTTCTGCTTCTCCATCGATTCTTGTCACTATTCAATGCCTTTGATCTTCGTCGTTTTCTATCTTGAACCACCACTCAAATCCCTCATTCATCTTCAATCTCCATAATTTTCCTCCTCCATATTCAATCTCCTCCTATAGTTGTCTACCTCTACCACAATCTCGCCTCGTTCGCCTTTTGCCCACATGTTTCCGGCTCTATTCACTGTCTCCAGCCATCCACCTCCGTCATCTGCTCTTCAATTTTTACAATTGAGGTTTATCTATGTTTTAGGTCCCATGATTTTGTGTTTGTGCCAATCTGTGTTTATATTTTCATATATTTACAAAATGGTCACTTGTTTTAATTATAGAGAAAACCACATTGCATTATGGGTGTCACGTAAGCAAGTTTCATCCAAAATAACGACTTAACTGATGGATGAGTCTTAAATTAAACGCGCTACTTGAGTTAGGGGACCCTAATAGTCATTTTTAGAGTTAGGAAACCATTTTAATACAAACTAAATAGTGAAGGGACTAAATTTAGATTTTACCCTAAAATTTAAACACGAATCTTTTTATTTTTTAATCATGATTTGAACTTACTCACAAAACTAAAAAAAAAAAAAATTTCTTTAAATTTCATTTAAACTCTCACTACATATAACCCAATTTTTAACTTTAGTTTCATGGACAAAAATAAACTAATATTATAAATTATACATACTTTAATATCTGTATCCTGTGATTGGTTCATTTTTTATCAAACGGAGGATGTATCATTTTATCATCACCTTAAAAGCAATGAACAAATTTAACTTTAGTTAAATCTGTTAATATGACTTTAACCAAATCATGCTATAACCCGATAATCCACATAGCACGCTCCACATCATGTAAAATGTGTACCAAAGCTTTACCAAATTATGTGCGACAACATTCATGATTAGAAGCAGGAAATTTTAATTAAGTGCACGTCATATTTTAAAACTAATGAAATTCGTGTACTGTGCACATAATTTTATAATTGTTTTTGTATAAAACTTGTATTAACTATAAGCATTGTTTTAAGTTTTGCACGGCATCGTAATATATCATGTACATATATGTAGTATGCAGTATAGAAGTTTTCTCGATTTGTTGCCCCTTGAAATTTCATGACATATCGATGTTTTTGTTAAAATGTTTTGTTTTCCAAATTAATGCGGTTTACCAATCAGTATGCCTGCAATATACCATGCATTGTGGATTAGATAATGTTTTTTTCATTTTACATTAAGGTATCATATACATACATATACAAAAAGATAAAATATAATTAATACACATATCTTGACATAAATATTGATATTATTTCACTTTTTTATTTAAAAATAAATTTTAATCAGTGAATGTATTATTATTATTATTATTAGAGTATTATTTTTCTATCATATATTAGTAAATTAGTTTTTTTGTTTATATAAATATATATATATATATCATAAAATTATTATGAAAAATAATTACAATCTATATAAAAATTTGCAAAAAATTTATTTAATGTTTTTATCCTAAAATAAAATTTAATATATATTACTTTGGCAAATCAGTAATGGTATATGTGGATGGTCTATCATGTGGTATATCTGTGACTTACAATGTTTAATATACCTAGAGCTAACAGTATTAAAAACCTTGCCTATAACATTATCCTATAAACTTATAAAATTGCCGCTTAACAATAGGTGAAGAAAGTTGCTTTAACACCCATAGATCTTTAGAGGATGAAATTCTATGGAATTGTTTTATCCCTTGTTTTTTCATGGGAATTTTGGCGTGCTCTTCGTAGGGTTGTTTTTTGGGTAAAATCCTAATATAGTTCCCTAACTATATGGATCGTCCTAAAATTGTCTCTTGCATCCAAAAGTGTCTCTTAATGTATCTTATTTATCTTAGCATGTCCTATTTTAGTTCATTTTGTCATTTAAGTGGTCATCTTTGATTGAAGATGCCTATGTGTGGCACCCATTTTGTCACATGGCATCTTATGTCATAACAATAAGTTTCTAGAATGGAAGAATAATAATTTTGAGCTAAAATTGCCGCAAGCACGTAATTGTAAGGATTGAAATGACATTAAACCCTAGTCTTCATATTCCCCAAATCTTCTCCGATTGAAACAGTGGGCACGCCGCCCACCTCCGGTCATTCGCTGCCCACTCCTCGATACCCGTTCCCTCGTCGTCCGCCAAGTCCAAGCTGTCCACCACGATATCCCTTCCGCCGCTCTCCTTTCCGTCGTCTCCAGCAACAGTTCCAATAGCATTAGCGATTTTGGAGGAGGTGATTGAGGAATGACAACAGGCGCCCCGGGGGGTGGGTAGGGAGAAGAAACAGGTGGGGGCGGCGGCAAAGAGGGAACAAATGGAGCACATCTAAATGAGCTACAATCCACTGGCCAAGACAAGAACGACTTACAGCTCGCGATGCTTCTCTGCAAAGGCCTCGCCGGCAAGCAGTTCCTCCGATCCTCAAAGTCGGGCATTCTCAAGCACAGCGGCGGCTCTCCGGAGAAGTAGTTGTAGGAGAAGGCACAATTCTGCAGATTGGGCAGGTGACAAACACTCGCCGAATCTTCCCACAACGCATGTTATGGGCGACATTCAGCTGTTCCAGGCTGATCATTCCGCTAATTGTATCCGGCAACGGACCCATCAACTCATTGAAGCTAACATCCAAAATGGTTACATTTTTAAGCTTCCCAATCTCCGGCGTCAAGCAAGATCGCAACCCATTGTTCATCAAGCAAGCCTCCCAACATCAAGAGGACTTGGTGGACGATGAGGGTGCTGGTATCGAGGGAGAATGGGCCCGAGTGGGCAGCGGATAGGCCGGAGGTGGGCGGTGGCGTGCACACAGTTTGAATCGGAGAAGATTTGGGGAGGATGAGGATAAGGGGTTAATATCATTTCAAGTCCTTAAGATTGCCTGTTTGCGTCAAATTTATCCTAATATTTATTCTTCTTTCATTTTAGCCATTTATTGTTATGACATAAGATGCCACATGGCATAGTAGGTTTCACATAGGCATATTCCGTTAGCATAACGACTTAGCTGACAAAATAGATTAAAATAGGACACGATAAGAGAGAAAAGGAACTTTAAGAGGCACTTTTGGAGGTAATGGACCACTTTTGGACGATCTTTAAAATTAATGGACCATATTTGGATTTTACCAACTGTTTTTTAGCATATTAACCACATAGAATTAAATATCATGATATATTGTGTGATATACTGCTTACCATGGGCAAATGATATGCAGTACAAATATTTTTTTGTAATTTGTCATTTTATCGCATGATATATTGCGATATTTTGCGGTATTTTGTATGCTACTCACATTTTTGTGTACATTTTGTCAAAACACCGTGGTATACCACAAATACCGTCAGGTATGTACCACGATATTTTATTTTTCATGGATTTGTCTGAGATTTTCTTTTATCATTTTACATCAAAATATAATAAATACATAAAACATTAAAATATAATTAATACACATATCATAAAATAAATATTTACTTTTATTATTTTGGTTACTTAAATCTTCTATCATCTATATTTTATTTATATTTAACAAATTATGATGAAAAAATTAGAATATATACAAAATGTACAAAAACAAAATTATTGAATTTATGTCATCTTAAAATAAGATTTTAATATTTATTTTTTGTGAAAATGATAACAGAATGTAGTCAGTATACCATACAGTATACCTTAAAAATTTAGGGTGTGGTATACCTAGCGATAACAACAATATTTAACACCCTGATTAACTATGTTGCTCCTTTCATTCCGTTTTGAATCAGATTAAGCAAAGAACTTCTAAATTCTTTACTCTTAAAGCAGTCAATAAATGTATTAAAGTTAAATGAAACTGTTAATATTCTTTGGATTCCTTGTCCAAATGTCTTGTAAACTCAATACTAATGGCTTCGATCTAGCACTAGAAGGCATTATTAGAAATGATAAAGGCGATTCTACCATTACATTTGCGAGAAATGTTAGGATAGCTAAGAGTTTGAAGTCTGAATTGTGGACTCTTTATGAAGGATACAAACTAGGTAATCATATTAACTTATTACCTCTAAACATTGACATAGATTTAAAAATTGTTATACAACTTTCAACATCATCTTAATGCACTTCCATAAATCTAATACCTTTGTTGATTGATGGAAGATCTCTTAAGAAATAAGGGCAGGTTCTTTGGATCCAACATACATATAGAGGAGTAATGTTATTGTGGATCTTTTAACTAGAAAGGTCTAACCTAGATTTAAGGGCACTCATACTTGAATTTTGATTTTGCTGCTTAATGATTGTCTTGGTATTTCTTCTCCTAAGATTGTCAATTATACTAGGAAAGCCTTATTATGATAGGTGACAAATGTGACTGTCCAATCTGGATCATCCTTTTTTATGACCCATAAAAATAGACATTTCAGATTGAACTACATTTCAGATTGAACTGCCATATTTGTCACTGGTTACATAACTATGGACCATTAAATTGATAGTTTGGAAACCGCCTTAAGTGGTCGTTGCCTATTAGTTATACTCCCCTATATATAGTGGCAAACTATGTTCTATTCTTCGTTTCATTTAGTTTTATGCCTTATTTATAGACATGGACACACACACACAGAGTAGCTAAAGATTGGCTTGTTTGTAATATAGTTATACTTCATCAAACATTTCCTCAAGTCGGCACTCAACCCAATTATATAGAACTCTTCAAGTTAAGCTCGCAACTAGGGTCAAATCGCACCTGGAGTATTGTGCGCCCAATGCTGCTATTTGCGGCTCGACATCCTCCTCTGTATATGATAGTTTATCATTCCTTGTTCCAAATACTGCTATTCACGGCTTGACGTTCTCCTCCACGTAGTCTCTCATTCCCTAATATACCTGTTAAAAAAATATTTCTTACTACTAAAAAAAACTTTATGAATATGAAAAAAAATAAAGTAAAAAATTATTTCCCCCTAAACCCCTATTTTAATAAAAAAGAATATGGCCAATTTGTTTATCATTTATAAAAATAAAATATTTTTACATTTCTTACTTTTCTGTCTCAATATGGGTGATTTTTTATGAACGTTATATAGAATAATCGTCATCTAAAAGATAATACTTTACTTATCAAATAATGACTTGAATAATTTTTTTAGAAAGTAAATAATTTTTTATAATTTTTATATTGCTCAATGTAAAAAATAAAATAAAAATCACTTATTTTTTCAAAAAAATTTTAAAACTACATTTTAAAATTTAAAGTATAAAATTTTAATAAATAAACAATTCGAGTAAATATCACTATATATCACAATAAGCAGTTTTAGCGCAATCGTAATAATACAAACGAATTTGACCTATGCTTTTATATTGAGACGATGTTACTTTGCAAATTATGTCCATTCCATAACAAAGTATCCACATTCTGATTATTTTGTAGTGGGTCATCATAATTGTACTTAGATGATCATGCACTGAATACTATTGAAATTGGTAGGCTTCATATGTATTTAAGAGAATTTTAAATAAACATAATTTATGGAAAAATTATTTTAAAATTTTTAATTTGAAATTTGGAATACATATTTGAACTTTTCCTATTTTTAATTTCCTTTTACTAGGATTTATTAAAAAAAAAATTATTTAAGTTGATTGAGATAATGGGCCGAAAGCGGAAGTGGGCTATGTATAAGGGTCCGCTTCATCTTTAAAAGCGTGCGGCGTGGAGGCGGGTCCATCATTGGCTCGATCGGCTTCCCTCGAGCCTTCTCTCCTCTCCTTCCGTAAAGCGAGTCCGGCTGCGCCGATTTTAGACCATCTTTTCCTATTTTTCCACGTAACTAGTAAAAAGCAAGAAAAAGAATTACCAAAATCTTTAAACAAGTCAATAGCCACAGTCCCAAAGTGCTTATCACTGTCATCCTTATCAAAATTCTTTGTAAATCCACATACATTTATTCAGACCAAAAAAAGGGAAACAATAATTTGGAAGTGTCGTTGAACGTACACAAATAGAATATAAACTCAAAGGCTTGCCAGGATCGTTGAAACAATGAGATATTAAGCGTGTCGGCCACCTAGGTGGAGAAATTTGAAATGTGGGAGTGGCTGCCTGAATATATATTCTCAGGTGAGATGAAAGGAATTAAGAAACTGAAGTTGACCATGGAGGCGGCAACCGATGGTGGTGGTGGAGGGTGGAGCCATCCCATCAGGGGCCTGGGAGCGGAGGGTCATCCGTGTAAAATGGGCAAGTGTTAGTGAGATTCCATGCAAAACCCCATCTTGCCCCGCCGTTGTGGGGATTTGTCGCCTTTGGTGACACTTCGGCCCCCCACACCCACTCATCCTTAAAAATTACCGGTACTAACCACAATCTTTCTCTTTCACTTTCACTTTCACATATACATGTGTTAGAGAATGTTCTACATATAAAAGAATTGATAATTGTGTACTAACTAGACACACAAATTCACAAAAGTTTTAACTTTTCCAACAATTTGTTTGAAGATTCAACAACATCATGGTAATATATTTTGAAATGTTGTTGTTGTTGTTGCCTGGGTTTCTGGTATTAAACGCTTACACATAAGTCATAATTGCTTTGCCTTGTATTCAATTCATCGAGTGATCACTTAGAGGTTTTGACTAATAAAGTGCATGGGAATTAGCTGGAGTCTACCAATGAGAAAAGTAGCCCTCCACATTTTGCCGAACCATTTAACTAGTATAACATAACATTATTTGTTTGGGAAAAAGCAGTAAACTTAGCTTTAGTTTTGGGTGATTTTTAGTGGGAGAAGTAATGATTAGAGAATAGATTTTGACGACCTCACATTTGCCTGTCTTTTCCATGAGGATCAAAATTCGGAACATGTTCCACCCATGCCCCTCATGTGGGTCAGTTATTGGCTAAGTGGCACAGTATCATCGGGTCTAATTACACTTACATCCCTAAAGTTTGTTTGTAATTACACTTTCCCCGACTGTAGTTCCAAAGCTTATGATTTTTATCTTCATTTTCTAATACTGCTGGTTAAATATTAGTCAATAGGAGGAAAAAATTATTCTAGTTTACGTGAAGGAAAAGAATAATTAAAAAAGGTTCTTGATTTAGTTAGTGGTAAAATATTTAAACTCTCACAACATAAAACTCAAAAAAGAATTTTATATTTTTTTAATTCTCATTTAAACTCCCATTATATAAAGTATAAAAAATATTTTTTTTTTCAAATTTTAATTTTAGGTGAAAATAGAAAGAACAATATAAACTGCACAAATCCTAATATCTATACTCAGAGAAATGGACAGACAAAATAATATAGTTATGGGACAACTTATTAGATCTTTTTTTCTTTATTTAAAGGTGCTTACCATTTTCCAGGTTGACTAATGATTTTAATAAAGAAAGAGGAGACTACCCCAAGAAAAGAAAAGAAAAGAAGAAAGTAGGAGAGAAACAAAGACGGGTTCCAATGGGCGCAAAGCGGGCAGCCCCAGCCACCCCACTAAAATTGCTTTGGAAACTTTGTGATGGCATGTATGTTCGCATTGTGTAAGCATAGGTCCTCATCATAGAATTTACCTTCCCGTTTTTTAAACTCTTGAAAACTTAGTACAAATGTGTATTTGTTTGTGTTCTAAATACGGGGTCGTCAGTTCATCGTTGCTCGTCCAAATTACTGGCTAATTGGTTAATAAGCAAAGGGATTAATTAGTTACTTCAATTGTATTTAAACCAAACACCAATACATTTAATTTTAAATATGCACTTCCTCAGACCACTAAATTGAAAACCGACTTCCAGACTTGACATCTAACCTAAGCTGTAATTGAGAAGTTTAGGAATCAATTATGGTTTAAAAGCTTTTGAAGGTGTTTTTATGAAGTTCTTTTACATAAAATGGACTTTATTATTTTGACTCAAAACCGATTCTTTCATTGAAGTCAATTTCTTTTCCTAAAAACAAAAATTGGAGGAGACCAGTAATTTGTTAGTAATTGTCTTTTTTTTTTTTTAATCACTACTTATCAACCGTGGACGTGATTTTATTAACAACCACAACAATCTTGTAGCAGAAACCAAAGAATAGCTGTGAAGAAGAAGAACTACTCGACTATTATGAGTTCCTAGTGTTATGTGTCATTACCATAAACAACAAGAAGAGAAATTCACTTCCTAAATCCGCAAATAAAAAAAAAGGAAAAAAGAAACAAAGACAGATGGGTGTACGATAATATGTTCCAGAACTCAAAAACAAAAGATTCTGTCAAAATCTTGCAACATACTAGTAATTATATAGGTTTGCTAGAAATTAGAAGCAAATTAATTAAGCTAGTGACTTAGGACATCGAATCTAAATGATATATATATATATATAACGCAGACATACTTTTGGGCTCCAATGTAAGGAGGGAATCATCAATCATTCCACAGCTGGTTGAGAGAAAATCATTTGAAAGTTTCATAGGGGCACACCTGTAATAATTATTCCTGGCCGCTCTAACCTAATGCAAATGCAATCGTGGCGGCTAGCTTATTAATGCGCTTTTTGCTTTTCGATTAATCTTCTTTAATTTAGGTATCCTAATCCTATTCTCTCATCCCATCAAGCTGCAGGTAAACCCGAACATTTTTTTTTCTTTTCATCTGATGGGGGTAAAAGCTGAACTTAATAATTAACCTCAACAGGGATGAACAGTCAGTAAACTTTGTCGGCCAACCTAAATTCACTTCTCACGAGTTAATAATGTGGTCATGCATGGAAACGGTTATCATTTCTTATTCTCTTTTTTGGGATGGGATTATGGGAAGGATTTATCTTTTTTATTTTATTTTATTTTATTTCTTTTCTTTTCTTTTGTACCTCCTTCGAGGTTGATCATGTTACCTAGCAATAGATACTTCTTAGGGATGTTTAGGCGAGCTTGTGAACCAAATCCAAAATTTTTTGCTTAAGTTGTCTAAACTTTTTCCGCTCATAACTACTCATATGTTGGTAAATAAGTTTGTTTGCAAAGCTAATTTCCTGGTGAAAAGCTCTTGAGATTAATTGAAATTGGCTAAAATACATTTAGTACCTCAAACTTTGTTCACTCGGTCATTTCAGTGCCTGAACTATAAATCGGATTAGACCAGTCCTTGAACTATGTAAAGTAGGACACTTTGGTCCTTTGACTCACTAACTCGAGCCATGGGCAATTAACCTTGTAGAGTTTATAATTGTTAAATCACATGTTTGTAAGAATTTAAATTTTTATGCCTTAAATTACAAGAACACCAATCCTTAGGAACTTAGTGCTAACCAAGCTTAAACACCCATCATCTTCTCCAGCAAACCACTAGCCACATATCTCTTCTCTACAGCTTCCCCAGTGGTTCACGACGTCCATCATCTTCTCCAAGCACTGAATTGTACTCCTTCTACTGTAACATCGAGGATCAATAAGAGCGTCCTAGATTTGCCACCGAGTGGATGATTTGCAAAGAAAGCGGGGAACCTTTACAAGCAAAATGCAGCCCCAGGAAAGACTCGGAGGCCATTGGAGATGGCTTCTGCTGTAGTTATGGAGCTTCCAAGCACTAAATCATACATTCCCATTGCGACTACCGAGAAACAACAGGAAATACCTCGATTCGCCTATAAGAATGAAGGAGAAGGCGTACCCCGTTCTGGGTCGAAACTCAGATCTCTGCCGCGAATTTCCCCCACGGCCCCTTCCTCACCCCTTTGAACGATTTTGATTTCAGTTTCCATTTGTCAGCTTAGAGCGATGTGACTTCTTCTTTGGCCGCTTCGGTGGAGGTGGAATTGGACTCACAAGATTCTTTGTTGCTAGAATTTGAGTTTCTGGGTTCTGTTGCCACAAAGCTACTAGAGGCTTGCGGGGAAGAAGCAGCAGACAGCAGAGAGCGTGGAGGTGGGGGAGGGAGACAAGTTGAGGACAAAGGCTTAGACGGTTGATGTTAAAGTATATAGTTCAAAAGAGAGAAATCAGAAAGTTAGGTTTTGATAATGGAATTCTTCCTTTTTTATGTTTTGGTCTACGGACAGACGTGATTTCAAAGGACCAAAGCTTCCTACTTTACATAGTTCAGGGACTGGGCTGATCTGAGTCATAGTCCAGGCCCTAAAATGACCGATTCATTAAAGTTTGAGGTACTAAAATGCATTTTAGCCATTGGAATTAAGATTCTAGGATTTAATTTCCGCTTTCAAATTTTTATTGCAAATTCCTTGAACGTGGAAGTTATAAATACTTTTGTAGGTGGCCCACCACAAATTCCAATCAATACTCATATGGATTCATAAAACTCTTCAATTGTCACATTTGAAGAAAATCTATTCTGTTGATTAAAGTCAAACAACTGTAACTGTTGATCTACCAAATTAGCCTACCATAGCCCCTAAGCGCCAGTTTAACTGATGCGACGGATACCTGCTCCGGCGGTAGCCAGGTTCAATTCCTTCCTCTTACTTTCCCAGTCTTATATACGTAACTTCTTCTAATTTAGTTATCTTTCAAGTCCTGAACGAATTGACATTTTCTTTCTTATATAGATAAGAGCATTTTCTTCAGATCCTACATCAATATACTTGATTCTATGTAAACAATATATATATATATATTAGCCTGCCGAACCTTTGTGCCTCGCCAATTGCGAGACTCGCCTCCCCACTGCGCCGTAGCCGCAACCTGCAGTAGCAAATGATACAAAACAACAAACAGGATGAGTAACCGAACACATTAAATTAATATTTTTTTAAAGGTCAATTCTGACTCGATACCAACATGAGCCTCATGACCATTATATTCTATAATTTATAATTAATACTAACTTGTTCTAGGTCTAAGGATGCCCAATTATCTTACCACGATTATTTTACCTAAATAGGCCAAAATTATTTTTGTAAGTTGTCAATAATCCACTTCCATCATTATAAATATACGCTCCATCTTCCAAAGAAATTAATCAAAAACATACACCAGGTATAAGACATAATAAAAACCAAGAAAGACGCGGCATGTATGTGTCTGCTTAGGCAGAAGCAGGACAATTTGAACGCGAACTCCTGAGCTCAGCTCAGCGAAGGAAAATGATGATTGGAGATCAGTAACCAAACAAACAAAAGGAATTAGTTTTGACAAATTAAGCACGAGAAGAAGCATATATAATGATCATGGAGGGTCAGTTATGGATTACAAGAACTCACACTCCCACTTGAGTACTTTATTTCAAGCCGTCAACTACTCTGGTCCCCATGTAATTGTTCGTCCAATTAATCCAAGACTATTAGATCCAGTTGCCCCTCCACAACTTTTTCCATATCACATCCCTACGAAGTACGTACCTACTCTTTGTACCTAGGGAAGAGGGTACCAAAACCAAATTCCTTACTATACCCTCCACATCCATGCATCAGCATGAGAAGATTCATATATGCACACACCTAACACGAACAAAATTTCACCTTCTCCTTCAAGCCCCAGAAAAAATAAAATAAAAATATATAAAATACGCTTTTATATAGAGTAAAATTTATTTGTCATTTCTAACTTGTTTACGTTGTTGTAAATGAGTCCCTAACTTTTAGTTTATCTTTTTAAAGTCTTCAACATGTTAGATTGTGTCTTAATTATCATCATTATGTCACTTTCAAGGATGTAATTAGGATTCGCGGCAAGAGGGGCCGGGATAAAAAGCATGAGTGTGAACTGGTTGTTAACAAATATAAATTTCTGATCAATAATACAAAATATCAAATAATGCAATATTCTCAAACTTACTCTTTTACTTGTTATGAAAAGTCAGACAAGAACAACAATGGAAAGAAAATTTTTATTATGATAATTTGGGAATCATAAGGCAATTGGATTTAAATCATTCTAAAATTATGCAAAAAAATTATAATGATAATTGATAAGTTTGTTTGTAATTAATACTAACTTTTTTCTATGTTTCTTCACATGTTTTCCAATAACATATGCAAACAAGTCAATCACATAAATGTTAAGCACAATATGCAATGTTCCATTACCATAATTCTCACTTTTTAATCAAAGTAGTATGAAGATTCAATTTCAAGAAACAAGAACATAGTTATGGAGGAAGCTATAAACCCGAAACTGGAAACATAGGAATTAGGACTTTACATCTTAGCTTTATTATTGACTAATTTAGTACACTTTGTTTACAAATTTGAGTGACTAAGTAAGCAATTGATAAAGAAACAAAGAATTAAAGGAAAAGAAAGGAGAATTGGGAAAATGCCCAACCTCTATCATGACTTTGACTCGGTTACCAGAGAAGTGGGACGCACGAGGTGGGGTGGCGGGGGCTTTCTCTAAAAAATCAGACAGTTAGACTCCACTCAAAGTTGGAGGTGGAGATGGACAGAAGGAATGTCGGCGATGGGGAGAACAAGCTTAAGTTGGTTGGGTCACCGCCACCACACATGAGCTAAATGGAATTGAGAGGAGAGGGATGAAGCGTCTGCATCGCTGCGTCGAAGCTAGGAGGATGAGGGGCTGGGGCCATTGGGCACCTGTCTGCTGCCGGTCGACTCATCGCTGCTGAGAGGGACAGAGTGTCACTGCGTCACTGTTGGAGCTAGGAGGCAGGGGGGGCTGGACGCCTGGGCCTAGGCGTGGTTCGTTCGTGACTCGTAGAGTCGTAATCTCCACATTTCTAATTCTGTTCCAATTAAAACTTTTAAAAAAGGATAAATCCGCAAAAGTCCCTAATTAATTTTATAATTTATGAATAAGTACCTAATTTTAATATTATTACAATTTTTATCCTATTACATACTACTAATAAAATTTTTTAAAAAATCTAGGGGGTGTGATAGCCCTTCCCCGCCCCAAGGTAGCTTTGTCCCTGGTCATTTTCATTGTTACATGTAATGGAATCTTGGTGGAAAAATACAACTTTGCTCCCTATATTCTCTTACTTCCACTAAAAGTATCCTTAAGTTAATGGATTTAACACTCCATCCATCATCTCCCCTCCTCCCTCATTTATTGTCCTTAATCGCTACCATCCTTGGTTCTAACCATTTCCTCTTCATCTTATGGCTCCCAAAATCTATAATTGCAACAAGGACAACATGAGAGGATGGCAAAATCTAACCTGCCATGGTGATCTAACTCAACGCACCTGAACCTATGCTCGACTTGACCTGATTTGACCAAAAAAGTCAACGACCTGAACCCAACTATATCCAACTAACTTGAACATGAATCCGATTAAAGTGAAACCCAAAAAAATCTAAACCCAAATGACCTAAGTCCTTATTGACCTGAACCCGAAATGACGCAAACCCGGGACTAACCTCACCTGAACACGAAATGACATGATAACTAAATCCGACAAGACCCAATTTTAACATAAACTCTATACCTTATCCTAATTTTTACCATAAACTCTAAATTAAAACTCTAACTATAAACATAAACCTAAAACCCTAAATCCCTAAATCCCCAATCTTAACAACAAATGCCAATTCTTTTTAAATTAGGTCAACTTAATCTAAAATGACGTATTTTATTTTTACATCTTTTTTTTGCATCAAACCTATTTCATTTAATAGCCAATATTATGTAGATACAATTATTCATTTGAAAGTAAATTTTCTTGATTTTATTAAATTTTTATGAATTTTTAATTTTTAATTCCTAAAGCTAAAAAAATTCAAACAAATTTAGTAAGATTACAAAAATAATATTTTTAATGGAATATTATACCCCATAATATTAAATTTTAAATAAATTTTGTTTTGGGAAAAAAATATGTAAAAATAAAAATAAGCCATTTTGGATCCATAATCTTAAAACCTTAAACCGTAAAGTTTAACATTGAGTCCTAACCCTTACTTGAAACCTTAACCATCCTTTTCATTACCTTCTATATTTAGTAAATATTATATTTAGGATTTTCCATATTTAGCAACTTTTATGTTTTTTTTTTGGAATATCCATATTTTGTAAGTCTCACATTATGAACTTTTATATTTATTAAATCTCATATTTAGGTTTGCCTATGTCAAAATTACAACATTGGTCCATAAACATTTAAGTGCAGTGCAATAAAGCTCCTAAATTTAAAAAAAAAAAAAATTTCACCCATTGTAATTACAAGATGGGTCCCTGAACATTTCAATTTTTTGCATTTTCACCTAAAAGTTTCAAAATTTTAGAATTTAGTCACTAATAGACAATAGTGAACCTGAGTTACAGTTTGTAGAAATATTGTGGTAAAAGTTGTAAATTGCAATAAATTCGTCAGAACATGATTAAGAAAATTTTTATGAATTTTTTAATTAAACATTCTAAAAGAATGAAAATTAACCTAGATTAAACTAAATAAAAAATTGAATTTTGTAATTTGAATTTTAACAAAAAACTGTACAAAAATTGAATCAGTTTAGTCATTTCAGCCTATATACCAATAACCCAAGTAAACCCAATTGTCAACCTGAATTTCGGCCAAAATCTAAATAACCCACTTAAAATTACCCGAGACTAAAATTGACCAAACCTATTTTGAACCTGACCTAAATAAACCTAACCTAACCCAATCTAAACCCAAATAACTTGATTTGAACCTGAATTCATATTAACTCAATTAAAATCAAACTTGAATAACCTAACTTGCCATAACTAATTGCCATCCCTAGACATGCCCAAGGACCACAAACCTAGGTTTATAGTTTGGTTGGGGCTTTATGGTCCCATTATCTTTTCTCTCTCTCTCATGTACCTAATTTCCTAAGCACCGACAAGTGGATTGGAGATAAAGGTGTTCATGAAATCAACTTGAAGAAAATATGAATGCAACGTGATGAAACAAGAAAAAATTTGCAAGGCTTGGGAAGTCTCTGAATGGTGTCATTGAGCTCCTAGAGACGCTACTCCAATTGGTCCATCCTAGAGCTCCATTTCGCTCTTCAACTGTAACTCCTTCACTTTGCTTAGATCAACAACACTCACCTTATTGCTTGCTTGACCCTCTATAGAAGACAATTCTTGTTTGTTCACTTTCTTCTTGCTTGCGACCACCACTACAAGATGGATGCAATATAGTGACTGCCATCCTAGTTGCGCTTCAGTTGCTATATAATCCAAAATCAAATACCTAGTGACTGCATAGGATAGTTGAATTTTTTTGAGTCACAAATAGTTCTTGATTGAATCTAAATTGCCAAAAGCGATTGACAAGCTTGGGCAAGATTCAATCGAGAAATTGCGACTGACTATTTCAGTCACTATATTGGTAAGTACCATTTTAGTCACAATTCAGTCGATGTATTAGGATTTTTTTAAAAAAATACAATATTATTTAATATAATTGTTACTTAATTAATATTATTTAATTTAACTGGTTATTTATTTCATTTTTTAATTGATACACATTAAATTGGTATGAATATTAACTTATGTTAATTATTAATAATAAAATAATCAAATAATGAAATTAAAATTTAAATAAAATCTATTTAGATTAATAAAATCATTATTCATCCATGTCCATGCTTTTACTTGGTGGCGCATGGATCCCATGTGCAGGTCTTTGGCTAGGAACCACTGATAGCCACCCTTGTTTAGGTAGCAACGAACCTGCCAACAATTCCTCCAAAGAAAACCTACAAAAAAAAAAAAACCCAAAACTCAGAAATCAGAAGTTAAATTTTGGGATTCTAAACTTTAAAGCTTGATATATAGAAATCTATTATGTTTTTGAAGAAACATCTTTAGAAAATGTTAAAGAGGAGAACAAAAGGATAAATAGCATGTAAACAAAGCAAAGTTTTGAGAGAAGAAAAAAATTAACCCAAAACTTTGAAGTCAAATGTACGGAAAATGATTGATTTTTTTTTAAGAATGGACTTTAGAGAAAGTTAAAGAGGAGGAAACAAGGAATCTGAACATGTAAACGAAAAATTTTTTTTAAAAAATAAATTTTGGCAACTGACTCCGCTACCAGCAAACTATTCAGGTGAACACTTTGTAAACCCAAAATCTAGTAGGTCTATGTGTATGTGTGAGAAAGCGAGAGGGAGAGAGGGAGAGAATTAGAGATGAAAAGAAGAAGAAGAAGAAGAAGAAGAAGAAAAAGAGAAAAGATACGGCTGGGGATCATGGGAGAGGATAAGAACAAACTAAAAGCTAAATGTGTGTGAAAAGAGTTTTATGATTAAAGGAAGGGAGAAACTTCCACTTTAGTCCCACATTTTCCTTGGTTTTTCAAAATCAATTTAAAATTTTGATTGAATGACAACTATAGTAAAATCTAGTAAAATTTACTAACTGAAAAACGACGGCAAATTAGGTGACTGACACATTCAGTCTCCCAGCAGTCGCCATCTAAAAAACACTTTTTGATTTCAACTAAGTAATGATTGCCATGTTGACTTACTGACTTTTAGTTGCCCTTTTCAGTCATGATATTGCATATCTCATGTAGTGCGCCATCTGTAGTGCCAAAAGGACATTGCACAGCCGCTATTTCTTTGCACCAATAAGTACTTTTTTGTGTTCGGTCTATTGTGTTACTAGTATGTGGAGAGCTCGTCGCTGACAATGAGGCATTTGTTCAGGGCCTCTTGGTTGGATCTAGAGATGGTGGAATGGTAGGGTCTTGAAGGATGAGAGAGAAGGAACCAAGAGAGGGTGATTCACCAGGGGAGAAAGGCATCTGAAGTAGAGCACCTGCGTGACAATGTAGTCATCTCATGGGAAGATTAAAGAGGGAATTGCCAAAATGTGGGATAAAGCTCCAGGGGTGCTGGGATCATGGTGGGGATGGTGACGGAAGGAGGAAGAGAGAGATTGATGCGAACCCCTATGGTATAAAGACCATGAAACGCGCCCAAGATGAGATTCAAGCTCCACAAGACATAAAAAAGATTGGGTTTAAAACCCCCACCCCTAATCAACCTGTGATTAGAAACGAGAAGTATAGAACTCCAAGAACACAAGCAAACTTGTGCACCAAGGCAGTCCACAAAGAACCAAAGAGAAAACCTCTCCAAAGAGCAATATTATTTTGGCATTAATCTGTGTGTTGACATCCAGAATATGTGCCTTTATATAGGCCTAAACTAGGGTAAAAATATGGGAAAAATTCGCAGCCCAAGTCACCTAGGAAACCTAGTTACAAAGGGCTCAAGAAAACCTAGTCAAACTAGGACTCTAACACACTTTTAACACATGTTTAAGGTGTGCAGCGAATTCCTTTTATCCTAAATGACCTGAATCAATTCCATGGCCTAAATAACATCCTAAATAATGTAAATAAATAGGAAACTAAAATAAAATACGTTACAACACAAGATTGGCCATAAAAACCCCAAAATAGTCTTCTCAGGTGGTTCCTGCTTGTGTCTTCAAATTTAAGCTGAAATTTGAACTTGATGCAGCCATGATTTCTCAAAATTCAAAGCATGAAAGTTGTATATATATTTCTTATCTTTGAAATGACACCTTAACCACACCAAATGGATATCTGAAGCCAAAGATATGGCCAAAATACCACAACTGCTTCTGAATCAGCGATAACTCGCAAATCGCAACTTTGCAGCTGAATTGGACCTCCTTAACGTGAAAACTGGGTTTCATGGTCTTCATATGATCTGTAGCTATAGATGTTAGCTTTCCAATGAATCAAGAATCACTCAATTCTGATCTGTTTAGCTCAAGATATGATTTTTCCACCAGAACATCGCCAATCTGTCAACATCCGAGCTTGAACTGCACTAGTGAGCTCCTTAGCCTTCTTCCTTGTCAATGATCCACTAGTTATCTTCAATGGATCCTTTCCATCTTTGGTTGTGCCTTCTTTGATCGTATCAGAGATGGTGGTTAGAATGTGAAATAACCAACTTTAGGGTGCTTTTAGGGGTGATCATTCAATTTATTCAGTTTAAACCAAATTGAATTAGTTAGTTTATTTGATTTTCGGTTTTGGATTTTGAGAAACCAAATAGACCGAATTGGCCTCTAAAACCAAACTCAAACTGAACCGAAATATTTCGGTTTGGTTTGATTCAAACCGAATAAAAAAAATGGAGTGAGATTCTATGAGAGAGAGACATTGTTTTTCCTTTCAAATTCAATTCAATATAGAAGAATTATTATTTATGGAAAGAAAGAAAACAAGAATTCAAGCTATTTTGGGTTGTTCTGTAGTTTTGTTATCTATGAAAAAATTGAAAAAAAATCTAAAAAAGTTTGGTTAATTCGATTACCAAATTAACCGATATCTAGAACCAAAACCGAACCGAAATCAAAATTTTTGTTATTTGGTTTTAACTGAAACCCAAATTGACTAAACCAAAATTTTAAATTATTTCAATTTTTCAGCTTTTTTGGTTTGAATCAAATACTGACCACCCTTAAATGCTTTGAGTAGGGGGAAGAAAAATGTAGAGACAAAGTTAGCATTTTTCAGTGAGATTTCATCAAATTTAATCATGAAAGTGATAGAAGGAAAATGATTAAGACATGACGTTGACTTGACACATTAAGGACTTTAAGAAAATAAAATGAAAGTTAGGGACTCGTTTAGGATAAACAAAAATGTTGGAGATGACAAATGGATTTTACCCTTTTATATATCTCAAACTATTCTCGTTAAACTATCAAGTAAGAAGTGCGTAATCCGAATTCTGCTGTATAACTTGTTTCAAATTAGCTTTTGTACTTTAAATCAACATCTGATACCCATCATATTTTTACCTGAGAACTCCGCCCACAAATATGTTCGATGTTCGATGTCTTTTTTATTTGAAAGGAATTGTAAATTAGAACCTTTCTTGTATTTAGCACTGAAAAAATGTAATAGTTTACAGAATTTGGCCCCTCAAAAAATGTAATTCACTTCTGCCTCTAATTCGAAATGATCAATGGACAATCTTGATAATATAAAGATTCAGAAGAAGTGGCACTAAAAGATTAGCATTTAACCAAAGGATTCGGTGTTAAAAAGTGAATTGAAACGATTATTATAACTGATTAATTCACCAAAAAGAAGTATGGAGAACTGATCAAAATTTCATTTTACACCAAAATAAGGCTGCTTTCAAAAGTTATGTGTTGTTGCTTTGTTCTCCGCTTGGGTTATATGCTTGGGCTTTGGTTTTTTTTAATTGAATTTTCCAAGGGTGGGTTTGTTATGTAAGCTTTGATTAATCTTTCCTTGGTATTGGCTTCTTGGGGTTTTAGGACATTTACTTCATCATCTTTTCCTCTAAGATGATATTTGTAATTCTTGGGGTTTTCTTTTATAATTCTTGGGTTCTTGGTTTTGGATTTTGTAATTTTTGGAGTTTTCTTTAATAATTTTTTTCTTATCGCCGATCGAAAAAAAAAATGAAGGACTGAATGAAAAAAACAAAATAACCTAAAGGTATTCACTGGGATGCCAACCAACTAGATGTCATATATGATTTCTGTCAAACTCTTAAGGCTTCGCCAGAAAAGAATAGGAATATCATGCACGTTTCATGTGCATAGTTGAAGAATCTAACTGAAAAGTTTCTTTTTCCAGGGACTACATTGAACTGGGTGCATAATTTGATGACCAATGGTTCACTTTACTGTCAAATGAAGTTGCGATAAACACGTAAAATCTTGGACAGGCGTGAATGGATCCCCAATGCGTAAATTGTCCGGCAAGGGTGGACGTACATTACTGGATGATACTCTAATGATATTAATATTAGATAGGTAAAGTAATTTTTTTACTTTTAAATTTTTTATTTAATTAAAAAGATAATTATAATATTTTAAATTTAAAACTAATAATAAGATAATCATATCTCATTATCTTTATTAAACAACAAGAATCATTTTTTATGATCGTGATGATTTAAAACAATTTACAATTTTTATATAATAAGTACAATCTAACCTGATTTAATTTTTTTTCATCTTTTCATTCTCTCCTCTCTCTCTCTCTCTCTCTCTCTAAGTGTATATTGATTTTATATTTTATAATTTTAAATTTAAAATTAATAAAAAGATAATCATACCATTTTTAAGATTTTTGCCTATAGTCTTAGATATCAGATTGATAAATTTAGATACGAAACTAACATAATTAGACATCATAAAATTTGTCATAGACACTAGAACAATAGTTCTAGACACCAGAACATCAGTCTTATACACTAAATTAATAAATTTATACATCAATATAATATAATTAGACACAGAGAAAGTATTACTAGATACCTAGAACACCAGTACTAGACACCAAAATAGCAGTACTAGATACTGGAATAGCAGCATTGGACATCAAACTACATCAATATAATATACTTAGACATAAAAAAAAGTAGTACTAGATATTAGAATAATAGTTATAGATATCAAACCAATAGTTCTAGACAGCACTTCAGCTAATATATGACATTAATTCCACATATACTACAAGCTAAAATTGTGAAGATGCTAGCATTTTCATTTGAAAATGGTAGATTTTTTCTCTACATAAATAATTAAAATTTTAGACATTATTTATTCTATGATTATAGAAAATTATTTAAAATGGAAACTCTCTCCCCTAATAATAACTACCTTATTTACTCTATAATTATGTATATTTTATTTAAATGTTAACTTTCCTTCTCTTAATAATAACTACATAATACTATTAATTTCATTGTTAATATTGGACGTACACCATGATAAATAATATAATGACTCAATTCATACAATGTTTTCCGCGAGCATATTAAAAGCGGGAAATTTATATGATCGGGAATTGATGAGCCAACGTACCCTGATTGGACTTGGGATAGGTGCTTTTTGGTGCTTTTTTTTTTTTTTTTCAAACAACCCAATTGCCCCTAAAAAACTTGCCAAGTTAGTTTGTTTTAACTTAAATTAATTTAATTTGAAATGTCTTATTTTTATTTTTATATTTTTTAATTAATTTCATTTAAAATTTATTTTAAAGTAAATTTTTATGATATTAAATTATTACATCTATATACTATTAATTTTTAAATAAAATTAGTTTTAAATAACAAAATATATAAAAATAAAAATAAACTATTTACCATTAAATTAACTTATATTAAAATGAATTAGCTCTGAAACCACTAATTTCAAAGCCGCGAATTAAGGTAGCTACCTAGCATGGGTAAATTCTTCAAAGCCTCATCGTAATGGATGGTAATGGATGAATGGATATGGACCGGACTTCGTGCAATTCATGTCTTGTACCTCCGCTGTCTCCCATTTAACTTTAAGGGGTTTGCATTTTGGGCTCTCTCCTTTAGTCACCCTGGCTGTTGCTGTGAGAATGAGATGGTGATGTTCTGAATTGGTCGTTTGATCCCCTTCACCTGACTTCTTCCATTTGATTTATTCAAACTTCTCATGCAGCCAAGCTTGATTTCTAAGGCAAATTCATCAATTCTCCACCTTAACTTGAGTTCTCTGAGTTAACATAATTGGGATAAATCTCAACATCCTTTCAAAACTACCCCAAAGGGCATCAAGGTCTTTGAACATTAACAGTACTTCAAACTGTGGTTGAACTTAGCAGTTGGTAGCAACTTTGTTAAGGTGTGTGCTGGATTATTTGCCTTCGTTGTATTCTATACTGAAAACACTCAAACTTAAATAATGTCTCGGATGAAATTCAATCTGACATCAATGTGCTTGGTTGGTTCATTAAAACTGGATTTTTTTACTAATATTATTGCGCTTTGATTGTCACAATAGATCACCAGTTTAGCCAAACTCAACTCCAAACTTTCAACTAGACCTTGCATCCATATACCCTCATCTACTCCTTCGGATTTGTAGTCATCCATACAGAAACACTTTAAAACCTTTTTAATGTACCCTTTTCATGTTAATTACAATTAACCAGCCTTTCTAGAGCCACCCCACAAATCTAAGTGAATGTAATCAAGGATTTCCTCATATATGTGCTTCCTAGAGCCAAAGTTTACTATGTGGTTGTTTGCTAACGACAAATATTTTTGAGAAATTTAATCTTCTAATTTTTGCTTTATCCAATAATCCTTTTTTTATTCAAGATTTCAAGTCTTCTCTACTTCATATGTCCTAGCCTACACAATCATGAATGTGAGTATAATGTTTGTTTTCTTTGTTAAACATGGAGATGAAGTAGTGTATGTTCAAGCATTATGTTGGTTCATGTTTTGTATTATAGAGCTGGCCACATGAAGAGTTAATAGTTGGTAAAGACAACTTCAAAAATTTTATCTTGGTCTAGTTAAAGGAAACACATGCATTAAAGGTTCAAGTAAAGAGGGCTAAGGTTGTGACTGACAATGCAACACTAATTAAGAGGATCTCAAGTGAAAACTCAAGGAAGCCAAACTATATGAAATGGAAAGCTCTATTGTTTATTATGGTAGTGATAAGCTGTAAATGTTGTTGGTGTTTTGTTCGTGTGAACTTTGTAATATTAGGTTTTTGGCCTACAAATATTCGATGTAGGTTTTCATTCTCTTTTGTTATTAGTTTTGTTGATACTGCAAACAGAACATCGTTAAAGCTAGTTATTGCCAATGTATTATATATCCATCAAGTGTTGGTGCAACTGATAGTACTCTTATGAGAATGAGCTTGTTGTTTTAATTAGATGTTATTATGTTCTCTAGTCACTACAGCTATTTTGCATGCAAATTTCAACAAATATTGTAATCCGTTAGTAGCAATATCAAGCAATATCAGAGGCAACAAGACAAAAGCAATTTATATAAGAAGTTGTTTACTAGGTGTAGTTAATTTACAACACGTGAAACGAAAGAAACAATAGAATTTGAATATCATGGAAGTTATATAATACCCCCTTCGTCCCAAATTTTTTTTGCGTAATTTTAATTTTTTCCTTAAGTTTAATTTAAACATATTTATACTAATATTTACTAAAAATTTTAAAAAAATTATATTTAGAAACTATAAGACATATAATTTTTTGAAAAATCTTTAGCAAATATTAATATAAATAAATCTAAGTCAAACTTTAGTAAATAAAACTTAAATAGTGTAAAGAATTTAGAATAGAGGTAGTACCATATAAACACATGTATATATGTTATCTTACACATCAAACACAAACATATTGTACTTGATTGGTCAAAAAGGAATTTCATCAAACACTTAAAGTGTAACACTTGAGCACTTCTCATCCTAGCCAATTTGTCTACAAGCCTTGTCAAACCAAAGACGTACATGTGATCAATGTGCATAACCATGATACACATCAATAGGACTAGGGAAAACATTGATATAAACTTATAACTTGGAAAGCCATGAAACTTCCGCCCTATGTTAATCTCCATTCATGTCGTCTTCACCTTTATTTCCAATCACACTTACAAAGTATGCTCCGATTGTACGTTCCTGCGCTTAAATTCAAAGAAGAAGATTGCATTGAATCACTTCCTTCTGTTAGAAGAGCATTGCTTCTTTCTTGTCTATTTGACGAACCTAGAGTCTCCTAGAAACAGTGTCTCTCATTTCCTCAATTTTTAATAAAAAAATTAAAAATAAGTACACACGGGCAGGCTAACGACAGGTTGATATCTGCCTCAGACTTTCCGTTAGCCATATTAACCGGGGTGAAAGTTACAAGACTAATAGGGATTAGGGACCACAGCTTCATAGTTACAGAATTGAAATAGAAGAAACGTGACGGTTTAGGACTAAAATAGAAAAATATGTAAAAAGCTTTTAGGATGAAAAATGTAATTTCCCCAATTAATGCCTAAAAAACAAATTATGGTGAGTGATGCTTACCCCTGCCCTGCGGTTGTTTAAAATCACATTTTGTCCAGTTTCAAAACCTACAAGTGCCCCTACCAACACAGCTAGTCAATCGTTAGTTAAGCAGCACAAGATAAATGCTACTGTTTTGTCACTAAATATATATTGAAAAAAAAACTAATTATTTTGTCTCATAGCGGTCACAAAGCTGTTGAATACTTTAAATTTTTTTACAAACAATTTTCCCACCGTGTAGATTAGGAAATTTTAATTTGAAATTTTCTTTTAGTAAATTTATTAAGTTGATAATTAATGATAGCTTGATAGTTAGTGAAAATTTTAAATTATCAATTATTTTCTTTTGTTTAAACATAAAATAGTCCTATCCTTTATGCCACTATCAATGGTTATTGAGGTCAAGTTGAAAAATCTATCTGTTTTAAAAGAAAAAGATTGCTTGCTAGGTGAAATTATGCTTCACACCTTTTTTTTTTAGATAACTAAATTTGCTTTGGCTTAATCTACACTTTATTTCTTTATATTTGAAACCTACATTTTATCCTCTTCTTTTTTCACTTTATCTGACAATAATTTCTAAAATCCTAGTTTAATTTGTATGATAGTTTTTTTTAGTAATTTTAATCTCTCGAATATATTTTTAAAATCGATAGACATTTTAAATTATCAAAATTTCTTTTCTATGAATGCATTTTCTTCTTTGTAAATGCAAATAAGCATTCTTTAAATGTTTGTTGATTGTGAAAAAAATCAAAATTTTTAAAGTTACTAGAACATAGTTATTAGACAGTTTAAATTAAGATTTTAGAAGTTGTTGTTGGAAAGTGTAAGAGAGATTAAGGGTAAAGTGTAACTTTTGAAAATAGAAGGGGTAAAGTATAAGTTAAGCCAAATCTTAGAGGGATTTTTGTAATTTTATTTTTTTATTGAAATATTTAGATGTGACATTTTTTATATAATTTATTATATTAAATTTTTAAATTTTAATTATTACACTAATTTTTTAGTTGCTTCTTTGCAACTCTGAACTATTTAATAATAGTTTGATTGTTTAATTATCAAGTTTTTATCTATCTAAAAGCCAATTAATCTTTTTCCCTCTATTCACATAATAAGGCAAAAATTTTGATACGAGGGTAGGTAAAAAAGTCCACTTTCGCATAAACTTGGTTGTTTTTTGTTACATAGAAGCATTTGGACACGTGTGTAGAGTTGAGAGAGAACATAAATATACAAGGAGAATAAAATACCTTCTTTTTTAGGACTTGAAAGGTTACCGAACTAGCATATGAGGTATCTAAGAGAAAATTAAAACCCTTGATTTTTACTGAGTGTCCCTCACACCTTAACCATTGGGTCAAGTCCCTCGGGACAAACTCCACGAATTAACCCAAAGGAAAACAGGTCTGTCACGGCAAGCAAGAAGCAAATAGTAATTTTTCGGTGGGAAGATAAGTCATATGACAAGGGAGAAACCCCTTTCCCAGGTCTTTTCACACTTATTCACCATCCATCGTTTGAATTTCTCGGATTCATGTATCCAATGACAAGAGCTGAATCCTTATCCTACCTCTGAGCATCTCCATTTCCAAGCCTACCATACTAGCTAAATCTACGCATCATCTTTCTATTTGATTTTGCCGACTCAGGACAAATTTGTTTCCCAAAACTTCGACTTAGTATGTGACTTAGCCCTCTACTTTACAAAATAGATGAAGAGGAAATTCAAAAGCACATATGGATAAAGAGGAAATCTAAAAGTAAATAAGGAGCAGCCGCATGCACTGGCTGAGGAGTGAAGCCGTTGCGATGTGGAAGCAAGCATTAAATCGAAGATAGCCCTTATCCTTAAAATCTAAGTGGCACCCACCTCATATTATTCATCTTGATATAGAGATTAAAGGGTCCTACATGAATTGGTGACTTACCCTAGCTAGAGACTCTCAATCAATGATCATAATTTACCAACAACCCACGCCCGGACCCTCCTCCACTTTTGACTACGTGACACAAGTGTAAGGCTTCCTAAGAGCTAGCCCTTTTTTAGTGTCTCGATTAATTCCTACTCGAAATATTCGTGGCACATGCATATGTTTTTGAAAACGATTGTCTTTCCTCGTAAGAAATTCGTTTTCTTTTGAAAGGTAGTGTATGCATGAACTCCATTCACGCTCAGCAAGCAAAGCAAAGAAGAGCCCATTCCGCGTGGGGTACTCTAAAGTCAACACAATGCAAATGTCTTATCTCATATGAGCACAAAACGTTTAAAGTGATATACATATATATGTATGTTGGTATGGTCTTTTAATCAACTAAAATTAATTTTTGGGCCCAGTGTGAGCCTATTGTCATATATAGTATTAGACCTTATCAATAAATAGTATCAAAATTGATGGTCATCAACTAGGAACGACATTGGCATGTATTATTATGTGGAAAGGGAAAGATTATAGAGCAAGCCCGCTAAGCAACAATATTGGGATAAGTGTGATTGCTCATAGGCGTTCAATGAATAGGAGAACTTATAGAGACAATATAAGAAAGTTCCAAACTTGTTCTTGTGGAGAAAACCCTTTAATGCTCAAGTTAGCACAAATTTTAAATGTTGAAGGTAACGATAGATCGTACTGTTTCTTGTAAATACCTCATTTTGTCGATAAAAGTCTCCTTTTATTAGGGGATAACTCTCTTAATTATTAGGTATACTTAGTATGACATTCCTCTCATAATGGAGCCTTGTCTCGCTGGATTACCTCCTTATTTGTAATACCATTTACTTCTTGACTAAACGACCCTTTTAAGCAGTCTAAGCTTCAGGCTTTGTGTCTATGTACTTAAAGAATACGGGCCTCTGGCTGATGGACCCATTATGGTACCAGGCCCGACTAAGATCATTATGGAGAATTAAAGGAAAGACCTAGTGGAGGGGGATCAAAGAAAGTGACTCCCAATGAAGTGATTCAGAGTTTGAAGGGTTCTAATCTGACACGGAATTCATTTCATAAAACTTATAATTAATGAATAAAAGTGCCAATCCCAATCTCTATCGTTAGCAGATGCTTGCGTTGGATGATTAAGGCCAGGGGAATGGTTTTGAACCTATGCCAAGAATATTCATGACTTAACTTCGTGAAAACCAAGGTCCTATGCACAATCCCCAAAACTTTATAAATTGCAAATAAATTAACTTCCAAAATGATTGCTTCACCAATGCACATGTTAAGCCCCCTGCCAAACCCAATTTCATAGTGCCAAATCTCAGTTGTTGTAAAGTCACCTGGAGATTCTCTCCTAGACATATATATTCTCACTGAATCTAATAATTAGCACTGCCCACAGAGCTGTCGTCCAGCCAACAAGAATCTTTCGCTTCCAAAGTCTTAAAATTGGAACCACAGATAACTGTAGGCATTGGCTATCAGAAGCATGGCAGAGATTGAGCCCTGGGGTGGGGTGGGGTGTGGATGGATTGTTAACATGTATAAATTTATAATTAATAATAGAAAATATTAAATAATATTATATATAAACACATGAAATTTGAAAGTTGACAATAATTGAGTTCATTTCAAAAATTTAATAGATAGTTTACATATATAGGCATATAGAATTCGAAAGTTTATAATAATTAAGTTCAATTCAAAAAATTTAATTTAAAATTAGTATTTTTTTCATGAATGAAATAAATTCAATTTATTGAGTAAAAATGGTTATTTGAATTTTTTATTAATTATAAAAAATTATTATACAAATTAAATTTTTTTATATAACACTTACCAAATATTTCAAATTGTTATTGGACAAATACTTTGAGTTAACATATTTCATGCAATGGAATCAAAATGAAACATTTTTAATAGATTTAAGACTAAAATAAAATATTTTTAATACGTTTAGAACCAAAATAGAATGTTCAATAGGTTATGGATTAAAATGAAATAACAATTAAAATTTAGGGACCATCACATAATTTACTCAATAAGAAAATGAGAGACTTTAGTGAGACCTTAAAAGGATAAAGTATATCAGAGCTCTTTATTAATTATAAAATTTATAGATAGGTACCTAATTTTAATTTTTTATAGTTTTATCACATATTGAATAATTTAATGAAAATTTTTAAAATTATAAGGGGCAGCCGCCACCTCTTATCCCTAAAAAGCTATGCCACTGTGGCCATCCTTTGAGCTTGAAACAAGAGCTAGATCCTTAAACAAAAACTGTAGACATAAGGAATTGACATAACCAAAGCGTTACAAATCTCGTCTCAGCAACCAATCCCCCCACTCCACAAAGGCGATCTCCCAATGGCACTTCATGACATCCCTCAAGAAGCCATTACCTAATTAGTTACTAAAAATCTTGCTAGATATGCTGTAGTTTTTATAATTTGTACATAATCGTGTGTAGTATGTATTGATTTGTTGTTAGAGGATTAAATGATTCCACTTATTTTTTTAGAGGATAAAATTTATTTATGGTCTCTAATATTTTCACGATGTCTTAATATGGTCCCAACTTTATTTTGTCTTCTTAAAGTCCCTAATATCCATATTTTTGTTTCAATTGTGGTCCTTACATCAATTAGTTAAATTTAACGGATCTAAGAAAATGACAAATTTAGTCCTTAAATTTTCTTCCTCCTATTTAAAGTACCCTCAATTCTATAAATTTAACATTTTTGTTTCTCTCTTGTCCATCCAACTTCCCAGAACAAAAAAAAAAAAAAAAAAACCTCCCCTTATCATCCATCTCAATTCGCTACTAATTCTTCTTCTTCTTCTTCTTCTTCTTCTCTCTCTCTCTCCCCTTGAAACAAAGTCGGAAATGCGAGACCCTTGTTTCCAATTTCAATTCTGATTTCTGTTTTCCCATTTCCATTTTTCATTTTTCAACTCCATTTTCCATTTCCCGATTTTGATTTTTGAAAACCTTGTTTTCCGATTTCAATTTCCATTTTTCAATTTTGATTCCAACGTAAGCGAAATCCTTGTTTTCAGCGGGACGACAAAGGGGTGAGGCAGACGATGAAGGAGAAACAATCTGGAAGAGGTGAGGCGGACGATGAAGGACAAGTGATCAAGAAGGGGTGAGACGGAGGATGAAGGAGAAGCGATCGGGAAGGGTTGAATTGAATCAAGTATACGTAATCGGAGAGCATGCGTAACCAAAAAATTGGATCAGCAACAAATCGAGTACTTTGAATTCAATCCTCGCAAATTGAATCGAAAAACCAAAAATCGGGAGTAGACGTAACCTTAGAAGACGAGGGAAAAGGTGAAATGGGTGTGAGACCTAACCTCTTCATCTCTGTGGCAATGTTGCAAATGGCGAGCTATAACTGGATCGGAAGGATTGGAAGGAGGGTGGATTAGAAGGATTGCAAATTAAGGGTATGAAGTTGGAGATTTGGATCGGGACAGGAGTGCAACGGGTGGACGGAGGAGTATGGGATGGCAGAGGAGCTGGGGAGTCGGAGGGACGAAGATGGGGTAGCGGAGAAGCTAGCGAGTTGGAAGGGCTGGAAAGTCAGAGGGAGGAGGATGGGCGGTGTGTCAGTGGGGCTGGCGAGCTGGAGAGGAGTGCATTATTTTTCTTTATTCTGGGAAGATGGAATGGATGCGAGAGAAAATGTTTGATTTACAAGTTAAGGGTAATTTGAGTGAGAAGTAAAAGATGTAAGGTTTTGAAATTAAAATTTTCTCCAAAATTCCGTTATATCTAATTGTGAAATTAATGAAAGGACTGCAATTGAGACAAAAATGAAGAAGGTAGAGGTTTTAAAAGAATAAAATGAAGGTTAGGGACCATTATAAAATGACACAAAAAGATAAAGAACCATAAATGACTTTTATCCTTTTTTAAAATTATCTGTCAAATTGTTTTACATGTAACACGTCTCAATAACTAAAGCGGAGTTGAACAATCAGCCCTAAAAATCATTAACAAGCAGCACAATTTTGAAAAAGTTGTGAACCTTGCTTGGCGTTGCTTGAATGACTACTTTGATTAGAACCCATCAACCTGATTGAGGCTATGTGTGATGCAACTTTTCCATCTCGATGAGTTTTCTGTCACCCAGTCAACTAGATATATATCAAAGGCTTTGTTCCTATCTAAAGGATTAGATTACACAGGCTGTCTCCAAATTTTTATTGTTTTTTTTATTTATCTATAACACATCAACTTTTTTTTTTTGGCTCGAACATATTCAATTTGTTCCTTTTTCATCCAATACCTTTTTTAAAATGTTTTGTTTTAGTTCCCAAATGGATGAGTAATTGTCTACATCAAATTTTGAAATACTGCATTTAAATTGGTTGGCACTGCAATTTAGTAAATTTAAATTTTTTTGGATAAAATTCAAATACGATTCCTTAATTTTAAAGATCGTCATAAAATACACAATGAATTTTCCTCTTCTTAAGGTCCTCTAACTCAATTAGCATGTCCTATTTTTATCCCAACCTCAGTTTAGTTATTATTTTAGATGAAAATTTCCTACATGGCACCCAAATTGTCATGTGACATCCTATTTATGACAATAACTAATAAGTGACAAGATTGAAAAAATAATAAATTCCAAGGTAGAATTGACAAAGATAAATAACATTTGGGACTTAGAAAACTGATTAACCCAAATTTCATCCCCTTCCCATCTCTTCAACGTCCGCCGCTCGCTGATTACGCCCGCCACCATCTCACCGCCACCCACGCCGATAACCACCTCGCATCCTCCTACTTCCACCGCCGCCCGCGTCCTCCTCCACGTCGACAACTATCCTCTCTTTGCCCCAATTTCTCCTTGCCCTCCCCCTCACCATCCCAATCCCCTCTCCTCGTCCCGATTTCTCCCTACGTCCCCGTCCCAATCTCCTCTCCTCACCCCTAGTTCTCCCGTCCCCGTTCCTATCCCTATCCCCGTCCCTCCACCCTCTCGGGCTCCTTCGTATTTCTTCTCCTGATCCCAATTGTCGTCACTCCCGTCCTCGTCCCTGCCTCGGTTCTTCAATTTCTCCTCAGTCCTCTGCTCTCCTTCAGTGTGCAACAATCAAGGATGGGTGCACAATCGATGCCCTTCAATTTTATTCTCAGATTTGAGCTCAGTCGCCGATTCGCCCTATTTGAGTTCCTCGCCAAATCCGCAGGAATTAAGACGCCCAGCTTCAACTTGACGAGCAAGGTTGTGGATGATGAACATAGCAGACAATATGAGCGAATAATTTATGAGTTCGGCGTCGCCGATGTTTCTGGTCCTGTCGGTGGCCGCGATCAGGATGAAAATTTAGGGAAGAAAAAAGAACATGATTTTTGGGCTAATTTACATTTAAAGTCTTTATAATTATTTATTTGTGTCAATTTTAATTTAAAGTTTTTTGTTCTTCTAATATAGTCATCCATTTGGCAGCTTGAGACACATTATGTGGGTAGTAAGTGCCACATAGGCAAATTTGGCAAAAAATAACAACAGACTTGATGGTAAAAAAAAGAAAGGGACCACTTTAGGATAATTCTTAAAATTAGGGATCAAATTTGTATTTTACCCAAATTTTGTTATACTTACAGTTAGAGGTGGGAGGTGGGCTGGGTCGACCCGGCCCAAACCAGGACCAGACCAAAAGTTAACCTCGGCCCGACCTGGTCAAACCTCCCTTGGCTTGCCCCAGCCAAAGCCCGGAAAGGTGTGCGTCGAATATGGGCCCGAGAGGAGGAGGATGCTCAAAATGGACCACCCCGGCCCATTAAAAAACCCGTGACCCGCCCCGACCCGGACCACCCTGCACCGCCAGACCCCGCCACTCCGCCCCGGCCCAGATCGACCAGCCACTGGCGCCCCAACGGCTACTACTGCGCAACGGCTCCCTACAAAAATAAATTAAAAAAGGGTTAATTACACAGCAGGCCCTGCAACTATTTTCTGCTACATTTTAGCCCCCAAATTTTCATTTTTACCCCTCCCAACAACTAAATTTCAAGGACTTTTTGGTCAAACTAATTTTTTCCCTTCCCCTATAAATACCAATGCCATTTTCACTCAATCCTCACACAATCACTCAATCTCTCTTCTTCCTCTACTATATTCTCTCAAGTATTCTCCTTATTTTTTTAATCTCTTCCAAATTTCTTACTAATCTCACCCTAATATCTTCATAATCTCCTCTTGATTTTGCATTAATCACTACTATTAGTTCGTGAGTCATGGCTTCAAAAGTAAAGGGCAAGTCGACAGAGAGTTCATCTTCCCGCACCACCGGCCTCCGAGCCTTGTTCCGTCGTCGTTCTCGGCCCACCGATAAAGGCATCTCAATTCAAGAGTTGCACGACGATGATGCCGGAATCGATATGACGAATTACGATTTGGGTCTCGACGATCAATTATCCGATGATGAAGTGGAAGAGTTGGATGCGATGGCGTCCGAGAATCCGTCAACAGAACCGACGCCTACAAGTCATGGACCCGACATGGAGGAAACCCAAGCACAAGGTAAATCCACGAGACTAACTGCTTGGGTTTGGGAGCATTATAAGCTCATACACGAAGGGGAGTCGAGGTACGGGAAATGCAAACATTGCGGGAAAAAATTGGTGCATAAAAAGAATTCCGGCACTGGAACGCTGAAGCGGCATATTGAAAATCAACATCCTAACGTCCTCCCCAGTGCCGGGACTAGTTCTGGAGGACAAACACAACTTGGGTCTACAACCGGCGCCGGCGGGCCAGGTATATTTCATTTTAACCAACAATCTTGTAGAGAAGGTATGGTAAATTGGATGATGCTTACCGAAAAACCTTTTTCACAAGCTGAAGATGTCTACCTAGAATCTTGGATAAAATCACAATTAAATCTTGCATTTAGAAAAGTATCTAGGAAAACCGCTAGGAAAGAAAACTTTAGACAATTTGAAGCAGAAAAATCATATTTGCAAGCCTATTTTTCTGCTTTTGATCATTGTGTGGCATTTACTTCTGATATGTGGACATCACCTATAGGTCAATCATTCTATTGTGTTACTTCTCATTGGATTGATTCTGATTGGATAATGCAAAAACGAATTTTGTCATTTAAGGTTATTGAAACAGATCATACTGATTATCAAATATTCAATTGTATCTTAGAAACTTTACGTGATTATTTTTGTACTGATAAAGTCCTATGCATTTCATTTGATAATGCTTCAAATAATGATATTGCCGCTCGTCTTTTGAGTCAAAACTTAAAACCACCTATCAACGGTGTATTCTTTCACGTTAGATGCATGTGTCATATTTTGAACATTTGTGTGCAAAAGGGTTTAGAAGTTCTCCAAAATGAAATTCTGCCTATTCGAAACTCATTGAAATATTTGATGTCCAGACCTGCTGTTTTTCGTGAATTTAAAAGCTTTTGTATTGAAAATCAAAAACCATTTTCTTGGAAACGGTTTAAATTGGATTGCCCAACCCGCTGGAACTCCACATTTTTTATGTTGCAAGATGCATTACCGTATGCAAATTTGTTGTCACATTTCATGAATTTAAAAATGGGTTGTGAATTTCTTACGACTGAAGTTTGGGACAAATGTTCCAAAACCGGTGAATTGCTTAAGTTTTTTTACGAGGCAACTGAATTTTTCTCTGGTGTTTACTACCCAACCACTCATCAAGTTTTGTTTCATTTAGTGAACATCACATATGCTTTACATCAGTTTAAAGATGATGAGTTGTTAAAACCGACTGTCGAAGCCATGCGGGCTAAGTGGCTTCAATATTTCGAAAACATCCCACCTATCTTTTTAGTCGCTTCTTTACTTGACCCATATGTCAAATTAACGGGCACAACAACATTGCTTGAAGGAATTTTTCATACTTATTTAGAAATGTCTCATATAAATGTTTTGGCTATGACTGCTACTGCTTCCGAGTACTTGCATTCTTTATACAAGTTATATTGTGAGCGGCATTCGGATAAGGTAAGATCCGAAGCTCCTCAAACTGAGCCTCCAAGGAGATCAATCTCCTCAAGATTCAACCCGGCCCTCCAAATGCTCAAACGACCCCGACCGATGACATCGGGATTAGCTGAGGTCGATGACTATCTCAACACATCATTCGAGGCAAGCGACCTCGACATCTTGGAGTGGTGGAAACAAAAGAGATCAAGGTTTCCGATCTTGTCGATAATCGCACAGGAGATTCTTGCCGTTCCAGTATCGACCGTCTCATCCGAGGCAGCGTTTAGTGCCGGAAAACGGGTGATAACAGAAAAACGATCAAGATTGACACCCGACGCGGTAGAAGTATGCGTGTGTAACCGAGATTGGGGCCTCGCAGCACTCCGGCAGCAAGACCAAAAGAGTTCGGATGAGGAGGTAATATCTGATACCAAGACTTGAATTTTTTTTTTTCAATCATACATGTAGTTTGTATTTGATCTGATTATGCTGTTCAGTACAGATCATAGGTTTCTATTATTCATCATTTCCGGAATGTTTTTGCCATTTCAAAATGTAAAACCCGTTCCAATTATTTGTAAGTGCCGTTTGGTTTTTTAACTTAATAAAATTTACACTGGAGGTGGTGTTTTTTCTTAAAAATATTTATGATTTATATAATTAATTATGGTTATAATTTTTTTTTTTAAAAAAAAATAACCAAACCTGCCCCGGACCCGCCCCGCCTCCAACAAGGCCGAGCTCGGTCCTCGTGACCCAGGACCAGTACCGGCTAGGCCCGGGCCGGTCTCGGGTCGGTCCTAACCGGTTCCCACCTCTACTTACAGTGATAGCCAATAATTAAAATTTTCTCTTTGTAAAGTCTAATGGCATAATTACAATTTATCCCAGAAGTTTAGATGATATTACACTTTATCCCCTCTTATTTTGGAAATGTACAGTTTACCCCAATCTTACACTTTATCCTCTTAAAAATTGTTTTACATTTACAGAAATAAAAATTGATAATTTAAAATATACATTAATTGTAAAATCAATAATAATAGAATCTGAAATTACTATGAGATGATTACCGTATAATTTAATCTCAAATTTAGAAGTTATTTCTGAATAGTATAAAAGAAATAAGGGCAAAGTGTGTATTTTTGAAACAGAAGAAAACAAAGTGTAATATTACCTAAACTTCAGAAGGGAATTGTAATTAACGCAGTTAGATTTCATGTACCACTTCCACACATATGTGACAACTTTCATCAAAGTTAACAAATTTCATCCGGTGGGGGCTAACACGGGGACATTTGACAAAGATGTTGGACTAAGATAGAACATTTAATAGGTCGAGGCTCTTGTTATTCTTTAGGGATTGAAACAAGTTTTCTGTTCTGGCTTTGAGGTGATCGTCTTGGAATCAGACTCTATGAATTTAGTTCTCAACATTTGAGAAGAGGTTCCTCTGAGTTGTTTTATTTTGGAGCCATCTTGGATGAAACCCGTGTTCGAGTAGTTTCTGTGTTTCTTTTCTTTTGTGCGTGAAAAAAAAAAGATTATTGTTTTCTTAGAAGAAAAGAGGAGAAAAAATAAATGGTACATGAAATCGAATTTATCCCCATATGTATGTATGTATGTATGTATGTATGTGCGTATGTATGTATGTACGTATGCATATGTATATATATGTGTGTGTAAGTATATATGCATATATGTACTGCAATAAGAATAAATGCATCACATTTATTTATTAATCTCCACATTAAGAGAAATAAAAGAATGAAAAATTATTCTTTGCGACATTTTTATGACAAACTATAATGGCTGAGATAACTTTTTTTTTTTTGTAAGAAACTTATAAAAACCCCATTGTGATTTGGTCTAACATACTTCTATGAGAAACTTATACTTTACCTATGCTTCTTTTATACTATCTGAAAATAAATGATTAACTTCTGAAACTTTAATTTAAATTATATTATAGTCATATTCTAATAATTTCAATCTCTCTAATATTTTTTTTATATTTAATAGATAATTTAAATTTATCTATTTTTCTTCTCTGTAAATAAATTTTTCTTTGTGTAAATGTAAATTAAGATTTTTTTTAAATATCAGTCAATTGTAAAAAATATTAAAAAAATTAAAATTACTGTAACATAATTATCAGATAGTTTAAATTAAAATTTTAAAAATTGTTATAAAAAATATTAAAAAAATAAAAAAAGTGTAAGATTTTTAAAATAAAATGACAAAATGTAGATTAGGTTAAACCGTAAAAGGTTTTGTAAGTTCCCAATTTTCTCGGTGGCTTTGTAAATTGCTATCACGTACCGTTTTATTTTATCTTACTTTATTTGAAGAAATCTGCAAATTGCAAGGATTGGGCGAGGGAAAGTCGAAAGAAGTCACGCTTGTTCTGGCCAGTCAAAGCCAAACATAATCACAGAGAACTCCACAAAGCAAACAGAAAGAAAATCGCAGCAGCCTCAATTATTCTTTTCCTAGCCTTTTCTATCCCAATCCCACCAACCATAAGGCTTCAAATTTCAGTACAGAACAAAGATTAGACGACGTTTTCTTAGTAAACTTTTTTTCCTTGTAAAACTAAGCAAGCTTTTGGAGTTTTCGGGTCATCAAACTCTTTTCATTTTGCTTTTTCAGTTTTGGATTCGAGCGTGCGTTAATAGGTTTCCAAGTTTGTTACGTAGTAATGATAACAAAAACAAACAAAAAAAGGCCAAAAACAAAAAAAACAGTGAGAGATAAAAAAGAACTATCTATTCTTCTTATTCGGCTAGCCTTAAATTCATGAGAAAATGTCACATGCATCATTTAAGTTCTGTTTTTGCCAACCTTTTTTGTCTGCAAGACCATAAGAGTTTGTTTTCTAGATTATTATAAATGGATGAACTGTTGACTTTGTGTCATATTAATTTCTAAATATAAAATATTAGTTCATGGGTTCTACATAATATGATAAATTTATTTTTTGATAATCAAAATCATTATACAATGGCACATGGTTAGGGGTAGTATCTATGAGGGATAGGGGAAATGTTCACTTGTTCGTGCTCCAAAAGGGCTGCCAAATCAATGTAAAAGGCATTATCTAAGGGAATGTGAGTGAGGCCAAAGCCAATAAGGTGGAGGGAGCAGCAGTAATTGGCATGGTCAGCAGTGGGCGTAATCGGTGATGGATAGTGATGGGCGTAATCGGCGAGGGTCAGCAACAAGAGAGAGAAGCACTTTGCGGAGAGATGATAGATGTGGTGGTGATTGAGTAGACGGAGACGGATAGATGGGTGAACGGAGAGACAGGGAGATGGAGCGACAAAGAGGCAAGGGTGCGTGGCGGCGTAGATGGCGGAGTGGGTGGCTAGATAGTTGAAATCAAAAAAGATTTGGGGAAGAAAATTATGAGTGAAACTATATCTTAGGACTTTATGATTATGCATTTACATCATTTTAGTTTGAATTTTGTTATTCTTTTAGTTTAGTCACTTGCTATCATGAAAGGGACCGACATGTGGCAATATGGGTGCTACGTAGGCAATTTTCATTTAAAATAATGGCAAAATTAACGGTAGAGACTAAAATAGAACATATTAGTTGAGTTAAGGGATTTTAATAGCCACTTTTAGAGATAAGAAATTACATTAGGATGACCTTTAACGTTAAGGGACTAAATATAGATTTTACCCAATTTACTGATCATAAAAAAAATTAAATAAAAGGATAAGCTCGTATTTTATGACTCCTGATATAAAATCAATATTTAATTTTTTTTTATATATATGTTCTTCCTTTTTTTGTAAAATACATTTCACACTCTTCTAAGTCCAAAAATTTGACAAGTTGAATCAATTTCACAGAGTTACCCATGGCTCCGAACATGGAAACATGCTGATATAAAATCAGGATTTTTTTTTTATTTGTTCTTCGGTATAAACTTGTACCGCCAAAACACATCAAAGGGGAGCCATCTAAAATACATTTCACACTCTTTTAAGTCCAAAATTTTGACGTTGGGCAGAGGCGAAAGAAAAAGAAACAAACAAAGCATCAAGTAATTTGTCTTTTTTTAACCATTATAATTTCACGGTCTTCCACTATCAAAACCTAAAAAACAACTACAAACATCAATTCTTTCAAACTCAAAATCTCTACTATTCTTCAAGCCCCTTAACACACCACAATAAAAAAAAAAACTCTAACACAAAACATCTGATTATAGACAAACAAAGCCGGAAATGTTAATCTTAATTCTACTTTAACTCTCAAAAGTTTGCCGGAACCTAAACAAATCTGGACAAAAAAAAAAACTTAATAAATGCAATACTTCTTGACCCACAAGAAACGAGTTTCTTGTCAATAAATCCAACTTCTCTTAGTTTAATAATTTGAGTCACAAAAAAAAAAAAAACTCCAACAATCTCCACCATAACTCAAATTATATTTATCACCATCTTTTTACCGAATTTACAAAACTTATATTGTAAGGACATTTATATACATAGGACATTTCTTGTCTCCCTTTTCATAATTGTACTGTCAACTAACTCATATAAATTACTCCTTCCATATCATAATAAATAAAACGTTTCTCTGGATATCGAGATTAAGGTGTTTGTGTAGTAAAAGTTTAAATAATGAATAAAAAAGAATTTTTTTTTTATTTTTATGTAGTAAGAGTTTAAATGAAGATTAAAAAAAAGATTTTTTTTATTAGATTTTGTATAGTGGGAGTTTAAATGAGGGCAGTAAGAAGGTAAATTAGAAGTTAAAAACTTTCAAAAATAGGAAACGTTTCATTTTTTTTGGAATATCTAAAAAAGGAATATCTTTCATTATTTTTTGGATGAAGAGAGTATTAAAGTTTTTCATTGCTTTTATCACAATCAATGCATTCTTTGAAATATGCAAACCTCCACCTTGAGCAAAAGAACTCTAACCCAAGTTGTCCAATCTACCAAGCAAAATTAAATTCCTTTTAAATTTTGGAGCATATCTCACATCATCGAATGTCTTGATACTTATATCATATAATTAGATTTTCACATTGCCAATACCTTCAATTCTCTTTTCTTGGACATTCATTAGACAAATTGGCCTATCACACTTCTCAAATTTTGTGAACCACTCCCTCTTTGTGCGAATATGTTCTGAAACAAGCAGAATCAAATACTCATATATCTTTCAAATCTTTCTTTTCACTAGCTTCTTACATCATTAAAGTCACAGTTTCATCATCACTTTTGTCATCATCTACCATGTTTACATCATCTTTATTTTTTTCTTCTTTTTTCTTACTTTTTCTCCTTTGCATTCAAAAATTTTTCATGCCTTTTTCCAATTTTGAGAAAAAGAACTTAATATATCCCAAATCATGACAATACCAATATTCCGTATTGCTCCAATCTTTTTTGCATCTCGAGCTTGATCTTCCTCTTGATTTATTTTTTTTTCTCTCCAACAACTTCTTCCTCGTTCCGCCATGAGCAGTAAAATATGCTTGTCCCATGCATTGCTCATTTGCTTTCCTTTTATTTACAAATATACCATCCTTGATAAGAGCTGTGGTTTTCATTATCTTTCTCACTATTTTCTTTTCATGTTGTTAGTCAGCTGCAAGCAGCTTGGATGTGGCTTTTGTTTTCCAATTTCTTTGTGGGAGATCATTAATAGCTAGTTTTGATTGTTTACTTGTACAAATTGATGGTCTATTTGTTGTTTTCCCGATGATTTTGTTTTGAATTGTGATTGTTCCGTTTGAATAATATGGAATTGGTTATCGATGTTTTTGATTTGAATGTTGATGCACATAAGATTGTTAGCGACCATGCACAGGTTGGTTATACCTTATGTGTTTTTTTTTCTAGATTTGTGATTGTTTAGAACAATGGAAGATGTTTTGTTTTCCGGATTTTGTGTTTACAAATTTTTTTGGTGGTGATGTTGTTGATGAAGATATAATTGATCTTTTTCATGTGGTTGTTGAGACCAATGATTTGGGTGGTCTTGGCGATTCTTTGTTTTTAGCATGTGACTTTAGTTATGTGGGTAATGAGATTGGAACATGAGTTTAATTTTTTAGAATAGCATTCTTGAGATATTTGAATAGCATTTTAAGCAATTAGAACAACATTATTTGAACATCATTTTCTGTTCAATCGAACAACAAATTTTATGACGTGAACAACGATCCTTTTTATATTGTTAACAACAATTTTTAGATATTTGCTCTAGTTTTTTTTAACAACATTTTTTAGACATTTGAACAACATTTTAGATGTTTACAAGAGCATTCTTTAGACATTCAAACAACAATTTAGAATAGCATCCCCTAAATATCATATCTATTCAATTGAACAAAAAATTTTTATGACATGAACAACTGTCCTTTTATATTGTTAACGATATTTTTTATTAAATCAAACATTATTTTTATAAAGTGAATAACATTTTTAGGTAAATATGAGCATCATTTCTGGTAAATAGAACATCATTTTGAGGAGATACAAACAACAAAAATTGAGTTAGTTAATAATATGTTTTTTTTATTCTTTCAGTAGTAGTTTAACTTTTGGAATTGAGAAGTGTAGTTTGGTTGGAAGGGAGTTTCAGAGTAAAGAGGATGCATTTGTGTGCTATCGGGCTCATGCATTTAATCATGGATTTGGTGTTTGTAAGTCAAAATTAAGGGTTCTACGGTCTGGAAATGTTTCAGTTAAGGAATTATGCTGGTAAAGGAAAACATAAAGATGATTCAGTGCAACCTAAAAAGGTAAGTTTTTGGTGTGGTTGCTTAGTGATGGTCTGTTTTTATGTTGTAGATGGTGTTTGGACTTGTAAGTCTCATATAATGTATCACAAACATGCATTTGTTTCTGCTAATCAAACACACTTTTTGCATGGCGCAAAAGAAATTGATGTGGATAAAAAATATATACAATTATCTTTTATGCGGATTAGGATAAAGGCTGTTGATGCTTTTAGGATTATATATGAGGCAAGTGTGATATTTGGAATTTGTTTGGCGGGGAGAAAAGTGTTCAGATTCGTAGTGCTAATACTATATCATTACTTGAGTGTTTTAGGGTATGTGCATCTATTGATGGTAGTTTTTTATTTAGGCATCAACTAGTTGATGGAAGTTTGTGCAACTTTTTTTGGAGGGATTTTAGAATGTTGTAGAATTATGACATTTTTAGTAACTTAGTTATTTCTTACACTGTTTATCGGAAAAATATGTATGGTCTTGTTTGTGCAGTATTTGTTGGAGTGATCAACCATGGTGAACAATTATTTTTTGTTATGATTTTTTGGTGAATGAACAGAAGAAAACCTTTGGTTGGTTATTTGATGTGTTTTTGGAGAGTTTTAGTGGGAAATAGCCTTGTATTTTTATGACGGATCAAGATCCAACAATAATATATGTAATGGAGAAGCAATTGCTGTAATCTAAGCATCGTCTTTATTTATTATACATCTCACAAAAATGCAAGGAAACATTTAGGGTGATTAATGAATTGTGACAAAAGATTTGCAAGTACTTTGAGCTACTATTTATATATTTGTCTAATAGAGGAAGAATTAGATTTGAACTGGAAGAGCATGTTGGAGTTGTATGGATTGCATGTAAATGTTTGGTTGGATTCAACCTATGCATTGAGGTCTAAATGGTACCTTGTTTTTTGTAGGAATTTTTTCTCATCAGGTGCGTTTAGTGATTTTATTTGCCTTATGTTTCGATTGCATATATTTTTGAACTGGCAATTGAGAATAACATTACTCTGGTAGTTGTGCAGCAAAGAAAGAATACCAAGACACCATGTTGAGAATTTTAAATAGCTGCAGAACATGATAAATATAACTATTACATTGACATGTGTGCTGTTCTGTACATTTATTTCTAGTGTACTAATTTTTTTGGTATGCTTTCACTACAAAAAGAAAATGGCATTTACCAACGGATGCTTTTACCGATGAAAAGGATAAGTGTTGGTAAAAGCCCAACTTAAAACCCTACACTAAGAGAAAGACACCCGTTGGTTGAGGATTTAATAGTGTTCTAACGAATTATACTCATTTATTGGTATATATATGTCTTCTATTCATGAATATTATTAAACCATTGGTAGTGGGCTGCTATGAAAATGAAAAAGAAAAGGCCAAATTTCACTTTAGCCTATATGAAACTTTTAACACTTGGATGAGATCAAAGGCTCCAAACTAATTGAAGGATCAGGAAACACTTATAACGAGAAACCCACCCTTCTCCATCCTAACTCCCAATAATGGTGGCTGCTGGCCACCTTGCGACTTCATTGCCACTGACCATCATTCCTCTTTAAGCTGCATGCCTCCTCTCGCTGCTGCTTTCTTCATTTCTTGGTATTTGTCCTAATTGTTGTTGATCGTTACTAACCATGCTTATTCTCTCTATTGCTAACTTTTTTTTTTGCTCCTTGGCACTGCATAAGTATAGCGCCTATCACATTTCTAGTCACCACTAACCAACCATTCATATTCGGTTTTGAATTCTCTAAATATTTCTGTGATCAATCTTTTTCCAGCCATCTATGTGGTTATGATCAATAAATAGAGGGAGCTTGACTGAAAATTGATCCAGTAGTGACAAGAATACATTTTTGTTCTCCAAAAGCTCAAAAGCTTCGGCGCACAAAGGGAACAAATGATATCTTAGGTCAATTTGTGAAAGAAATAACATTTTCCTTTGGTTCCAATATTCTATAGTTCTTTTATCTCGTATTTTCAGATTTTTACCTACAAATTTATTTGTTCATTGTTGTTTATTTGAGTTTGCATTCCAACATATAAAGGATGGCCCGTCATTTGGCTTCATGGTTGATACTAGTGATGATGGAATTTCATCATATTCTGAAGAATGTTATCATAATTTGTCTATATCTTCAGTTTTTATATGATAAATTGAATATCTTGAAAGTATGTTTAGGATGTAAGTACGTAATACTTGTTGATTTTAAGTTTTGTTTGAAGTATTATTACTATCAAACTCTGCAAGGTGTTCAATGGATATAATAGGGTTCTTAAGGGGTCACACAAGATTGGTGTCACAATTTGTATGGGCCTTTGTTTAATAACTGGGTATATTTTAATTCATATATTTTTTGCATTTGCGGTCTGACCTAGATATCCTTTCCATAAGCAAATAACATATGAAAGACATCTTTTTATTCCTTTTGAATATGACCTATAGCCTCCAATATACTATAGACCAGAGTACATTACAGCAAACAAGCCAAAGTTACCTGAGGGAATTACTGACTTGAAGCAATATGATGGGCCTAAGTGTTTTCTCATCCTTGGAAACCAAGGTAATTATTTTCCTAAGAAATGTTTCTCTTAACTTGGTTTAAGCTTGGGATCTCATTGCTGAATGGTCAAAGTTTTTCTATGAAGAATGTGTGCTTAATTTTATATTTTTTTTGTTCTCAAATAATTTTGGTCAGTATCTATAATCTAACTAGTATAGCTATTTAGAAATCCACATCAGGAAACAAAACCGAGCAATCTAAAATATCTACACTTTGACTGGTTGGTGTGTTTAATGATGACTAAATGCTTATAAGGCTAGACATCTTCGACTTCCATGCCCATTTTTCTAAATAGCTTATAATTTTTTGTACTATGTTCATTTATGTTTCTCTAGAACTTTAAAATTGTGGTCTTCAAAAATTTGTAGAGCTTCTTAGTGTTTTCTTAGTGTTTCTTGTTCAATTTATGTTCTTTTATGCTTCTTTTTTCTTTCATTTGCAAGGTAAAACTGGAGATTTTTGGTTTATTGTTGGTATTGTGTTGATATTTTTATTTTTGTGGTTTCAAAACTACAAAGTCAAGGTGTGTAGAACTTTAATACTACTGTATTTGAAATTTTACAGAGCTTTTAGTATTCTATCTATGTTTTTTGTTCAATTTATATGCCTTTATGCTTCTTTTTTATCTTTTGTTTATAGGGTAAAACTAAAAAGTTGTAGTTTACTATTGATATTTTGTTGCCTTTAGGAGCATTCTTAAAATTGTTAAAGAGTGTTGATGGGGGAATAGTGATTCACTGCTTATATGTCGAGATTCCTATTTTGTTTGTTTGGAAAAAAGTGTAAAATTGCTGTAGAAGGTGACACAACTTTCTATTTCTAGTGCTAGTTAGGTTCGAAATACCACAATTTTTTTTATTTTGCCAAACAAGAAATTTTTTTAAGGCTTATGATTATTGAATATTTTATCTAGGTCGAAGGATATTATTTGAAGTATTAGATTTATTGTATTGACTTTGTGTTTCACCTAACTTTTTATTAATGTAGTTAATTTTGTGGAATATGCTGTTAAAATATATAAATAAATATTGTATATATTATGTATTATATGGTATCAACTATAATAATAATAATAATAATAATAATAATAATAATAATAATAAAACATAATTTTTTATATAGGTGTGGCCATGTTAATCCATGCGGACTTACACTAAAAGATGAAAATAGTTTGTATATCCTTTTACCAATGCCTAGTTATCTATTGTTAAAAGATTTTTAGCCTACTCTAATGGGTGGCATATTCATTAGTATACCCCTTTGGCTATGATGTTTTTACAAACGGATGTATCATTCATTGGAGCAACCCTCCAGGTGTTCTACCAACATATTTTAGACTTTTACTAATGGATTGCATTCGTTAGTAAATGGCACTTTTTTGTAGTGATTTGTATTGTTTAGTTTTATTTGTAATGTTGTTCTATCATTTGTTTTTTTTGTTCTTATTTATGTAAATATATTATGTGTTCATATATTTATGCAGACATTATTTTTACATAGAGAAGTGAGAGTACAAACCACATGCTTGGTGAAATTTGTGATAACACATCATTATTACTAGAAATATTTCATTCAATTAAGAAGAGTATAAAAGAATAGAGGGAAAATAATGCAACTGAAGATTTTCAGAATCAAGGTATATTGGTTGGTAAATTTATAGGCTCTTTTATATTAAACCAGGCTTCTAAGTTTTATAATTTGAAAATTTACTAGAAGATTGAAGAAGAAGTTGAGAAAGGTGTTTTTGCTGGTTATACTATGTTAAATGATAATGATACATTTGCTGAATATGAAGTTTTCTTTTTTTAGTATGATCTTTGTCCTTGTCGATTGAAGGTTATTAAATCAAACCCACCAAGGGTATCTTGTTCTTGCAAACACTTTGAGGGGTTTAGGTACTTGTATCGGCATGCATTGCATGATTTAAATGTTAGCAATGTCAGGATGATTCCTAATGATTATTTATTGCCAATGTGGATGAAAAGTGCTAAAGAAGCAATAGGTGTCAACCATATAGTTGTTGGTGTCAATGAGAGCTTCACAACTGTGGTATAGAGGAGCAAAATGATGAAAGAATTATATAATGTTGTTATTTCATGCCATGATGATGAAAATAGCATGAGGTTGTGTGAAAAGTGTATTGGTGCTATGAAACAGCAGGTTGATAGAGTTTTCAACAACAATAATAACAATGATGCAACAACAATTTCTAATTGTGTGGTGGATAGTTTGAGTGTGCAGAATCCAGTAGTTGTGAGAAGAAAAAATCAAAGCAAAAAAGAAAATTAGGAATTGTTAGAGGGCAGTAGTTGTAGGAGGTCACAAAAATAGCTGAACAACAGTTATTGTTAAACCAAACATGATTTATTGTTGAAATGAATAACAATCTTGAATACTTTGTTTTATAGTGGTGTTCGAATGTAATGGAATTTTGTTCTTTGACCAAATGCCTAATGTTCGAATATAATGGAATTTAGTTTTAAACAACAACAATCGTTAAAAGAAATAGCAAGTAATGAAAATAACAACACTATTGTTGTTAGCGTAGTATGACTTGATAACAACAATTATAAATGATTAGAACAACATCATGAGAAGCCTAGAACAACATTATTGGCAATTTATAATAGAATCATTATCAATTCAAGTAATAAAAAATGGAACATCAAGAAAATAAACCTAGAACAACACCAGTACAAAAAGTAAACATCTATAGAAGAACAAATGAAAGAAGAGAACATAAACCAAGAACAACAATAATAGAAAAATAGAATGAAGTCATTCTGAGATTTCCTCTTGTTTGAGCAGTGGTCTTCAACAACAACAATTTCATGTTGTTGTTGTGTTTGATCCTCCTCATTTGCTTGCCCTTTTTCCCCAAATGTGATTTTCTTGACAATGTTATCAATTTTATCTAGAAGATTTGATTCATGAATCTCAGTAACAATAGTTTTATCAATCTGTTGTTGTTCGTGTTCTTGAGTTTGCCATTCTATATTAAGACCTTGGTGTTCCTTAGGAACCTATAATTGGAATTCATTGTGAATAACTTGTTCTTTCCAACTATGATGTTTTGTCCCAAGTTTCTTTTGTAATTGTTCAACTTGAAGCTGTTTTTCTCTGACATTCTGTTTTTGGACATGAACTTCCTGCTGTTCCTTTCTAACATGATGTTGTTTCATTTGAACTTCTTGCTGTTCAAGTCCATAGTGTCCCAATTGCCAACTTTGTTGTTTGTTGATAACATCATGCTTTTCAATTTCAGCTTCTTATTGTTTAATTCCACATTGTTTCTGTTTAAACCTTTGTTGTTGTTTTTGTTCAACTTTTTAGTGTTCAAGATCGAGCTTCGAGTGTTCATTTTTTATGTACTGCTGTTGTAATTCATGACTTTGTTGTTCTTCTTCAAAATCCTACTGTTTAAAAATTATCAGACTAATGTTCTTACTCCAAGTCTTTTTCAAACTCTATTCTATGTTGTTGTTATTCTGTAGACTCTATTCCATGCTGTTTTGGTTTTTGGAGTTGTTTTCTCATACTTCTCCTTGAAGTGGGACAAAACTTTTTCAATTGTATTGACCATATCAATAACTTTGCTCTCCCAGTCAAATTCATTCTAGGCATTCTATTCAACAAATGAAGGCATCACAAGCCTTAGATTTGAACAATCACAGCTATTTGCGTAGGAAACTTATTAAATGCAACCTTCATTACACTGAAGAGCTGTTTGTTTACATTGTTTGCGTCATGCGCAATGCACAAAACTTGGTTCACAACCTCCTCGAACCTTTCTAATTGTTGGCTTAATGATAGGTCTTCTTGATGTTCCATTTCATTTTGATGTTGTTTTTCCTACTTCGAGAGGTTCTTTTTCTTCTCCTTCTCAAGCCTGTTCCTCTTGTATACTTCTTTCAATGGATTATCTTTGACCTAGTAGTAACATGCAAACTCATGCCCAGTGACATCTTCGTTGTATGACATGCTGGGTGTCGCGGAACGGGGCCCCAGTGCCCCTAATCTTGTAGGCCCTTAGGGATTAAGAATCCCACTAGTTACTATTGGCTAACTATTACCTGTCAATATAAATTAAACAATTTATATGCAACTAGTTTCTTAGCCTACACAGTTTAATTATGCATGCTTCTGTCCTGGCAATGCAAACGAATTTTTATAAGTCGGGAATTAAAAACACTGCTCGAGCATTTTACTAAAACATATAAAACGTGCCAAGACCTTGAAAATACTGGTTGCTTTAACTACAAGTAACAGTTTGTGCATACTTTACATCTCTAGCACGCACCCAAAAGTAACAAGATGGATTTACATCTCAATGTATCCTATTAGAGGCAACTTACTTAGTACACAAAGTACTATGTACAAGAGACAAAATTTACTAACTACTAAGATCAACTACTTGAGCCCACCTTGAGCTAAGCTAAGCTCCAAGTGTAGCCCTTCCTTAAACTTGTTCTTGTGTACTCTTAGCCTCTACACTGTAAAGGCACAACTTGGTTAGCACATAACTTATACCACAAGAAACTAGAATCACTAGGATTCTCAATAGAAATACCTGCAAAACAGAAAGCTTAGGCCTCAGCTATCACTTCAGTGATTAGGCCCGGAGTTAGAACCTGCACAATAAAACTTAAGGGAATGAGTACTTGAAAGTACTCAGTAAGGATTCCCTTCTTAAATACCTGCAAGGAAAAATGCAACAACTATGCAAATATGGCAACCAAGCAATCAAACATGCAATTCAATCAACAAACAACTCAAACAATCAACAAAATATAAGATATGCAATGTATGGATGTATGGTATGAAATGCAAGAAACACAATATATGCACTTGGGACTTTCTGCACTCTAAGTGCCTTAATTCTTGCCGTGAGCTCAAACGGCTGAGGTACTTGAGATACTGGCCCTCGTATCCCGGACACTTTACCTCAATTAAGTCCCACTTACGGGTTCTAGAGTAGGTCGTCACCTATCTCAAACTTACCCGCCTTTACCCCTTATTGTACAGGGTAGTCTTCCTATGTGGTTTAACTAATCAAACCCTCAAGGTTTAACTCAAAACACTACTAGTGGCTCACTTACCAAACCACATGGTTCGGTTGGGATCGACTTAGGTTTTTCTCTCAATTGACCATATGTAATTGATACTCTATACGGCCAATAAAGAGTCTAAAAACCCACTTAATCCCCTTAGTGCTCATTCAAAAGCTTAAGCACTTTGAATTACTTAGCCACCAAGTCACATTTCTTTATCCTTAACCACACAACTTGACTACCTCTTAAATAATGCACAATTCCCGCCTTAGGAATGAATTCTAGACCCAACCGAGGCTATGGAACGTCTTAGAATAGCCTAGGGATAGAAACCGAGAGTCTAAGTTAATCTTAGGATGGCCGGAAAACGAGGCCAAATTTGCAATTGGCGACGCGGCGCCAAAGAGTATTTGCTTCTGGCGACGCGGCGCCACCGAACAAACACTCTGTGTACAATTTGACAACTTGGCGCCGCGGCGCCAATTCATGAAACTTCTGGCGACGCGGCGCCAATGCAATTTCCTGGGTTTATGCGTCAGCGTTGTTCTTGCACACAAACTACTCAAACTCTCTCATTTCTAATCCAAACTCAATGGGTCTTGTTCCTAATTCATCCCCACACACAAAACTACCAAACCATGCATTATTTGAGCTTAATTACTTGAACCCTTACCTCAATTTTAGCCACACAAGCAAGCAATGCAACACAACTAGCTCCACAAGCTTCCTTGAGTTCCAAGTCTAAAACCAAAGTAATTTGGCACCCGAACGAATCAAACTAAGACCATTTCTAGCTCTAGAAACAACCTATAAACACTCCAAATAAACACAAGAAGCTTACCCACGAAATTTGAATCCAAAACAAGCTTCCAAAGATCAAATGAAGCAAGAACACCTCAAACAAAGCTTGGTGATCTTTCCAACACCTTGGGCACCCTTAATTTAATGAAATATTTCAAGAAAATGGAAGCTTGGGCTGTGATTTTGGGAGAGGGAGTGGGCCCACGAAAATTTGGAGTTAGTTGCAAATGACTAAGGAAGAAGAAGACTTGCATATATGTAAACAAGTCAACTTTTCCTTCTCCTTGCACCTAAGTCCACTAGCTTTCAAAAGCATCAAATAGCTCACCAAACACTCACTCAAAACCACTTTTCTTTGTTCTAAAGGGTACTAAAAGCTTCCCAAACTTAATTTTCTTGAACACTTTAGCCACTTAAGTTCTAAATGGCTCAAAAAGAACACTTAGTGCCACAAGTTGTCAAAACCTACTAGGATGGTTCTAAAAGCTAGAACAACTAATGGTCTTGACTTAACTATGCCAAATCACACTTAGGAACTCACTTACTTAAATAAGCTTATCTTACTTGCTTTACAAGGCGCTAACTTGAGGTACTTAATTTAATAAACACTTAATCAAAGTAAAGTAAACACTTACTTGATTAACCAACTAGGAGAGCTGTCACACTGGGCCTGAGAAAGACTTCAAGTGAAAAGGTATTTGCAAGACCTTGAAAAATGTGGGTTAGGAGCTCCCCGGAGTATTTTTCAAGGGGAGGGATCTCCGACACCCAAGTCAGTATATGAAGGGAGAAATTGTTTAAGAGTAGAAAGCAGAAAAAAAAGGGTACTTCTCTTATTGTTTACCTGGGAGCCTCTCTTGAGTATTTATAAGAGGCTGGGAAGAGGAGGTCGTTATTCCCCGCATCAGTAGATCAGGACACATGTTCGGCCAGATTCGGTCCGTACCCTCGGAGGGAGGTGTCAACAACTGGACATAGGCAGTTATGCTCAGTGGGTAGGGGCGTGTGTAAGGTTTCTATTATAGATACCCAAAGTGTATTTGTCATTTTTCTCTTAGATCACTTTGGACAAGGATTTTCCCAAGGGCGACTAGAGAAAGCCCTTTGGATGAGTGAACTATCTTCGAAAGACGTTTCCTCTGCTGATAGTGATAGACCAACATTCCTGAGTTTGGTAATGTACACTCCCGAGGATGGCAGAGAGTCTTTTTCCTGGAGTCGGTTGTATAGATATTCGAGGGTGGTGTGGAGAATTCTCCCAAAGGTTGGTCATGATCTTTTCAAAGGTGGTGCCAGGTCTGCCAATAAGAAGGTCAGGCGGGCAATAACCTTTCAGCTATCATATACCCCCATCCAAAAGACCAAAGTTGTGTCTTCGGTGCTAATCATTTGGGAGCATGTTATGAAAATCCTGCCTTTGAGAAACTGAAGCTGTCCTTAGCAAAAGAACATCTTTTTACCGAGGTTGTCCCTTCAGCGTAGCTAGCTTTTTGGTTCGAGACCCTTTTGCCGATATTGTACTTTCGGCATTCTCTTGGACCCTTTGTTTGTGTTTTATTTTTTGAATTTGAACCCTTGGTGAGGACATTACTTCGAGCCAATTTCTTATTCTTGGTGAAGTCACACCTTCAGCACATAAGGAGTTACTTTATACCTCAGCCGAATTCTTTAATTCTAGCAAGGTTATTTCTTCAGCACACAAGAAGTTATTTTTGCCATAAGGTTTTTGTTCCCACATTCTGCAAATGAATCGTCCTACCTTTTGATTGAGCAATCGCGTCACCTTTGGTTTTACATCATAGACCTACTAGATCAAAAGGCGAGCCTTTGTTTCTCACACTGTGTGACACATGTCACCAGGTCATTCGCCATCCTTTGTGTCCGTTACATCGATTACATTTTTTTGCCTGCAGAGGGTCATAATGGAACTGTTTTACCTGTCTTCTTCGGGCTATATAAAGCCATTCTTCCTTAAAGCCTCCTCATTTATTTGCCTTTAGCTTTCTCTTGCTCCTTTTAACTTTTTTTCTTTTGCGGTAGTGTCTTAGCAGCGGAGCAATTTTCGACCACCATTTACTGGCAGTTTTCCCTTGTTTAGTAGGTTAGTGTCTTCCGAAGCCAATTTTTCTCTTCAATTCTCCATTCCAATATACTTTTCGAGGTTAGAGTCCTAGTTTCCGAATATTTCTTTTTCACAAGCCGAAGTCCAATTTATTCCTAAGAGTTGGGCTCCACTCAACTCTCATTTGAGTTGCGCCACTTCGGAAAATTTGAAGAAGTAGTCAGCAAAATTCTTCCTTCCTTCTTACGCTAGGACTAGGCTTCCTGGCCTTGGTGAACAGAGTTACCTTCCTCAGCATAGTGTGGTTACTATCTTCAGAGCTCAGCTGAAGACGGGTCTTCGGTATCCTCCATCGAAGATGGTAAGCGACTTTTGCTAATTCCATGGCATAGTTATTAACCAGCTACCCCCGAACTCCTACTCTTACTTTAATGCCTTCCTCTGCATGTGTGGGGTCTTCAAAATAGACGCTCACTTTAATTTTTTCATACAATACTACAAGCTCCATCCCATTCCAAAGGACGGGTTTTACTTATTGCTCCCTTGGGTTTCCGGGAGAAAGAAATTTACTTTCACCTTTGGCTTCAAAGGACAGTTGATGAGGATGGCAAAAGAAGTACTTCTTCATGGAGGTGGACAAGAGATGGAAGAACACGCCTACAAAGTGGGCTTTGGGGACCCTAGACATCGACGTGATGGATCCATCAAAGTTGTTCACCTGGATAGTTGTAGTCGGGTGGTGGTTGATTGGTAGGACCAGGCTCATTCTCATCTACTATACCTTTTTACAATCAAATGCAACTTGATGACCGAAAAAGTACTTCGGGAGCTTGGGGTCATTCAATAGCATGTTACTGACAAGAATACGCCTACACCAGTAGTGGATGGGAAGAAGTCAGGGTTGGTCATGCTTCTTCAAGGTAAACTTTCCTACTCGGTTCTCATAGAGAGTAAGTTTTCCAACTTTTCTTTTCTGATTTTTTGGTACTTACATTGATATTTTTCTTTTTTCAAAGATGGCCGACAAATCAGTAGCCTTCTACAAAAGTCTGTTCATCGGCAAGCTGAGAAAGAGGAGTAGAAGAAGAAGGCCCCCAAAAGGAAGAAGGGACTGGCTAGGCAGTCTTCAGGGGTGCCAAAGACGAATAAAACGAAGGAGGACTCACTCCCTCTTCCCCCTGAAGACCAGATCGGAGGTTTGGACCATTATGCTGAAGGTGTAGATTCTTCGCAAGAGGCGGTGATTTTATACATCCCCCTAAGCCTCGATGCTGCTGTAGAGACCCTGAGGACCTCAGAGAAGGCTGAAGAGAGGTGAAGAAGGAAGGGGAAAGAGATCCCTGTTGAGGTGCTTGACATCAATGACTCTTATAGAAAAGACACCGAAATTCCACCAAGTTTGTCTCTTAGTCATTTATCTATGAAGTTAAGCTTTTTTGGCATTTTAGACTTTGTAGATGAATGGCTAAGAGATGATGTGATAAAAGAACTTTGGCACGATTTTGTAGAGTAACGGGCCCTGTCTGAGTGGATGATAGACCATCTTCAGAAGAGGGCTGTTCAGGATTTGAAGATCCTGAAGCATAAAGTGCCGAGGGAGCCTTTCTGTACTTTCACCGAAGACATGGACCTGTATTCGGAAGATTGCCAAAAAATGGTCCCGCAGATGGCGAGAGGCATCATCATGAATACCACTTTTCAAACCATGACCAAGAACTGCCCAAATAAGGAGATCCTTACCGCTCGAATTTCCAAGCACGCTACTCAGGTAATCTTTAGCCTTCAGGTACGTCTGAAAGCCGAGAAGGCCAAGGCAGAGGAGGCGACAAAGTCCTCTTTTCAAGATGGTTTCTACCTCGCTTGCCATTAGATCCTCTTATAGTTTCCCGACCTTGACATCTTCTTCCTAAGATCCCTCGATATCCCCAAAGGATAGCCTTCACTGTGGTCAAAGATTGAATATCTCAACCTTCCTATTCATCCTCCTTTGGCTGAAGATGTTGATGATGATGATGAGGATGATGAGGAGGATGCAGATGCCAAGAAGCTCGAAGATGGGCAAAATAACCCGTAAGGTTCAATGTTTGTAGTTTTTTTTGTTGTACTTTGTACTTCTCCAATGGAATTGCCTCATCTTTCAAAATTTTGGCTAAGTCCATGATTAGCGCCATTTTCGATGAGTATTGCTTGACTGCGAAGCCTTTTCAGTTTTGATTCACCACTTTTGAGTGACTTATGATCTTCGGTTTAGCAACGCTCAACAGATTTGATCATATACTACCCTCGACAAAAATACTATGAAGGGTTCAAAGCCTTAGCCTTTTCTTTTTGGAAAGTTGAGTATTTTCCTAAGTGTTTTAGAGTAGAATTCAAGCAATGTTTTCAGGAAACTTGCTATGTACAAAAACATTTTGATACTTTCGAGATCAACCATATTCGGTCAACCTCATTTGGTAAAACTTGTACAATATCACTTAGGTACTTTCGGAAGCAACCATATTCGGTTAACCTCTTTTGGTAACCTTCCTTCCTAATAGTTTGGGCAACCTAGTAAATCACCACATTCGGTTGATTTTTTTGGGGAGGCTTTTCATAATAAGCCTCTTTCCTTGGAAAATTCTAAGTGTATAATTTTTTTAAAAGTCAAAATGCCATGTGTTTTTCAACTCTTCCCCTTTAGTATTTCCAAGTTTATAAACTCTTGGACAAACTACTCGAGGACCAAATATGGTCCTTCTCAATTTGCCTAAAATACACCATGAGATGGTCTTCGGGATTCCAGTTTAGCCTTTTGGAGAACAAGGGCTCCTTTCTTGATCCCTGTAGGTTTGACATATAAGTTCGTAGCAATGGCTACCCTTTGTTGAAAAGCTTTTCTTTTGAGTTCAACCCTCTCCTTATGTTCGTCAATGTTAACTAACTTGGTTCTTAAGCTGAGGTTGTTCCCTTTTTCATCGAACACCTGTACTTTGATAGATGGTTGTATGACTTTGACAGGGATAATAGCCTCAGTGCCGAATACGAGTGAAAAAATGTTTCACCAGTAGCTCTTCTAGAAGTTGTTCGATAACTCTATAGTACACTCGAGAGTTCTCTTGGCCATTTTCCTTTGACTTCTTTCAACCTTTTCTTGAGATCATCTTTTATTGTCCTATTGGACACCTTAACTTGTCCATTGCTTTGACGATGGACAACTAGGGTAAAGCATAATTTTACTTCGAGGTTGGTTACAAATTCCTGAAATCTTCTATCAATGAATTGGGAACCATTATCTGTTATTATAACTTTTGGCACACCAAATCTGCATATGATGTTCTTCAATATAAACTTCTAGATGTCCTTTGCCGAAATTGTTGCCAGATGCTGTACCTCAATCCACTTGGTGAAATAATCTATTGTAACTACATAGAACTCCACTCCTTCAGGAGCTATCTAGAGAGAGCGAATGAGGTCAATACCCCAAACAGTGATGGGGCAAGGATAGTTCGTGGAGGTTATCGCTTTCGAGGGTATTCTTTGGATGGGTGCATGTCGCTGGCACTTATCGCATTTTTTGATGTATTGCCTTGCGTCTCTCCTTAAAGTAGGCCAGAAATATCCTTACTGAAGTAGTACCCCAGCAAGGGCGTCTGTCCAGATGTAAGATCCACATGCTCCTTCATGGACTTTTATGAGAATTGTCTCGATATGCTCTTCACTAATACACCTTTGCAATGGATTTGCGTACCGTTGTCGGTATAATTCTTCCCTAATCATGAAGTACCTTCTAGAGCGTTTACGCACCTTCGCCATTTCTTTTGGATCTTAGGGTAGGGACAAATTGGCAAGATATTCCTTTATAAGGTATTTGCACCCCCTATTTGTTGTGGTGAATGCCATTATGGCTATGCTCGGGTGGTCAAGTACCTCGGTCGACTGTTTTAACTTTGCGAGCGTGTCAGCTTCGACTTTCTCTTTTTGAGGTACCTTTTCTATGCTTACTTTGTCAAATTCTTAAATCAGTTTTGTGATGAGGTCATGGTATTTTCCCAGACTGGGATTCTTCACACCGTACTCCCCCGTTGTATGTCGGACAACCAATTGCGAGTCACTGTAAGCCTTTAGATTCCTGAGACCAATTCTTTTTTGCCAACCGTAGTCCAGCCATAGTGGCTTCATATTCATCGATGTTGTTGGTGACCTAGAATTCGAACTTGATAGCTTTGGCCGCTTCTATCCCTTCAGGACCTCGGAGTATTATCCCAACCCCTCGGTGTTCTAACCTTGATGCACCATCTACATACAAAGCCCATTCAGCTTCTTCATTTTCGAGCTCATTAAGAGGATCCCCGATTTTAGGGTGTTCGGTAATAAAGTATGTTAAAACCTGACCTTTTATGGAATTTCTCACTTCATATATGATGTTGTATTCATCGAGCTCAATACACCCTTTTGACAGTCAGCCGGAATGATCCACATTTTTCATGACATCTCGAAGAGGTAAGTTACTTCGAACCGTGATAGAATTTACTTGGAAATAGGCCAGAGCCTCCTACTTGCCATGACTAAGGCGTAAATGGCATTTTTGTAGTAGATGGTACCTGACTTCAGCACAATGCAAGGATTTGTTGACATAATATACCAGCCACTGTTTTCCTCATGCTTTCCTCACCAGTATCGAACTTACCGCTTTCTTAGTGACTGTGAGGTAGAGGATGAGGGGTTCTCTTTCTCGTGGTTGCTGAAGTGTCAGAAGACGGGTTAAGTAGGCCTTAAGTTCATTTTAAGCCTTTTGGCAATTTTTGTTTCAAGAATATTCCTCAAGATCGAAGTTGTCTTCATTTTTTGCTACTTTGGTGAACACTTTAAAGAATGGTTGACACCGATCTCCATATCTGGAGATGAATTTGCTGAGGGATAGAATTTGTCCCGTAAGCCTCTGCACATCCTTGGTCGTTGTGGGAGTTCGAAATCCTAGTAAGGCATTAACCTTTTCTGGATTGGCATTGATACCTTTTTTTAATACTATAAACTTGAGGAATTTACCAATCGTCACCCCAAACACACACTTTTTGGGGTTAAGAAGGATTTCAAATTTCTGAAACTAGTGGAATATTTCCCCCCAAGTCCCTGATATGACTATTAGGTTTTTCACTTTTAACTATCATATCATTGACGTACACTTCCATATTTCCCCCAATTTGGGAGCCAAACACCTTGTTCATTAGCCTTTGATATATGGCTCCTGCATTTTTAAGGCCGAAAGGCATTCTGACGTAATAGTAAGTCCCAACTTCAGTAATGAAGGTAGTTTTTTCCTCATCTTTGGGATCCATCCAAATCTGGTGGTATCCACTAGAAGCGTCGAGAAAGCTAGGTAGACAGTATTCAGCAGTGGAGTCTGTCTACCAATTGGTCTATTGATGGCAAAGGATACGAGTCCTTTGGACAGACATCATTGATATTTTAAAAGTTGATGCACATTCAGAGTTTTTCGCTTCCTTCCTTTGTGGCAACAACAACGTTGCTAAGCCATTCGGGGTACTTGACCTCCCTTATTATGCCTGCCTCCATTAGTCATTGAACTTCGGTTTTAATGAAATTGTTCTTATATGCCCAGAGGCTACACTTTTTTTGTCGAATAGGCTTCACCTCTGGACGTACTTTAAGCCTGTGCTGAATTATACCCGGGTCTACTCTAGGTATATCCTTCGAAAATTAAGCAAATAGATCTTTGCTCATTAATAAAAGGGATACAAGCTTTTCCTTGCCACCTTCGGCCAGTTTTTTCTCCGCTCAGGTACTTCGGCTAGGGATAAGTTCTACATCCTCTGTCTCTATCTTTTCAATATCACTATTTTTTTTTCTATTACATCTTTTTCGGTCACGCTCTTTTCTTTCGAAGTTTGTATGTGGACTTTCATTGGACTCTGTCTTGCTCAATAGGATACTTTTCTTACTTTGGCTTGATCATTGAGTATTTCTATGTCACCCTTCTTTGCCTCGAACGTGACAGTCAAGTATTTCACATCTAGTCGAATGTAAAGATTGCCCTACGTTTGTTTTCCAAGGATGGCATTATATGAAGATAAGACATCTATGAAAATGAACCTTGTCATAGTGGAAGCAAAGAGTTCTTCCTTGGTTTGGACTGAGGTACCCCTTAGCATCAAGGGTAAATCAATCCACCCGAGCACTGGGAGTTCCGAAGGACCAACGCCCATGGTAGGCAAGGTAACAGGTTTAAGATCACCATTGGAAATAACCAAGTTCAGTAACAAGTAAGAGAACAAGACGTCAGCATTTGATCCATCATCAATGAGCACCCTTTTGACGTCCCAACTTCCTATCCTTACCATGATCAGAAGAGGGTCGTTGTGTGGAAACTTCACTGTAAACCCATCTTTCTGAATAAGCTTGTTCGTTGGGTTATCAAATTCCATCATCGTGATTTCCTGAGCTTTCCTTTTCCTCTCAGTCGAGGGTATTCCAATTGTGATTATCTGGATTATACCTATCGGAGGTGGCGAGTGTTTCCTAGGACTTCAGTTCCGACGTCAGTTAGAATCATAGTCTTCATCCTCTCATTTTCTATCTTCTTCATTTCTTTCTCAAGCTTTAGGTGACGTCATCCGTAAGTAGCGATGAAGTTGCCCTTGCTTGATCAAAGATTTAATATACTTTCTTAGTTGAAAGCAATCTTTGGTATTGTGCCTGTGGTCCCAATGAAATTGATAGAATTTCTTGTTGTCCAGGGTCATGGCCTTTGGATGCTGTATTGTTGTTCCTTGCCTTTCCAGGGCCATCAGGATGTTCATTCTTGTAGTGTTTAGGGGGGTGAATGATATTGGCCTCTTCCCCATTGCTTTCCGAGGTTTGCTCCTTTCCTCAGCAAAATACCAAGGTTGGTGACCCTAACCCTCAGAGTGATTATGGTCGAACTTTGGACCTCCCATCCTTAGCTCCTCGGCTATTATGTGTTGCTTAGCCCTTTGGTAAAATTCTCCGAGGGTGTCAGGAAGATCCTTGAAAAACTCAAAGAAGAGCTGTGAGTCCATTCTTAGCCCCCTGATCATAGCGAGGATTCGGATTTCAGGGCGGAAGTCCAGCATATTGAGGGCTTCTTGATTAAACCTTTCGACGTAGTCCTAAATGGTCACCCCATTCTTTTGGGCTATGTCAAACATCTGGACTGGCATCTTTGCCGTTGGCTTACTTCCGATGAATTGTTAAGTGAAGGCGGTGGGCAACTCCTGGAAACCCATTATGGTTCCAGGCGCTAGAGAGTTGTACCACGTAGTCACTAGTTCTGACAGAGTGACTTCGAAACATTTGCAATGAATGGCATCATTGGCACCATGCAATACCATGCTTCTTTTGTACTTCATCAGATAGGCCTCGGGGTCGTTGCACCCATTATATGCTTCTATGATAGTACGGATAAAAGAGGACTTTTCTCTGGTAAAGGTCTTCGATAGCCTTGACTACACAGGCTTTCAAGAAACCTATTTTCCCAACTTTTCCAACTTCTCCAAGATTTTCTCCATCAAGGCGGTAGTGCCACCATCTCCTTGCTGCCTAGGAACAGCAGTAGAGGAAAATAACATCATTTTCTTATGAGTAACTTCACTAGCATGGGGATAGGGACTTCTCATTTAGGGATGGACTTTGCCGGTAGGAAGTTCTGTGCTTTTTCGACCCTACTCCTGCAGCATGACGTCCTCAGGACAGTATGTTCTTCGTTGAGGACTCATCATGAGGGCTTCCATTGCCAGAGCTCTAACGAGGGGATTTATGGCTTTTCTTCGGACGGGCGTGTGACCATTTTTGGTCAGGTTGTTGTGTTATTTCAACTACGATCGAGCACTTAAAGTCTCGTAGAAAACCCATTATGATCATTAGAGAACGCTCGTTCTCCAGCAGGAAAGTCTTTGCTGCAGGTTGTTTAATCGCTGCTTGAGTCTCTAGTGTGGACTGGCACCTTGGGATTCCTTTATCCTTTAAACACCGAGTCTCCGTAACAATGACCTAGGGGTGGATTCCCATAAATGGCTCCAAATAATGACCAGTGACATCTTCATTGTACGACATGTTGGACCTGAGAAAGATTTCCAATGAAAAGGAATCTGCAAGACCTTGAAAAATATGGGTTAGGAGCTCCCTTTAGTGTTTTTCCGGGGGAGGATCTCCGACGCCCAAGTCAGTATGTTAAGGGAGAAGCTGTTTAGGAGTAGAAAGCAGAAAAAGAGGGTACTTCTCTTATTGTTTACCTGGGAGCCTCCCCCGAGTATTTATAGGAGGCCGTTGTGCCCCACATCATTGATCAGGACACGTGTTCAACTGGATTCAGTCCGCACCATCGGAGGAAGGTGTTTACAGCTGGACATAAGCTATTATGCTTAGAGTGTAAGGACATGTGCGAGGTTTCTGTCAGAGATCCCTAAAGTGTATTTGTTGTTTCTCTCTAAGACCCTTCGGGGGTTAAAGATCCCTTCGGATAAGGAATTTCCCGAGGGCAACTAGAGAAAGCCCCTCGGATAAGTTGACTATCTTCAGGAGACATTTCCTCTGCTGAAGGGTGATAGACCTATGTTCCCGAGGTTGATAATGTACATTCCCGATAATGACAGGGAGTCTTTTTCCCGGAGTCGGTCATATAGATATCCAAGGGTAGTGTGGAGAATTCTCCCAAGGTTGGTCGTGATCTTTCCAAGGGTGGTGCCAGGTCTGCCAACGAGAAGGTTAGGCAGGCGATAACCCTGGCGGGCGATAACCCTTCGGCTATCCCAAACCTTGCTCAAGAACAATATATATACCTTCCCAAGAACAACACATACTAGAAATTAGAAGAAGACTTACTTTAGAATAAAACAAGATAGACTACAAAACAGAACAACATATATTAAAAAACAGAACAACATATACTTGAAATCACAACACATAGTAGTAAACAAAACAACACATACCACTAAATAGAACAACACATAATACAAAACAAAACAACATATATTCAAAAGCAGAACAAAACATACCTTTCCAAGATTGAACTCATATGTTTTTGTTTTTTAATTTGTTTCCAATTGGAGTCATTTTGTCACTAGCTCATTGCCCCAAGATAATATTGTTGGGAATTTTTTTTCAGCAATAGACATGCCTTGTGGAAAAACACTCTATTTATGTAGATTAACTGCAAGTAAAACACATGAACATTATTGCTTAAGAAGAGAACATATCATACAAACAATAACAACAAATTAAATAGAGCCGAACAATAGAGAGTACTTATCAAAATAAACATAAACATTATAAATCACTAGCTAGAACACCATTAATAAAATAGTAGAACAAAAAAATAAATAAACCAGAATTGTACAAGGTAAAGAAAGGGAAATCTTACTTGCAACAGCAGCATGCAACCTCCCACATTTTTGGTATCGTTGGCCTTCCTGTAAATTTTTACTTGCTCAATCACACCATTAAGCAAATATTGGTATCAATTATAGTCTTCAATTGATTCCAAGCAATGCAATGACTTCAAAATCCTCCAGTTGCATTATCTTGAAGAGTTTGTAAGTGATATAATGTTTGTTATAATGAACACCAAGAAGTTTAACTTCAAAGCATTACCAGCCTCCATGTCATGTTTTATTGCTTTTCTCAGCTAGTGGTTAGTAGGGATGTTACTAGCAAAATTACTCTTCAATTTATCAAAAAAAGGATCACTGACATAATGTGGGTGCTTACCGTAGATTTATAACACCTTGCTCCCCAAAGGTATATCAAATGTTAAGTGAACATCAATGTCATAAATTTCAAACTTTGGTCTGTTTGGAATTTTTAGGGTCAAAGAGTTGGGATCAAAGCAGGATAGGAGATACTCAATGAGGTGCCCCCTCACTTGTATATATTTGAGATCAAATAATGAACCAAATCTCATTAATTTTACAGCCTTTACATGGGCTAGTTTTTTTTTATTTCATCCATCATGTTAATAGCTTTATTGGTGAAACATCTAGTTGTCAAATTGATACTACTAGGAACAAAAGTGATATCACTATTAGGACACCATCTAGCAGATAATTGAATAATAGTTATCATATAGTAGAACAAAAATTACACATAGTAGAAGGCAAATAATACATTGTACTGATATGAACAAAACTAGAAATTAGAACAATGCATATTTAAAATTAGAACAACATATATCCAAAAACAGAACAACACATACTAGTAAACAGAATAAACATACAAATGAAGAAAACAACATAAATTTAAAAGTAGAACAACACATACCTAAAATAAGAACAACACATATTTAAAATCAAGCAGACAATATATAAAAGTCAACAGAAAAGGACAAAATGGTGTCCATCATGTGAACTTGCTTTTTAGATAAAAGTTGTTTAAAAAATGGGAACATGTTTCACTATTCATTCAAATACTTTTTAGCACAATATATAATCAAGTATTCATGCAGAAATAGTCTGCATGTAGGAGACTTACGCTCTGATTCTCTTATCTCCTTTTTGGGCTGTCTTTTTTAGTGTAGGCGTCTTTGGCTTCTTTGTAGCCCGCTCTTGTTCATGTTCCTGAGTGTTTTTTTCTTCTATTGACATATGTTTGTTTGTTTTTTGTTTGAACAAGGGAATGAAGAACGTTTTAGGATTTCTAGGGTTTTTATGAACAAGAACTTTGATTAAAATGAAGAGGAAGTACTAGAGTGGTGGCAAATATTTGAGGTTTTGTGTTTGGGGTTTTTTTTTTAGTGGTGTTCTTCCAAAATTTGGGAGTGGAGAATTTGTTGATTTGAAGAGCGTAGAAGTTGAGATGTTGTTCAAAAGGCCTTAGTATTGAAATGTCATTGGTTTTCAAAGGTTACAGGAGAGTTTCAGATGTTGTACAGTAGAAGGAAGAATATTGAGGAAGCTAAATAGTTTTCATAATTATTTGGAACTTTTGGGAAAGTGGCATGTTTGTAATTATGTTGACGTTTGAGGCGGTGGCAGATTGGTAATTATGTAAAACTTTTAAATGATGGAATTTTTTGTAATTTTTTGGAAGTTTGGTGCAATGGCATATGTTGTAATTATTTTAAAACTCTATGTGTATCCTATAGGCCAGGTGCACCCAATAGGTATTCTTTTTTAAAATTTTTTTATTTGGTCAAGCTCCAAAAGCACAGTGGTCACATCTTTGATCTTTAAAGTATCTTTTCCAATCATCAATGAAGTCACAATTGGCTCATAAAATTTTAATAAAGAATTAATCAAGATTATAACCCTACTTTCTTTTTCGATCGTATTGTTAATAATTTCCAATTGTGTAAGAAATTTGTTAAACTCATTCAAGTGTATAATCAAGCTAGTTCCATCTTTTATCCTCAAACCATATAATTGTGTTTTCAAGCATAACTTGTTCATAGTAGAGTTTGATATATACTTACCTTCAAATTTATACATCAATTTTGTTGGAAAGATCTCGTTAAACATACATATTATACTTGAATTGTGGTGCAAGAGCTAATTAAATCGAACTCACTGCTATTTGTTCCATCTTCCTCCACTTTGCATCGGTTATCGATTTAGACTTTGTTTTCTTAAATACATTGCTAAGTTTTCATTGAATTAGCACATCTTTCATCATGGACTTCCAAAAACTAAAATCTCTAGATCTATTAAAACGATCAATTTGAAAACTTAATGTCCCAACCATCTCGAACCAAACTCTAATACCACTTGTTAGGTGGAAGCGAAAGAAAGAGAAACAAACAAAATAACAAGCAAAGTGTTTTTAAAATCGTGATGATTCCATGGCCTTTCTAATATCAAAATGTCAAAAACAATTATAAACATCAATTCTTTCAAACTCCAAATCTCTACTTTTCTTTAAGTCTCAATACACCACAATAAGAAAACTCTAACACAAAACATTTGTTTATAGACACACAAAGCATACAAAATATTTATCCTAATTCTACTTTTAACTCTCAAAAGTTTGCCCAAACCTAAACAAATTTGGACAAAAAAAAACTTAATAAATACAACACTGGTTAACCCACAAGAAACGAGTTTCTCATCAATAAATCCATTCCATTCCAAACTTTGATTAGTCAAAAGTGAACAAATAATCATAAAGCCATCCAACTTCTCTTACTTCAATAATTTGAGTCACTAAAGAAAAAACTCCAACAAGTTGAATATATTCATAGAGTTAGCGATGCTTCCAAACATATAATTGTATCTCATTGATTTAAATAGTTTCTATGTCCATCTATCCACTATCCAGTGTTACGTGGTTTCATCTACATAGTATGGTTTGTTTTGAATGATTTTTTTTTCAATTCTTGTTTTTTTTATTTTGTATTCAAAAACATTACAAGCATAGGGAGTTAGATAATATATTAGGAATGTTAAGTGGAAGTGAACGCTGTACAAAAGCTAAAAAGCTTCGGCTACATTTTGTTGCTACTTGGGAGATGAAGCTTAAAGAAAGTACGATGCAGTTGCTCAAATCTGGATCTTTCTATGATATTCCTTACACTTTATTATCTAGACTAGCTATACAGAATGATCCTCGTTTTTAAGAGTGAATCTTATTCAAATATCAAGATTTTTTTTTTTTAAATGTAGATACACGATTTCCAAATTCATATTAGCACTTTACTTATAAGTGCGACAAAAGAAGACGCTCAAAAAAGAAAAAGTTGTCTTATAAAAAAGCAAAAAGAAAAGAAAATGTTGTTTCTTTTCCGGCCCTCAGAATTGTATTTCCACTATAAGTTGCCCCTTGGTTTGCACGAGTGGATTAGAAAGATTGTGGCAGACATTAAAGGAACCCCACGGAATGGCACTTGGGGAGATTTAAAAAAGTAGATTAAGCGAGCTTGTGTATTATTGGAAAAAAAATATGTATTATTAGCAAACATATGATTATTTAAATTAAAGTGAATCTTATACATATACTACATCAATTTTACAGAACTATTACATTAAATTATTTTATAAGTTTAGCATTATCTATGTTATTACTCAAGTCAACGAAGAAAAAATTCATTAGGGTTTCTACCGAGAGAACTTCAATTTCTAGGTTTCTATCATCAAGAGATGGTCAATTTTTGTTTGGTGGCATTGATTGCTTAGAGATTTGGAAATCAATATGAATAAATTGATAGACAACAAAAAATTGAAAAAGTGAAAAATATATGTATGATAGTGCATCACAACTCATACATTATACTATGCTATATTTTAAAAGAGAAGAATATTTCACTGTTCATCAATAATAATTACTGTAGGTGAACAATCCATGTCTTTTTTTCTTTTCTTTTGCCTTTTTTTTTTTGTTGCCGTTTTAGGATTTGATTTGCTTGTTTTTGAGTTTGAACCTCTTTTTCCAAGGTGTTCACACCTTTCTGAGGGCCTATAATGCAATTTTTCCACTTTTAGTCTGTGTCAGCTTTGTTATGGTTAAAATATGGTTTATGTCACTAACTTTCTAATTTTTCCATTTTAGGCTCTGAGTTAAGTCTCTGTTACATTTGGTGCCCGAATTTTATAACTAGTTAATTAGATCTTCTATTTGCTCTCTTGGCCCCCAAGCTTTTCTTTTGGTTGTTTTTACGTACTATCTTCTGAAATAAAACATTGGTGACCATAATTTGTTTATTTTTTAATTAAACAAATTTATATCTTCATTAAGTCAATTGTTAAATCCTTAATACCTAAAGTTTTTCTTTTTTTTTTTGTCTTGATGCTACCTTTTTTTATTAAATTTCTTTAATATTGTTTTCTAAAATGAAACTTTAAACATTAGAATTTGTCTACTTTTGGCCTAGTTCTTGTTAATTTGGCTTTAGTTAGTTTTTTTTACTTCATTTTATTATTATCTTTATTAATTTAATGGTTAGACTGTTAATTGATTAACATATATTAAACATAGTTTTTTATTTCATTCATTTTTGTTTTTATAGTTATTGATTATCACGTTTTGTAGCATCAATTATTTACTTCAAGCTCTATAGTTAACAAAGCAATTTGGTGCATAATTATTAAATTTGAAAGTAAATTTTTTTAGATAAATTTTTCATCGATATTAAATATTAGATTTTGAGTTAAGAAGATATGGGAATTTTTAATGAATTGTTTTTTCATTAACAACAAAGTATGTCTTATTTCAAAGCACGTACTGTGTTTGTTTCACACTATATTATTAAATTTTATTACAAGAAATAACCGCTACAATATGCGGGGCCCCAAGCCTCTTCATTTGTTCTCTTGATCTCTATTTTTTCTTATTTTTTATTTATTGTCTTCTAAAGCAAAATTTTTGTAACCATGATTGATTTCTATTTGCAGTCTAATGTTAGTTTTGAGGATTGGATTTTCTACTTTCTTACAGTTTAGCTGCTATTTTTGGACATGTTTCATTTAGACATGAGATGGGAGCATGATATGTAGAGCATGTTTATGGGTTAATCTCAGCATTGGCCGTTGATTTGGTAGCCCCATTTGTTCAGTCCTCAAATTTTTCATTTTTTCATTTATGGTTATACATAAAAGCTTTCTTATGATATGTATATAGAATTTTTTTTCCTTTTTCTAATATGATATATGATATGTTCATTCTCTAGTGGGTTTACCATTTACTATTGCTTTGCACGTTAGATAATTTATGTCTATTCAGGTGAATGGGGAAAAGGTTGGGGGTTTAAGTGAGCTCTATCTTTTATTATTATGTTAAAGCAGAAATGGGTCTTCATGATTTCCTATTATTGCATTTGGATTACTAAATATTGCAAGCCAACAGAATTGTCAGGTACTGTGAGTAGTTGTAATTAGCTACCAACATATCTATTCTTGATCCAACACACTTCTACTACATTGCCCAAGTATATTCTTTTACTTTCTCTTGAGCCATAGTAATTCTTTTTGTCTTTAATGAAATTATTGAATCATTTATTTTTCTTGAAATATCATTAGTTTTTATTTCTACAAATGGATCGAATTATGGAATGTATATGATTTCTTTGTTTATTATTTTATGTATATATAATAATTATAATAATTATATAGAAATAATCCAATAATGAAAATTAATTCAGATAAAAAAGAACAATATTTTCTATGTACTAATAGCCATATCTAATATAACAAATTCTATACCTAAAGTAAGTTATATTTTCATATTCCTTGGGAGAATGGTGACTTAGGACATATAGGCAGCATTAAATGTGACATATTTTCATATTTGAAGGGATTTTTGAATACCTTCAAAAATACTGTTTTACAAAATTTCCTTATTATATTAATGGAATCAGCCACTCTGTTCCCCAAATAGCATAAAAATCAAATATTCTCTTTGCTTTATATTTTATTTGAAGATAAGTTAAGGCGGTGATGTTTGGTTGTTGGGCATGGCATTGTGAGTTAGCCATGCATATGTTCATATGCTTGGAGGTGGCCATGTACTGCTATTCCTATTCCAGCTATGAAATGAGTTTAAAATCCTGCGGCATATGGTTGTTTCAGTTTGTCTATATATAGGGGTTCTGCATCTTTGTTTGCGCAAGCAATTAAAAGTAGTCGGTTGCTGTTTTTAAGGGTCTGTTCTCAATCTTTTGTATTTTTTAATAGTTTTTTTCCTATACATAAAATGTTTTGTATGGTTTGTCCACATAAATCTCTTTTATTGCTACTTTGATAGGTGTTTCTCCTGGTTGTATGTTTGGTGATTAAGTGTAAATGTTTTATACATAAGTTGTTGTGTACTGGTCAGGTATACTTGGATTGAATTTGTGTTCAATTTTTTGCATTTTATGTTGTGTCTTAGTTGGACGGCTTCTCAATATTATTTAGAGGTTTACAATTGTGCTAGATGAGGCTATGTGTTTGATTTGTTCATCAGCAATCAAATAGTTATTCTCATATATGGAGTTTGTCTATAGCAACATACTACCATATACTCACTTTATCCTTTTACACGATAAACAAGACCTTCATGGATCCACCAACAAAGTAAAAAATGAATAGAGCACACCAACTTCGAAGTGGATAGAGCCCCTGACTCAATAGCCAAAGTTTTAGCAAAAGCCAGAGTTTTAGGACAGGCCCCTTACAAAGGAGCTAGAGATTTAAGATGCATTAAAGATAAACTATTGGTAAATGATTATTAGTAATTATTTTAAATACAAAGATTATTTGTACAAATTTTCTTATTTATTTACTAAAGCACTGATATTTAGAGGTGCTTATGAATCGTAACCTTATATTAACCCTCAATTTTTAGCTTTAGCCTATTATCTTATACTGGCTAGGAAAGATGTATAGAATTTGTCCTCTGTGTGCATGTTATGATATCATTTGTCCCCAAAATTTGAAATCACCCATTGTTGCCACTCTATACCAATAGGTGCAAATATCCTAAAATTTTGGATTTTGTGTTTTTGGCCCTTGGACTGTTATACTTACAATTATTGATGGTATGGATTTGCAATTAGATTTTCCCAGAACAAAATGCGGTTTTACTCTGCAATAGGTCAATTAAAACTCTTACGATTTATGAAGCCCAACAATCACTTTACATAGTTTTGGGAAAAAAAATATTTTTATTAAATTTTTAAGATGTGTAGAAAAATTTTATAAAAACTAATTACTTTGTAGGAAAAGATATATATAATTCAAGTGATTATAAGCTAAATGGATCATTAGTTTTCTCATGGAATTACTTCTAGATAAGAAATAAACAAGTTTAAGAATAAACAAGTCACCATAAACGTAAATCCACATAGGAAGCCCAAGTACCTAGGCCATTAGATAATCTTTTTGAGTCTCTGGTTGGTGTAGCTAAACTAGTGTAACATGAGATTTTCAATATATATAGAAGGCCTAAAGCCAATTTTAGCCCTCAAACTCACCATACCCAGATACTTAACCTCTTTAACTTAAACTCAGTTAAACTTACCCATTGAACTTGTAAATACAAAATACTTTAGTCCATTTGACCCCATGTGCAGATCACGTGATGTATTTGCCTTAAAACTACTTGCTCATATTCAACCTGATTTGCTTTTGTTTATAGTTCACCAATTAACTCACATCTGTCTTACCACTCATCGATTCACCAACACCCTTCTTGCACTAGTCACCCCACTTTCACTGACCTTTCGATCCCAGCTTCTACTAAGGTTTTGGATCCATGGGGGATGTTGCAAGCCTTGAGAAACTTGTCCTCTGCTACTTGCCGATGTAACAGATTTTGAGAAGAATGGCATTAGGGGGTGCCACTGAGAATTGCCTTTATGGCAGCTTGGTAGACTTCCCACTTCCTGGTAATCACCAACCCAACTATCATCAGGAATTAGGTTGATGACCTAGCCACATGCCACGCAAAGTGTGGATTAAAAAAAACTTGCACCTAGAAATCGACCAATTCATCACCAAACAAATTCTTAAAAGCTCATTAATCATTCACAATTGCCAAGGGCTTTTGCTTCACAGAGATGGTGCCTTACTAGAACTTTAAGGATGAGGAAAAACAAAGAAAAAAGAATATTTCACTAGGAAAGATGATGATTTTTTAGGCAGATATCAATTCTCGATGTGATTGAGATTGTGATGGGCTTTGGGTTCATAAAGAGAAGAGAAAAGAGAGGTGGTCATTGGGTGATTCACCTAGTGCTTTTGATTAACCAAAAAAAGGGGATTGGTTTAGCTTTTCAACAGAATAATCGCAGAAAATAGAGTTGATTAGGTTGAGAAGGAAGCAAGTGGAGTTAAGAACAAAAACATTACTTGACTCGTACATGGGGTTAAAAGGGCTAAAGTGTCTCATGTTTGCAAGTTTAGGGAGCAAGTTTGACTAAGTCCAAGTTAAAGGGGTTAAGTTTCCGTGTCTGACGAGTTTGAGGGCTAAAAATGAATTTAGGCCAATATAGAAGCAACGTGGTGTTAAGGCTTATTGGTTGTGGTGAATTCTACCATTTGTAGCATTAAGCACAAGCACATTGTAGCAAATTCAAGCGGTGGCAGCATTAAGTACAAATATATCAAGTTAATTGATAAGATTATATTTATTATTATTATTTCTCTTATATTTAGTATGTTGTAATATGTTCTGAACCTTAAAAATATATTTTGAGTATGTTTTGTAGCTTAGAGCATATATGGACTCAATTGATTGAAAGTTTTACAAGTTTTAATTTGGTTGTGTTCTTTTAGGATTTTGACAGATTGACGATGTTCCGGTAGAAAAATCATATTTTCAGCTACAGATATCAGAATCAAGTGATTCTTGATTCATTGGAAGACTAGCATCTGGAGCTACAAATCACGTTTAGACCATGAAACCCAGTTTGCACGTTAAAAGGGTCAAATTCGGCTTCAAAGTAGCGATTTACAAGTCGTCACTTGTTCGAAAGCAATTGTGGTATTTTTGGCACATCTTTGGCTGTAGATGTCCCTTTTATATTATTCATGTGTCTTTTCGAAGCAAAGAAGGAGCTCTACAAATTTTATGCTTTGAGTTTTGAGAGATACTGCTTGTATCATGGTCAAATCTCAGCTGTTGTTGCTGTTCTAAAGCATTACTTAGCTAACAACTTTGAAACCTTATAGTTATTTTGAATTTTTTTTATTTGTTTTGGATACTTTTGTAACAATATAAAAAGTTTAAGGAGTTTTTATGAGTTTAGCACACTAGGTTTTTTTTATGTCTTTAAAGGCATGGCTGCCGCCTGTGTGTGCCTGGGGCTCTTTCCTTTTTCAACAGTTTTAGTTTATTATTATTATTATTATTGTTCTTTGTTTTTCTTCCAAACATGAGTGAATAATTTTTCTGGTTCAGTTTTAGGAACGATTTCCATCGCCAACATCGGTTATGAGGATTGATTTTACTTGCTTAAATTTTCTTTAAATTCAAGTGTTTACTTCTTTGTTGTTCAGATTTATTGGAATTAATTTTCCTATTCTCGCTTGTTGGATTTGTTATGCAATTGCAAATTTGCTTGATTTTCTTTCAACTGCTTAGGTGAAGAATTCAATTAGAAGCAAGTGAATTGATTGGAGATTACTTTTATTTCTGGTTAGTTCATACGAAGAAGTAAGACGGGTTAAATTGTTCAAGCTTTTGGATTGTTGCCTGAAATAAACTTTTTGATTCATTGATCTTAATGATGATTTTAAGATAATTAGAAATTGCTTTTCAATATCTTGCTACTCAAAATTAAGAAATTAATCTGAAGCTTTTTCTGGTTAATTTTACTGTTGAATTCTTTAGGTTTTTTTTAGCTCTAAAGAGAATCCTGTTTATTTGCTTGGATTGAAAAAATATTTTCTTTCGATGATCATTTGCATGATTGGAATGGATAATCAATCCTGAACTGAGCGTTTTTAGTATTGGTTAATTTTATTTTGATTCTAAAGTTAATTTAATTCAGCATTCAATTCAAGAAAACCGCCCAACCTTTTATTTCAGTTTTCTAACAGGAAGCTTTCGGTTAAGAAATTTCTTTTGGGATTCGACATCGTTTTCACTGCTAGATTGCAAATTTATTTATTCTGAGTTGTTAGGGATACCATAACTATTTTTTGCAGTTTCAACGGCCGACCATTGATCATTAAATAATAAAGTTTAGCAACAAGCAAGGAAAAACAATCAAGAACAACAACTACATGTAGGGTTTAACCATTGATGCAAAAATGAGAAAAAAAAATAAAACACTAAGTGCAATCAGTGATTGGAGTTTTTCTTCATGAAAATCAAATAATTGAGATTCAGATTTGACTTAAAATTTGTGTCTGATCTCTATAAAATAGAGTTTGAAGACCAATTGGGCAAAGATTGGGAGTTTAAGGACTAAAGGTGATGTTTACTGTTGACAAAAAATTAAGAAAGAAAATAACAGCAACAAAAAAGGGCATGAATCAAGGCACAAAAGTCAAAGTAAAATTTTGGGACCAAGATAACAAATGAAAAAATAATATGGAAATTTTCATGGACCAAAATGGTAAATAAATAGAATTTAGGGACTCAAATGAGAAAGATTGATAATTTAGGATTTGAACGGAACTAAGCCAAAGGTAATGTGAAACAGACAAAATCTGGAAAAATGGTGATACAAACCCTTGAAAAAACAATCATCTGACCAAAAAGCAACAAGGGTTTAAAAAGAAAGCGATGGTCTCAAAAAAGGTGATCACATGGAGAAAAAAACCGGTAGAACAATGGTTGTTGTTCATCTACAGTTAAGGGTGAGTATGGGTTGGGTAAACCCAAAACCCAATCCGAACCACCCTCATTGGATTGAGTAAAAATAGTTCATGGTTCGTGGTTTGGTTTCACATATAGAAAAATCAACAGTTTTTTGGTTGATTCTGATTCCATATTAAACCAACTTGAGATGGAACCAAACCTAAGGTATATATATAATTATTTAATAAAAATTATAGTGTTACTGACATATATATATATATATGGAAGAATTATGATAACCATATTGAATTTTTATATTAAACCCTTAAACTGATGTGATAAATTGAAACAACATGGAAGTTGTAGGATCATTCACGAAATTTTTTTATATTCATTTGAATCACTTCGATTCCTAACTAGACCAATTGCTCCTAAGTCAGTTCACTTTTGATCTCTCTACTCCAAACTACTCTCTACGATGCGATCCTTATGTTTTTTCATTTGAGAGACATGTGAAACTATAAATTCATCATATCAATATATTTCAAATTTTAATACTAAAAAAGATGGTTAAAAGCTCAACTTTTTATGTTAAATGTCGTGCCAATGTTTAGAATTACTAGATGGAAGAAAATTAGTTAAGATGGAAGATATTCAAAAAACAACTCTTTTGAACCACTTTTTGCAGCAACATGTTAAAGTTTTTTTAATATCTCTAAGTACATGTATTTAAATGATTATTTAATTATATAATATGTTGAATATTTCATAAACTAGTTATAGATGCAATTTTATTAAATTATAGTATTATTATAAGTATATGGTATAAACCGAAGAATCTAAGAATGAAAACCGAAAGACCCGAAACCATGGTTCTGGTTCTATTCGGTTCTCGGTTCTTAGGTTGGGTAGAAAAATTTTGGAACCGATGCCATTTCGGGTTGGTTCGGTTCTATCATAAAAATAAACCAACCCGAGCCATGAGTACCTCTATCTACAATAACTAAAGCTTTGTGTTGGAATATAGTAATAATAACAATAAGTTAATGACCCTGGCCATCCTTTTCAATTGGAAATTAAAATAAAAACAAGCAAATTCTTTATATATATATATATATTCTAAAAGAGGAGGCGTTTTCATTGTTCATGAATAGTAATTACTGTTCATCTATAGTATTGTGCCTTTTTTTTTTTGCTGCATTTTTTGTTGCATGAGCTTTGCTCCTTTTTTAGTTTAATCCTCTTTTTGCAAGGTATTCCCATTTTTTAGGGCCTATATTGCAACTTTCTCAATTTCAGTTTGTTTAACATTTGGTTTCGGTCAAAATTCGGTTTTAGTCCCTAATTTTTTAATCCTTCCATTTTAGGCCTTAAGTTACTTCTTTGTTACATTTTGGTCCCCAAGATTTTTTTGTTGTTGTTGTTTTATGTATTATGTTCTAGTATGAGACATTGATACCCATAATTTGTTTACTTTTAAACCTTTTTTTTTTTGCCTTGATCCTAACTTTTTCTTTTAATTTTCTTTATTTTTGTTTTCTAAAATGAAACTGTAATCATTATAATTTGTCAATTTTTGGTGTAGTTCTGGTTGATTCAGCTTTAGTTACTTTTTTTTTTTATACTTTTTTTTATCTTTATTAAATAAATGGATAGATTGTTAATTGATTAATACATATTAAATATAGTCTTGTATTTCAGCCATTTTTTTAATCATTATTGATGATTAAGTTTTCTAGCATCACTTATTTGCTTCAAGCTTTATAGTTTAATAAATTAATTTGGTCCATAATTGTTAAAATTGAAATTGAATTTTTCTAGATAAATTTTTTATCAATATTAAAAATTAGATTTTGAGTTGATAAGAGATGAAATTTTTTAGTGAATTATTATTTAATGATCATAACTAATCATTTTAATGATAAACATATAACATGAAGAGAGCCCAATTGAAATTTGAAACAAATAAAAATTTTAATTGATTATCATAAATTTATTGATAAAAATTATTTATTTATTTATTGTTAAAATTTATTACAGAAAATATTTGCTATGATACATGGGTAATCAAAGCTCTCTATTTGTTCGCTTTGTCTCTAATTTTTTGTTGTTGTTGTTTTTTATTTATTACCTTTTAAAGCAAAATCTTGATAGCCATGATTTGTTTCTTTTGTTTATTAATCAGCCATGGTGACTTTGTTTAACCTTTTTTGTTTTTGTTTTGTTATTTTTTTAAATAAAACTTTAGTCACTAGGAGTTATTTATTTTTTAGTATGATTTAAGTTGATTCATTTTAGCCAATTTTTTCATTTATTTTCTTTTTTCCTTTATTAAGTTGATGATTAAACCTTTAATTCATAAAATCTTTACAATTGCTCTCTTGACCCAAAGACCATTTTTTTATTTATTAATCATTAACCCCACTGTTTATATTGAAATTCCACTATTTGTCTTATATTATTAATTTTTTTATATTATTTATCTCTTTTAAAACAAAATTTTAGTCTTCGTATCCCTTGAAACTTAGATTCTCTTTTTATTTTTACTCTCTTACTCTGAAAATTTTACCTTAAATTTTTATCCCCATTCTTGCTTTTCTTTTTTCATTTTTATGAAACTTTTTTCCTTCGTCAATAATTACAACTGTTTATGTTTGTATTTAGTATTGATACGGATTAAACTGCCGTAAAATACAGTTACCTGTTTTACTGTTTATTGAGCAGTTACCTCGAAACACAACTTGCTTTTTGTTTCTTTTGTGTCTTGCAAAGTGTACGTTGATTTGCCAATTTTTTTTTAGTCTATTCCTGATAAATGGTCAAAATTTTCTTTGAATCCTTAAATACATTCATCCTATCCTTTTAGTCCCAAACTATTGTATATGATGATTGTGTCCCTGGTGTGCTTCACTGTTGTGCCTAAAACTAGGGACCAAATCATTAGATGGAGAAGTTTGGGGACTAAATGGGAAAAAAATAACAAACTAGGCAATTGGAGAAGGAATTGGGAATTAAGATTTCTATATATCTTAAAATTTTAAAAATTGTATAAGAGTTTTTTAAATCTTAAATTATTTATCAATCTTAATTCCCAATTTAGGGTTTTATATTAGTAAATGGAAATTAATATTTTATACACATTAAAATTTATAAAGTTCTTATATATGTTTTTTAAAATTTAAGGCTTTTGTAAATCTTAATTTCCAATTTAGACTTTTCTCTTCTCAGTAAATAGTAAAATATTTCTTCCAGTTACTAAGTATGTTATTTCTTCCCCTTTTGGTCCCAAAACTCTTCCATTTGATAATTAAGTCCCCGGTTTTGATTTGTTTCATTGTTGGGATTCAAGCCAGGGACCTGATCATCAGATAAAAGAGGTCAAGTACCAATAATAAAAAATAATAAACTTAGAGACTAGTGCAAGAATTTGACTAGTTATAAGAGAAAACAAAAGAAAAAAAACAATTTAGGATGAAAAATTTTCCTACTATAATGTGCAATTAAAACCTAGTTGGTTTAAATTTTGCTCAATCTTAAAAAGAATATGGATTATGGGCTAATCAGTAAGATAAATGAACCTTACTATGCATGGGTGACTCTATTTACATTTGCACTTTGTAGATTGCATGGCATCTGAAAAGCCCAATTTAGTTAGGCTTCTAAGCCATAGCCCAATTAAATTTCCTCTTAGTCTTGTATGTGTCTCATTTTCTCTTCAGTTTTTTCTTTGTTTACCATTCTATTTTTTCTTACATGCTTTTGCACTTAAATTGTTGGCTTGTCCCCGAGTGCTAGGTTGAGTGGTGCAAGGGGACACCGGCCCCAACAAATGTTGAGGTTTGATTCTCCACTTCCTCTTCCTCCTTCTTTAATCCTACAAATGTCATTTGGTTTGGTTTGATTATCTTTTAGGTTTTGAACAAGGTGACATTCTCCTTTTATATATGATATTTTCGAACCCTATACTTGTATACTTGATTCTGAGTTAAAGAAAATTGTTTGCTTGGTTACAAAATCTCCAAATTCACATGGTCACCCTTGCCTTGTGTTAGATTATTTATTCAATGGTGATACCAAAATGGGCTTAGCCTACTTACAGACCAAACAGACTTAGGCCACGAAGTGAAAGCCCATAAGTAGACAGCCTGAATGGATAGCCGTTAAGGGAGGATATCAGGATATAGATAAATCCCCCATATTTGTACCCTAGGGTGGTCATAGAAGACGAAGGGAAAATCGCCCTGAACGGTCACTAGCAAGAAAGTAGGGCTGTAAACGAACCAAACAAATACGAACAAGCCTTGTTCGTGTTCATTCATTTAACTTTTAACGAACCCGAACACGAACACGAACAATAAATGAACCCATTTTCTTTGTTCGTGTTCATTCGTTTAGTTTTAGTAGGTGTTTGTGTTCATTCGTGTATACGAGCTTAAACAAACATAAACGAACACAAACAAACTAACATGTTCGTGAAAATAAATAAACATAAACGAACCATAAACGAACGAACACATTCATATACACGAATAGAACTGTTCGCGAACAACGTAAATGAACAAAAATAAAAACAATCAGTCTAAAGCATTCACGAACTACTTATATGAAGATAAATGGTCACAGATAACCAAACCAACAATCCATGACTTAAATTGAAAGTGAAAGTCGAAGTAATAGAAACAAAGTCTAACAGATAACATAAGTTTGTACAACAATCCCAATAAAATACCAACAGATAGATAATTAGCTTCCCATAAACAACAACAAGCTTCATGAAACCTTGTATTTTGCATTCCTAGTCAAACATTTGTGACCCCAAACAAGTGAATCACCGCTGCATCTATTGAAAAAAAGATGGGCAGTAAGAATTAGTCATTGTTTGTAAAGTAAAAAGAGAAAAAGAGTTAGAATATGACTTATATAAATATTTTTAATCATTACTTAATTAGTTCAAAAATTTGAAAAATGATTTGCACTTAAAAACTAATAACAACAAATATTTATAATACTTGGAATAAAGAAGTTGTTTAGTTGGAACAAACCATAACTCGCAATAGAAAAATGAACAACACAGATTTATCCTCAAAGAAGTAGAATAGAAACAACCTTTTTTTTTTTTGCTTATGACATAACCAGCAACATAATTAGATGTTATTATAAAACTTAGAAATTTGTAAAAAATAATTAGAAGTAAAAAAGTACCTTTAACTTCTTCTGGATCCCATAGTGGTGACAATACCAATCACCACCACAAATTAACACCTCTACTGTCTTAGTTCCTAAAGATGAATGGTATGGATCAATAACTCTTCCACCAGTACTAAACGTGGACTCAAAAGCAACTGTTGTGATTGGAACAGACAAGATATCTGCAGCCATTTTCCCTAGGATTCAAAATTTTAAGGTATTCACCTTCCACCATTCTAAGGCATCAAAATATACATTTGGATCACCAATGAAAACTCCCTCTTCCAAATAAGTATCCAGTTCTGACTTTATTGATTGAACAGTATCAACACTTCTACTAAATTGATCATAGTTGATACTTCGACCCTCCACTTTTTATTTGTCCTTTCCTTTTCCAATAGCTCCACTACCACTTCCAGCAGTAGAAGTACCACTCTTTGTGATGGCATCTCCATTGTTAGATGCAGTAGCCATAACAACTTTATGAGCATCAACATACTTTTGATACAAATGATACAAGGTATCTTGAACAATTTTTACATGGACAACAACCTCATCCTTAGAATAAATGGATTTAAAAGCAAACTCAATCAATTTCATCTTGTTTCTAGGATCTAGAATAGCAGCAATTGATATCAATAAGTTGCAATCACCTTAATATTTGTCAAACTTGTCCTTCATCCTACTGGCTATACCTTCCATGTAGTCACTTCCCATTAAAACAATGTCATCCAACATTTCCTTTATTCCAAATAGCTCAATGAGAAACAAATTAGATGTAGGATACTCGGTGCCTATAAATAAAAATTTATGAAGTTTAAAAGAAAAATTTTAACTAGAAAATTGTAGCATCAACTTCTCCATAATTTATCAAATAAAAAGGATAAATAATGACTAATGTTACCTAAAATGATCGTAGTAACTTCATGAAAAAGACCCAGGAATTGGCAAATGTCCTTAACTTTTTTCCATTCCTTCACTTGTGGCAAGTATTTGTATGAGACTTCCCAGGCAGGTTACATTACAAACACATCCTTAAACTCTAAAGCACAAGATAACATAGCATATGTTGCATTCCAACGAGTGCTACAATCTAAAATTAGATGTCTATCTGGCAACTGTAGCTGCTTGGAAAGGTCACTAAATACATGTAAACCTGCAGGAGATGCATTTACATGTTTCACACTTTCAGGAATGTTGTGAATTATATCCCTAATTTCTAAGATGCCATCTTGCACCAACAAATTTAAAATGGGTAAAATTCACCATGGGTCACCTAGCTTATTTTTTTGTCCTATCCGGGTACCTTACCTTTATTTTGTCCTAGCGAGGTATCTTACCTCTTATCGCGTGTCCTATTTGGGTACTTTCCGTTGATTCCATCGTTAAGTCTCACGGAAATTGATGATGTGGCATTAATTAATGCTACAATAAACGTAAAATAATAACTTTGGACCCTAAACTTTTCTAATAACTAATTCTAACCCTTAAACTTCCACCAAAATCATTTTAGCCACCGTCAACCTCTTCCTCTGTCGCCCACCATCCCAGCCGCCCTCGACCTCTATGTCGTCCTCCCCGTCCTCCGCAGTAATTGTCCAAAAATCACAGAAACAATTGTACAATTGTTTAATCGAACAATTCCAGAGCTACTCCTAAGCCAACAATTCCAGACCATTCTTCCATTCCAGTCGCCATACGACGCCGCTGAACTCCTTCGCTGGCGCCAACTCAACCTGGTTTCTCTCGGTCTCCTACTCCTCGCCGAATTGCCCTCATCATCCTCCTCGTTTCCGCCACCACTGAACTCGCCGAGGCTCGCCGCTATCGGGCCCAGAATTTACGTTATTGCCAGGGATTCGATGCTGAGAACGGCGACTCGACTACAGGCGATTCGCAACGAACTCTCCCCCTCTCCGGCACCTGTGCTGGTGCTTCCATTTCCAAGCGGCTGAGCAAGACGCGGGACTGGATCATCGCGTTAAAGGCGCTGGCTCTCGTCCACAGGCTGCTCAACAAGCTACGAAAGTCGCGACTTTTCCGGCGACGCTATCGCTGTCAAACGGCAACAAAAATATATGGGTTTTGTTCCCCAGAGGCCGATTATCACAATGGAACAATTCCTTTTGATCAATTTCGCACACATAACACTTAATTTCAAAAATAAGTGTTAGGGTTCTTAAACCTTTTCATGAACCCACATTCAAAACGAATCAAAATTCAAACCAGTTGAAGCGAAATCAAGCCTCCAAACCATGGGGCTATTAACCTTCGGCCTTGATGCTACAAAACCGAGCCATCCACCGGTGACTTTCACGGACGGTGGTGGCCGGGGAGTCTCGGGATCAAATCGAGCAATTTTGGTTAGTTTCAAAAACTCAACCAGATCTTCTTTTTCTCAAAAACAATGTTGTTTCGGTGTATCCATGTTCTCAACAAAAATCCAGTAACATCGAAACAACAAGAACATTCAAAACAGGCAAGGATTCAGATCCATGTGGGTTTTGTGTGTTTGTGTTCATCATATGAACAATACACGAAAATCAAGAAAATAAATTTTAAGGGTTAGAATTAGTAATTGAAATAGTTTGAGGACTGAAGTCGTCATTTTAAGTTTATTTTAGTATTATTTAATGCCACATCATCATTTTCCATCCAATTTAACGACCAATTTGACGGAAAGTAGTTGAACAGGATGCGCAATAGGAGCAAAGGTACCTCGCTAGGACAAAATAAAGGTAAGGTACCCGGATAGGACAAAAAAATAAACTAGGTGACCCATGGTGAATTTTACCCAATTTAAAATGTGTGCACAAGACATAAAATAGTTTTGCATCTAGAACAAGGTTCTTTTAAAAATTCAAATTATCTTTTAATAACCTTGCCATCACATCATTAGTTGAAGCATTACCCACTGTCAAGCTAGCAACCTTAGTCTCAATGTTCCAGTCTTTTAGACACTTGTACAATACATCATAAATACAAACTCTTGAATATGGAAGAGGCACTTCAACAAAACTAAGGGTCTTTTTTTATAGTTTCCAATCTGAATCTATAAAGTGACAAGTGACTACCAAGTAATGAATCTTTTGACCAGATGTCCATAAATCAGTTGTGATACTCACACGATTAATTGTGTTTAGCAAAATTTTCACATTTTCTTTGCAATGTCATAACTAGAAAGACAATCACTTTTACATGCTGCACGTGTGATTCTCTGATATAATGGGCTTGTAGCTTTCATCAACACATTAAACAACTCATACTCAACAAAGACAAATGGTAACTCATGGACCATTATTATGTGAGAGATAATCTCACGAATTTTGGTATTGTTAAACCTAAAGTTTTGTATTGTACTAGCAGCATCTGATGTGCCAGGTAACACTGACAAATTTAGTTGTCCTTTTGAAACAGTAGTTTTCTTTGGGTAGCTTTTAAGATGCCTAATCATTTATGTGGTAGCCCCATTTTTTGGCTTTGGAATTTTAAACTGACGGTGGATGCATTCGATCACTTCATTTCCGTTAGCCAACTTAACCACCTTACAGTTCTCTTGGAACCCTGAAGTCTTTTTCCCTTTTCGCTTGGTAAATGGTGTAGCCTTAAACATCAGTAACTTGCGTATTGTTTGCTTCATTCATCTTTGAAACAACACCTGCTGCCCCATTGTTTGCTGTTGTTGTAGTATTAGCTTCATCAACAAGAATAGGATCCGTGGAAACTGCAGCACTTGTTGATGATTCAGTTGACTCGGTTGACGTATGCAACTCTAAAAATCTATTATCAGACACTAAGAGTGGAGCGTCGAAAGAAGGATCAGACATTGTCAATTTCAAAACTAGACTAATAAGCTTTGAAATTTACACACTTAATCTATAATATATGAAATGGTAAGCAAATAAAGTAGTTGTTAGTATAGCAACAAATTAAATTGAGAGACTTAGAAATCCCAATGAATTTTTAAATTAAGTGACCAAAGTAGGGACTTAACTATGCACTATAATGGTACATCTAATTCTAATAGTGGTGATTTCATAGGATATGTATTCTAATTTTGAGCTAATGAAATTGAATTCTCTTTTAATTTCAATCATTTCCTCATTTAATTTCTAAATCGAATACTAAAGCATCAAATTTCAAGTACCTTTTTGTTTAATTGCTAAATTGAATACTAAAGCCGAAGTGATTCAGTGCCCTGCTTCCAAAGGTAAACTAGGTCTCATACAAATTGCAGCACATTGATAGAGAGAAAGTTGTCTTTAATTTTCAACTGATCTCACGGTGAAAACCTAGTAGCTTCGCCCCTTTCACTTGTTTGGTTGTACCCCACGTTTATGACAAAGGCAGATATAATACTAGTGATATCTATTATTAGATTTTTAATTTCAGTTTAACTAAATCAATATTATTAGAACTAAATTAGTATCAAACGCTTCCACAAAAAAAAAAACACAAATAGAGAAAATAAAACATAATTGTGAAGAAAATAACACAGAAAATAGCTATCCATTGCGAACAAACAATAGGCAGTCTCATCGGCAGTGAAGTGAGAAGGACGATGGCTGGTGCAGTATCAACATAGTGGGGTGGTAGCCACAATCACAAGGGTACTGATGCTGTCACAATAGGGCTTGCCATGCGGCAGCCTGGCGAAGGTAGTAAGGTGAACAACGAAACAAAGGTAAAGACTGAAAGAGGCAAAGACCAATTTGGGGTGCTAATCTGGTGTGTAGGGTGTACGTAGGGTAGGTAATAATAAACATATATTATAATAAGTTATAATACACACACACACACACACACACACACACACACACACACAAAATAAATATATAACTAGTACATAGATAAACAAACAAACGAACATAAATGAACGAACGAGACTTTATTCGCGTTTGTTCATTTAATTAAACGAACATAAAAATCTGTTCGTGTTCGTTCATTTAACTAAATAAACGAACATAAATGAATTCTCGCCGAACTGTTTATGAACAATTCACCAAACGTTCTGTTCATTTACATCATTACAAGAAAGCCCATTACATAAAGGGTCATTCAAAAAGCGAGAAAAATATGCACACACAAATATCTTGCTACCATTATTGTCTTTTTTTTTTCTCTCACGATTTCCTACTGACTTAAGTATCGGAGGGCCTCTCCCGCGAATACACCCTAGGGTCCTGTAACTTTATTTTTCATTGTAGATACACGGCTGCCATGTTTATCTTTGAGAGTTTGAGAGTCTCAAGCTTCCTGCTCAACAGTTTGGATATCATATGGTGTATGTTTTGTTTTTAATATTTTCATGTCAAATTTAACATAACCATTTCAATCATGAAAAGTTTATGATTCCAATTTTTTTGTTAATAGTTTTTCTTACTGTCAAAATAAAAGTTGAGAATTCTTTTAAGTCAATTGAAATGACCAAAATGATCTTAGTTCTTTACCAAGTCGATTTCATCAATTAAAAAACCCCTCTAATGACACATACTACTCTCGAAACAAGTTGGCAAAAGCTGAGCTTAAAATTAATGATTCCTAATCATTGTTATATCTGTCACTGGGTAAGCAAGAAATTACAAATAACTTGATCCAATTGATAACTAGTTAGAGAAGAGAAAGCCTTTCATTATAGCTTCATATTTAAGTTTTTTGTCAAGAGGGAGGGCGAAAGAAGATGAGAAAGCTTCAAAGTTCCATTGAAAGGTAAGAAAGTGATGAAATTACTATCCTTATACTCCATAAAATAGAGAGACACCAATAAGGACACCGCAACCCAAAGCCCCTCCGAGGAAGCCAACATATGATCCGCCATATGTCTCTCTCATTTGTCACTTCTATGATGATAATATAGACTCTGTACTTACATTTTTGTTTTTGTTTTTCTTTTAATTCCAAAACAAGGCTTTGAGGAGTAAACTTTTACGCACGGAGGGACTCGTATCCTTAACGTTTGGTTTGACTTAATCGGGGAGACATAGCTTTTTCCTCTAACAATATTCCGTTGATTTTTAATGTAACCTATATGCATTTGGACGGCTCAAATACCATACTGGAAGGAAGTTGCAACAGGCTATAATTGTGGATAAGGTTTTCAATACAGCTGCACTAGTTATACCGAATTTTGTGAATCAGAGACTTTACGGTAAAATGTACTGCACTGCATATTAGTAATAGCTAGGTGGATTGGCCGTACATTGCAGCCGTAATTTATTGTTTGGATACTTGATTATAAACAAGTAACATTTATTGTCTAGTAAGACAAAGAACAATATTTTAAGGACTCAAATATTATAAATCAGGAAGCAAATTACCTGAAAGAAAATTGTAACGACAAAAAAGATAAAGTGTGATGTTATGTGGACCTTTTCAAAACATTTCAATTTTTTGTTTTAGGCACATCCTGATTACTGTTCATCTTTGGCCCAAAAACATGTAACAAAAGCTTTACAGTAAAACGCAACTGTTATTTAATACACACACACACACATATAATTTCACATAATAATATATATTAATATATTATCATTTTAAGATTAAGAGTATCAAAGATGATTTTTTTTTGTGCAATTTTATATGTACTCTAATTACTTTCATCATAATTTTCCTAATATAGATTAAAATAAAAAAAATTATAGCAATTTTCAAATCTCAACCATGTTAGCATCATTTATAAATCAATATTTATGTCCAAACATGGTTACCAAATATGTGCCGTAACCATATTTTGTCATATATATATGTGTGTGTGTGTGTACATTCTATAAAAAATAAAATAAAAATCCCTAACTGGCTGTAATATATGGTACATCGCTAGCCTTCCACATGATATACCATTGTAAATTGATAAAAAAAAACACATAAAAAAACATGAATAAGTAAAATGCCGCAAGATTTCATGTGATAACCAGCAAATTACAAAACTTATGTACCGCATACTACAATACCTTTAGTAAGTTGTATCCTGTGGTACATCACAATATTTGAAACACTTGGGAGTGCGTGAGAATACAACTCATACGTTGAGTATTTGAGAATTCAATCCCCAAATGTAACTTCGGTGGAGCAAGAATCCAACCAACTAAACCATACTTTCAAATGTGATTACATTTCGCCTCTAAAGTATGCAGCGTAAAAGATGTCCATTTATCAAATTATACGATAGATGATTTATATGACATAAAAAATTACTTATTATTTGAATTTAAATGTTGTAACAATTACTTGACGCAAATCATCTCGTAAGATCAAATGTTGTAGAATTCGATAGATCCAAGAATCATATAAATTAAATTGGCATCAACTTTTTCACTTGTGACTCCTTACTCATTGTGACTCACGTAAAAAGTTGAACCAAACTATGATAAATTGAATCAAATCTTGAAATTCTACAAGTATGCTATATAGAACTTTTTTTTTTCTTTTGGTGTCTATGTAGGTGAACTGGCCACAATTTTCCAGCTGATTTATAGTCCTCCTGTTTTTGTTTCGGTTTTTTCTTCTCATATACATACGCATCGTTTAATAATTAAAAATTAATCTCCTCAAGGAACAATCAGGTCGGAAGTGGGGATATTTCCTAAATGAATATGTTTGTACAAAAAGTTGACATCTGAAATATTTGGTGGGATACTTAAAACTCTTAGGAGCAAATATACTTGGAACTAAAGATAGGGTTAGCGGGCTATAGAGTTATGTGCCTGCAGAAGACCCTTCAATACTTAAGCTAGTAATGCTCCAAGAGAGGAGTGTACAGCTTAAATGAAAGCTTTAGATCAGTGTTCAAAACATACCTCATTCTTTGTTAAGGGGGCCTCTTTATAGACCTTAGGTTGAGGTGAGTGTGGGGGGAAACTCCCTTGATAGTGTGATTGTCCTTGTGAGCTTGGGGATCTCCCTTCGACGAGTTTGAGGTCTCCTTAACTGTCAACCCATTAGTTAGGTTGCCAGTGAGCAGTATTGATCAAATCCACAATTTTTTACTAAAAGTGTTAGCTGTTTGATAGTTACCCTTTCCTAAACTTAGGTTGATATATTATAGTTACACCATCGAGGTTTGGAAATCTAAACTCCCCCCCCCCTTGCATTTTTACATTGTTTGAAAATAACTTATGGAATCATAATTAATTTCAAATGGGGAAAAGATATTAGTCAGCTCTAAAACTTTTCACATTTTTGCTAACTTAGTCCTAAAATTTATTGACTCGCCAAAGTATTCCAAAAACTATGAAATTGTTAGCTCTATTAGCCCTAATTTGGATGTCTTGCTAGTTAGCCTATGGAAATGCTTAGGCAGCACCCAAAGAACGTTAAATTCTAGAGGAACAGACATTTTCAATCTTATAAATTTTTTAATTTTATCAAGTGAGTCTTAAAATTACTCAAGTTGCCAATTGAGTCCTATAATAATAAAACCATCAACTTTGTTAGTCACAAAAAAAAAAAAAAAAAAGAGATAGGAACCAAATTAGTTAGGCTTTTAGAAATAGAAGTGATGCATTGCTAGGAATGCTAGCTACTTTTTATATCAGGATGTTATATATTATAGATGTAATAGCAAATATTTCTCTATGTTGTATAGCAAACAAAAGCCATTTTCTATTTATTTGCTTTTTAGAGTATTCTTTCATATAATCGCATCTATCATCGCTCAATGTGGACATGTACCATGAGTTAGAGAATTTTTGTTTTAAATTATACATCAATGCACCATATGCATGCATATACAAATGATAAAAATATAATTAATACATACATTCAGGACATAAATATTGATGTTATTTATTTAAAAATGAATTTTAATTAGTAAATCATGTCAACTTGATTGAAATTCAAAAATATTGTTTGATATATATTTTATTTATGTTGGATAAATTATGATGAACACAATTTAAATAAATTTAGTTCAAAAAATTAAAATGATGCGAAAATTTTGAGAAAAAAGTAGTGAGTATTATTTTGTGAAATCAGTAACAGAATATGCTTGAGATTTTTAGGGTGTAGTATTCTAGTCTTCATTAGGATTGAGAACCCTTGATTAATGATTACTAGTCCAATGATCTCGGTATAGCACCTGTGGTGCCTATATCAGTGTTTTTGTCCAAAATTTTTGCCTACATTCCAAAATCTCATCCATTACAACTCTAAAGTTGCTACGAACTCCACAAATAGTGTCATTAATGAGTCCTTCTGAACAATAGTATGCCACTTAACATAGGACTAACTAAGATTTGAAAAGTGTTAATTTAGTCACTAAAATAAATGATATTAAGTGCCATTTTAGTATCTCCGGTAGTCAAACAAGCTTTAGGACTAACTAAGTTGACGGTTTTACTATTATAAGGCTTATTTGGCAACTTGAGTAAGTTGATAAAATGTGAAAAGTTTTAATATTGGCTAAAATCTTTTCCCATTTCAAATGTCTAGCAATTTCAAGTTATCTGATATTTTTTTTTACAAACAATAGACATTTAAAGAGTACTATTTGGCATTCACAGAGAAAAAAAAATTATTAATTTAAAATCTCTACTAATGAAAAAATATTGAACAGAGTGAAATTATTGGTAGAGCATTTACGGAATAATTTAAATTAGAATTTAGGATAACTGGTACTCCATTTGTCCCCAAAATTGTTGTAACTATTTTATTTTATTTTAAGCAATCCCCAATTTTTTGAAATATTTTCATATTTAATAAATTACTTTACTACTCTACCTTTCAAACTACTATTAAAATTTTCATTTCTTCCAATTTTTTCACTTTATATGCAAAAGGTTAAAAATAAAAGTGAAAGAAATATATATGTCCCTGCTCATTACATTGAGTCTGGAGTTCTGAGCCAATTTACAGATCCAATTATTTTTCTTGCTGTTTCCAACACGAACAATTCTCGATCTCCTTAACAAGTCGTAAATATACACATTAGCTCACAAGTAACAAATGGGTTCTTAACAGCAGTAACTCATTTGTAAAATATTTAAAACAAATTCTAAAAAGTACTTTAATTACACGGCTGCTTCGACTAAAACCTGGATTTAGGAGGAAGTTGGCAAAGGAAGTTTGAGGATGTAAATGAAATCAAATGTTGTGAGTACTTGTGACGCAAATGGGATGATTCTTCAAGGAATCAATTCGAGATTAGGCACGCGACAAGGACAACTGGACAAGTGTAATTTACTCCAGATGATAGACTGATCTTTTTGTTGGTTTGAGTTGGATCCAAGATTATTCCCTCTTTAAAAGCCCAATACCCAAGAAGAAAACGAAAGCAATCCCAACTCCTAAGTCCGACAAAGAAAATGGAAGGCGTCAGCGCAGATGTGAGGGTGGGAGCTAACAGGTACCGGGAGCGGCAGCCAATCGGCACGGCCGCGGAGGCGACCCTAGACGGGAAGGACTACGCTGAGCCACCGCCGGCGCCGCTTTTGGAGACCGGCGAGCTGTCGTCATGGTCGTTTTACAGGGCCGGCATTGCGGAGTTCGTGGCCACTTTCTTATTTCTCTACATCACGGTGTTGACGGTGATGGGCGTGGCTAAGGCCAAGAGCAGGTGCTCCACTGTTGGGACTCAGGGCATCGCTTGGGCTTTTGGTGGCATGATCTTCGCCCTTGTCTACTGCACTGCTGGCATTTCAGGTTATCTTTTTCCTTCGAACACTAGCTCTTCATCACCTTGCGATATCGAGTAAGCATGACATCGGTGTGTCTGGTTGTGGTGTAGGGGGGCACATCAACCCAGCAGTTACATTCGGGATGCTGTTGGCCAGGAAGTTGTCGCTGGTGAGGGCGCTGTCCTATATGGTAATGCAATGCCTGGGAGCTATAGCCGGAGCTGCCGTCGTGAGGGGGTTCCAGAGCAACCGGTACGAGAGGCTTGGTGGCGGAGCCAACACCCTCAGCTCGGGTTACAGCAGAGGCGGCGGCCTTGGTGCAGAGATCCTTGGTACTTTTATCCTTGTCTACACGGTCTTCTCAGCCACCGATGCCAAGCGCAACGCGAGAGATTCCCACGTTCCTGTAAGCGCCTTCTCAGACAAATTAGCTTCAACTTACACTTCAATAGCAGTCTACTTATATAACTAGAAGGTTTCGGATTTGGGTGATTTGTGTTGTGTTGAGTAGGTTTTGGGGCCTCTGCCCATAGGATTCGCGGTATTTCTGGTGCATCTGGCCACAATTCCTATTACAGGAACAGGAATTAACCCAGCTAGGAGCCTTGGCACAGCTCTCATCTACAACAAGGACCAAGCATGGGATGACCATGTAATTATTATAATTCACCCATAATTACAAACTGATTTTTAGTTAATCAATAAGAAACCGGTGATGAGACGTTTAGAAGGTACGCAAGACTAAATTTTGTGTTTTCTTCTTGTTGGGTTGTTGGCAGTGGATCTTTTGGGTAGGACCATTCACAGGGGCAGCCCTGGCAGCACTGTATCATCAATTAGTACTGAGAGCTTTGCCTTTCAGATCCAAGTGATGTGGATTTGCAGAGAGGGGTGTGTGCTGGTTTTGGGTATTCACCCAATTTATACTATATTTCTCACTACTACTTGTTCTCTATTTTATGGTTCTTAATTTCTTCAGTTTTTCCGAATTACTCCTTTTAAATTTCCTCTCCCTTATAGGCAAGCAAAAGTAAAATGTTCGTAAGTTGACACTTGTAAACTTCATGTACTGCATGCTTCGGATGGGCCGATTACAATATCCATATATGTGTACTTATTAATAACTATTGCAATAATGTAGTAGTATATGGTCACGTCTTTATGGGTTAATTAGTCAGCTAAATTTGATTGTTTCTTTACGAACGACAACTGTATTTCAACAGTCTGAAACGAGAGCACTTTTGCACCGGAAAAGTTATATATGAGATTTTGAACTCCCAACTTTGTATGTTTCAACTGAGATCTTACACACCTAAATCCTTTATTCATTAAGCCACAATATCCTAAATATACAACATACGTAACTTAACTAGCACCCTTAACCTTCTTGACAAAGACCTAGCACAAGTCATCATTTGAACCCAAGACTTAACTCAAATGAAGATAATACATCTAGTGAGAGGTTACATTGGGCTCCAGCTTTAGAAATTTGGTCCTCTAAATTGTTCATCAACTCAGAAAACTTCTGAGGATATTGACTATACATGTCAGCTTCTGTTTTCCATGTCGATTCTTCAATGAAACGATTCGACCATTGAACTTTGACTTTTGGACTGAGTTTTGTAAGCTTTCTGGTTTGCTTATCCAGTATTTGAATTTGCTTCTTTGAATGTCAAGAAGTCTGGTTCTAAGAGACAGACTCTAACGGCAACACATGCTTAGGGACAACAAGGTTAATTAATGCCTTGGATATACTATTTCGGTTTAGAAAGGTAATGGGAAGGTTGATGAATTCTTCCTCCTCTCGCTTTTGGTTGATGAATTTGTCTTGCATGCCAGTGAACCAGTTTTATTAAGCTCTGAAAGTTCTGGTTTTAGTGTTATATGAGCTCAACCAAAGGAGTCATGTGAATAAGATTGAGTTATGCTTATGTTTAAGTTACAATATATTGTTGTTATCGTCCTAAATGAACTAAGCTGTTATAAATTACACTACGTTTGTCTCAATTTTTTTGTACTATATCAATTTTTTTTTACTTAAGTTTGACTTAAATTTATTTATATTAATTTTTGTTTAGTGTTTTTGAAAAAACTATATCTAAAATTAAAAATCTTGTAGTTTCTAAAAATAATATTTTTTAAAAAAATTAGCAAATATTAATATAAATGAATTTAAGTCAAACTTAAATAAAAAAAGCTAAAATAATGCAAAGAATTTGAGACGAAGGAAGTATTATAATTTGTGTGATGCACTTGTGGAGCCGATATTTTGTAGAATTGTAGTCCTATGTGTCTAGTTTACTTGAAAGTGAAGGTTTGCAAATTGATAATTTTTTTAATTTGTAAGGAGAACAACAATTTTGCCGTTTCACAGCTCCAATCTGGAAAAGAATAGGGGTGCTGAATTGGTTCGGCAAATTCATGTGGACTATTTTTCTGCAAACGGGCCCATGGAAGAGTAGAATGTAGGCTGATCCGGATTTTTAAATAAGCTGCTTATTGGATTGGGCTTCGTAAAAGACCACTCTCAATCATTTTTCTTTTCTTTTCCCTTTTTAAAAAAGAATCACAATTCACCGGCTCAATAAGGATAAGTTTATATAAAGGTGGGAATGAGCTAAGCCAATATTGAACACCTTAGTCTTAAAACTTGATTTGTGAAGGATTGGCTTAACTTAGACTTGGGTTTATGTTTGACGAACTCAGTAAATTGGGTCTGAAGCTCAGTTTGGCTCGGGCTTGGCTCGATAGTTTGATTGGCTCAAAATTGGATTTGAGATTCAAGCTTGATTGAGAGAGTGTAGTAGGATTTTTATGGTAAGATTACTTTTTATAAGCATATTATAATGTTATACTCTTTCCATCTCATATTCTTTGCACCGTATTCTTTTTTAAGCCGTCCCAAATTTTTTTGCACCATATTCTTTTTTGGTAAATTTAAGCAGTGAAAATGTCCATTATACCCTCACCCTAAACCTCTTAATTTGACCATTTCTATTTTGTTTTCCCTTGGCCAATCTCCCATCCAAGGATCTTGTATTCTAGGTCCTCTTGTGACATCCCTTCGGCGACATCCCACTGGTGATGCGAGGACTAGGAGGAGGCAACAAAATAAATTGAGGGAGAGGCGAGTTCGAGATGATCGGCGAGGTGTGTTTGAGACGATCGGCAAGGCTAGTTTGAGACGATCGACGAGGCTAGTTCAAGACGAAGCGAGAGGTGATTGAGGACGGTGGTGAATTGAGGACAACGGAAGATCGAGGATAAGGTGGATGATTTGTTGGCGATTCGACAATGATGCATTGTTGGAATTGTGGCGATTGATTCGCTGATGGAATCATACTTCAGTGACAAGTGACGGACTGAGCCAACGAATCGCGACGATATGAGCGACTAAGGCGAGGGTAGCGGATTAACTGGGGCAAGGGCGGTGGATCGACAGATCGACAATAGGATCGACTAAGGTGAAGGTGGCGGATTGACAGTGACCGAGACGAAGCCGGTCTGCTCTGTTGTGCTTTGTTGCCAAGGGAAAACGTGGGCAAATCAGTAAATGTACAAGGGAGAACATGGGCAAATTAGTAATTTCACATGCATTCTTAAATTGCGTGCCAAATAGAAACGGTGCAAAAAATGTGGGACAGATGGAGTATTACTTTTTATATTAACCTCATTAAACTTAATAAGAATTTGGGCTAAACAATATCAAGCTCAAAGCTTAGTTTGTTAAGCATTTGAATTTTGGATGTAGCTCGAGTTCAATTTAAGGCTTGTAGGCTTGGTTCTATAATCAAAATATCAAGCTTGAGTTTATAAGGAGCTTTGACTCATTTTCCACCCCTAGTATATGTGTGAACGTGCGCGTGCGCGCGTATAAATATAATCATGCATCTCGGACATACATATATAGAAATGACATTGTTCTATAAGAATATGTTGATATAACAACAACAACAACAACAACAATAATAATAATGTATCCGAGTCCAAGACAAATATTCAAAACTTCAATCAATTAAAATGACGAAAAGAAAGGTGCAATTACATAGCGTACCAATATATACTCACAAACACACACACACACTTGTCACAAAAAAAGAATTAGGTAAAATAAGTATGAACATAGAATTAAGTAATAGATATGTGCATGAATTGCCAAGATAGAAGCTAGATAAATTTTCCCTTGTTTCTTCAACAGCCCAAAGAGGGGAATCCAACAGGGGCACCCGTTATCCCCTTACATTTATATTCTTTATATTGAGGCTTTATCCAGTTATTTGGAGGATCTCCAATTGGTGGGAACTTTTCCGAGACTGAAGTCGAACCAATCTAGAGTCATTATTAACCACCTTTCTTCGCACTCTCATAGTTATGGCACGTATCCATTCCATTTAACTAGAAAAGGGAAAGCTAATGGAACTAATAGAAATATAACTAAAATAAAGACTCATCAAAAGAAAAAAAGGTTGTTTCACACTACTAAAAAAATCTGTTTTTCCAACTGTCTTATTTTCAACGGTCAAACCGTTGAAATGAAGAAAAAATATTTTCCAATGGCTTAGCAGTTGGAAATTTTGAGAGAGTTAATTTAGATAATAGTGTATAATAATTCCAACGACTTTAGCCGTTGGAAATTGTGGAAATTATATATATATAATACTTGCCGTTGGAAAATGGCTAAATTAATGGGTTTTTTAGCCCAATTTGTATATATTATAGTTCCAACAGCTTTAGCCGTTGGAAATTTTAAATACTTATATGCGAAATTGAGCTGAAAATGTTCCAACGGCCATAACCGTTGGAAAAAATAAATATAAACAATTTTAGTTTGCAAAGTTTCCAACGGCTTAAGCCGTTGGAAAATTAAATGGTACATCAATGTAGCTTTCAACGGCTATAACCGTTGGAAAAAAATATGTTATTATTTTTTTGCAAAGTTTCCAACGGCTTAAGCCGTTGGAAAATTAAATGGTTCATACATGTAGCTTCCAACGGCTATAACAGTTGGAAAAAAATATATGCAGGTTTGGTTTGAAAATTTTCCAACGGCTGAAGCCGTTGGGAATCCATTTAGTGAAACGGTGCACTTTGATCTTTTTTTCCAACAGCTAAGGCCGTTGGAAATATTCAATTTAAAATCACCCCCCAGGCGCTCGTCTTCTCCAGAGCGCATCATTCGCGTCTCTCTCTCCTCTTCTCTCTCTTCGTTCTTCGCACACGCACACACAGCACCTTCGAATCTTCGATTAAGGGGTGAATCGAGTTCGTAGAGCTTATATTCACGTGGATCTTGGATAGTTTTGCTTGATCTGTAGTTAGTTTGTATTTATTTTGAATTTTTTCTCATTTTTTTCGCTGATTTGCATTGTGATTTGGATGTTGATAATGTGTTTTGTTTTTGCTTCTTGTAGCTGATTCGAAGCTATTTGGAGGGATTTGAAGGAAGTTTAGGGTCCGATTTGACGTTAGTTCGTTAGAAATGTTTTTTTTTAATTTTTTTCAATTATTATTGTTAAAATCCGGAATAATTTCATGGTTTTTTGGGTTGAAAAATGTAAAATGTATGTGATTTGTAGTTGTTGATTGTTGGATGTGAAGTATTTGGGTTACCCATTATAATTTAACATTTATATCCATTTTTTGGCTTCTTTTCTTAATTTCGGGATTAATTAAAAAATAGAAAATAATTAGTTTTAAGCTAATTTTTTAGGTAGTATATTTATGTGTCAAATTAGTTAGTATAATTAAAATTATTTAATTTTATGTTTTAAATAAATTGCTTAGGTAGTATATTTATGTGTAAAATTAGTTAGTATATTTAAAAATAATAAATAATTAGTTTGAAGTAAATTGTTTAGGTTGTATATTTATGTGTGAAATTAGTTAGTATAATAAAAAATAGTTAGTAATTAGTTTTAACTAAATTGTTTAGGTAGTATATTTTGTGTGAAATTAGTTAGTATATTTAAAAATAAGGAAATAATTGTTTTAAGTAAATTTGAGGTAGTATATTTATGTGTCAAATTAGTTAGTATATTTAAAAATAATAATTAATTAGTTTTATGTAAATTATTTAGGTAGTATATTTTGGTGTGAAATTAGTTAGTATCTTTAAGCGTAGGAATAATTAGTTTTAAGTTAATTGTTTACGTAGTATATTTGTTTGTGAAATTACTTAGTATATTTATAAATTAATAAACTTACTGTTTTAAGCACATAGTTTAGGTAGTATATTTATGTGATCTGAAAGTAGTTAGTATTTTTAAAAATACGAAATCTTTTGTTGATTGTCAATTGTTTAGGTAATACATATTGTTAGTGTGTATAATGTTTAATTTGAATTATTCTTACAATGTTTTCATAATTGGAATTAATATAAACGTACAAAATATTTCTATTTAAGTAAGTGTAGTTGATTAAGTTTGCCCTTGAATAATAATATATGTCAATAATAATAATAATAATAGTAATAATATATAATACTTCAAAGAATAATTATTATTGTAAGAGTCGTAGTAAAGTCACAGTAAGAATAAAATAATAATATTATTATTATTATTATTATTATTATTATTTAAATTGATTAATCAACTACGAGTAATAATAATAATAATAATAATAATAATAGTAATAATATATTATTATTGAAAGAATAAATATTATTGTAAGAGTAGTAGTAAAGTAATAGTAATAATAATAATAATGATAATTATTATTATAGTAATAATAAATCCAATAAGAGTAGCTAATAATAATAATAATAATAATAATAATAATAATAATAATAATATTAACAATAGTATTAGTAGTAGTACTAGTAAATTGGCATTCCACCGCCCGCGCCTCCTGCAGATGATGATGATGATGACTCGGGATCGGATTAAGAATATATCAGGTATATCATGCTACTATGTGTGTTTATTAGCAAACAAACATTTAGTTGGAGACTACGATCAAGTAATTTCTACTATAAATGCTTATGTGTGGATTTATAAGTACATTTATATAATGACGTAGTAATTTGAATTGTGTATGTTTTTATGTCGTTTAATATATATTGTTATGTAATTGTAGTAAAAAATTTGACTACAATCGATATAATTATCTAGAATATAATAGGTTAACGTTTTAAAGCAAATAATCAATTCGAATGAACGGTGCAATCAATGAAAAAATGATTCGAACCGGAAAATAAATATGGCGTAATTTTCAATTGATTTTTCCAACTACCCAGCCTCATTTCCAACTACTCAAGCAGTTGGAAAAGTTCCCAAATTTTCCAACTGCCTGAGCAGTTGGAAATTTTCCCAAATTTTCAGGCACTTAGAACACAAAAAATAACAAAAAAAACTACAGCCGTTGGAAATTCTCCAACTGCTTATTTTCCAATGGTTGACAGTTAGAAATTCCAACTACTAAAACCTGGGCCATTGAAAGTAAAATTTCTAACGAATAGATTTCCAACGGCCAGCAGTTGAAAATGACAGTTGGAAATTAAGGTTTTTTTAGTAGTGTCAGTCAAATAAAATATTTTAATATAAGGAAATCTGCTCGATTAAGAAACAAAGAAAGTTGAAAGGTTTAGAATTCTTCATTGTTCTCTCTTCTCTGGTCTCCAAGGGACAAAGACGTCATAGACAATGGCCATGAGACTGAATGCGCTCTTGGAGTGGATAAGCACTAAAAACGTTCTAAAGCCGATAATTTGCAAAAAGTTATGTTAGTACTTGGTGGAGTTAGCTTCGGCATAGCTGCCTTGATCGTTGCCATCGAAGGAAGTCATAATGTGGACAGAGGCCGAGTAAGGGGCAGCGCGGCAATGCTGAGGGAGATGAAGACGAAGAACATAGCGTTTTTTCTGGAAAATTACCAAAACTCCCAGAGGTTTGGTTCAACTTATAGTTATGTCCCCAAATATCTACACTTACCCCTTCAAAAGTTAACTCTCATAATAACTGTTAAGACAAAAGAAGGGAAGAACTTTGTTTTATTCTCTTCACTTTTTGCTCAATAACTTTGCCCCTAAACTTCTAAATCTAATGAACTTGTGCATATCAGATCTCCTGCCAACCCTAGAAACCCAAACTCTCTCATTGCTTAAGGCCTACCAGATTTCGATGGACGACGGATCCATCCTATGCCAAACTTCTTCCTTTTCCCTATAAGCCGTCACGCCATATTCTTTGTCGAGTCTCTCCCATCAGTTCTCCGTCGCCGAACAACTAAATCTCTGTCACCTTCGAAGAGCGGTTATTATCTTTGTCAGTGTTGACCAGAGCCTGTTTTTGCTTCAGTTGGCCAAATAGCCGAATCACAGTGACGATCACCTCCAAAGAGCTATCATAGTCCTTGTAGGTGTCCATTATTATATTTCTTTTTTGGGTTCTTTTCCAGATAAAAAATGGAAACAATTCCTTTTCCTCTTCAATTCGGTTAGGTTCAGTCAATTTTTCACCACAATGGTTTGATATTCTGGAGGACGAGCAGGAATTTGGTGCAAGCATGGCATGTGATATGAGGTTCAGGGGAGATCAAGATTGGCATAGGTTCGGATGAGGTTGGTGAAACAGAAAGGGTTGGACGTTCCGGACAATGGCGGAGCCGACTAGGCCATGGTGGCTGGCAATGAAGATCTCCACCACCTGCCGAAGCTTCGTGCTTTCAGCCACCACGTACGCCTCTCCGAACCTTAAAATTTATACGCCTATGCCCAGCAGAATGTGAAAGCCTCCGCCCAGCAAAAATCAAGATCTTCTCCATCATTCTTGTATCGTGCCTTATGGATTGGAGCAATGATGAAATTGGGATTTTGATTTCGCATCTGTTCATACCTCTTTTTTTTTTTTTTTTATTTCATGTTTCTCAAATCTTTTGTTCAATTCTAGTTATTGTTTCTAGGTTTTGTTCTGATTTATTCATGAGAAAGGCTGGACATTTTCTCCTTTTTTTTGTAACTGTGTGTATAACTGTGAATATGTTGCTAACTTATCAAGGGATAAATGTTGGTAATCAAAATAGGACAAAAGTATAGGTTCACCTATACCTCATGGGTCTTTTTGTTAATTTTTCCTTCAATGTCTCTAGTTAAAGGGGAAGGATGAGTGTCATAATCATAAGTAGAGGTGGGACTTGACCTGACCTAGACCGGGACCGGCTCGGCAGTCAAACCCACCTAGCCCTGCTCCAGCAAAAACCGCGTAAATTTGGGCTAAATATGGGCATGAGAGAAGAGGATGGTGCAAAACGGACCACCCTGGCCCAAATGTGGAACCGACCCGGCCTGTGGACTGCCCTGGACAGAGCCCGGCCCAGGACTGGCCGGTCCAAGCCTGGGGCTCAATGGCTATAAGCGGCAACCTGCAAAAAAATTTTAAAAAAATGAGTTAATTACAATATAGACCCTCAAACAATTTTCTGCTCCATTTGAGCCCCCAAAATTCCATTTTCACCCCTCCCAACAACTAAATTTTAAGGACTTTTTGGTCCAAATAATTTTTTGCCCTCCCCTATAAATACCAATATCATTTTCACTCTATCCTCACACCACCACTTAATCACTCTTCTCCCTTTACTATATTCTCTCAAGCATTTAAGTTTTTTTCTTAATCTCTTCCAAATTTCTTACCAATTTCCACATAATATCTTCATAATCTCCTCTTAATGTTACATTAGTCACTACTACTTATGGCTTCAAGAGGAAATGGTAAGTCAACAGAGAGTTAATCTTCTCGCGCAATTCGAGGCTTGTTCCGTCGTCGTTCTCGGCCCACCGATAAAGGCATCTCAATTGAAGAATTGCACGATGATGATACCGGAATCAAAATGATGAATTACAATTTGGGACTTGACGATCAATTATCGGATGATGAAGTTGAAGAGTTGGATGCGATGGTGGCTGGGAATCTGTCAACACAACTGACGTCGACAAGTCATAGACCCCCCATGGAGGAAACTCGAGGATAAGGTAAATCCTTGAGACTAACTACTTGGGTTTGTGAGCATTATGAGCTCATACACGAAGGGGAGTTGAGGTACGGGAAATGCAAATATTACGGGAAAAAATTGGTGCATACAACTGGAACGCTGAAACGACATATTAAAAATCAACATTCTAACGTCCTCCCTAGTGCCGGGACTAGTTCTGGAGGACAAACATAACTTGGGTCTACAACTGATGCTGGCGGGCCAGGTATATTTCGTTTTAACCAATAATCTTGTAAAGAGGACATGATAAATTGGATGATGCTTACCGAAAAATCTTTTTCACAAGCTGAAGATGTGCACTTAGAATCTTGGATAAAATCACAATTAAATCCTGTATTTAAAAAAGTGCCTAGGAAAACTATTAGGAAAGAAAGCTTTAGATTATTTGAAGTCGAAAAATCAGATTTGCAAGCCTATTTTCCCGCTTTTAATCATTCTGTGGCATTCACTTTTGATATTTGGACATCACCTATAGGTTAATCATTTTATTTTGTTACATCTCATTGGATTGATTCTGATTGGATTATGCAAAAATGAATTTAGTCATTTAAGGTTATTGAAATGGATCATACTAGTTATCACATATTCAATTGCATCTTAGAAACTTTACATGATTGTTTTTGTCTGATAAAGTCCTGTGCATTCCGTTTGATAATGCTTCAAACAATGATGTTGCCGCTCACCTTTTGAGTCAAACATTGAAACTACCTCTCAAGACTGCATTCTTTTACGTTAGATGCATGTGTCATATTTTGAACCTTTGTATCCAAAAAGGGTTTAGAAGTTCTCCAAAATAAAATTCTGCATATTCGGAACTCATTGACATATTTAACATCAAGACCTGCTGTGTTGCGTTAATTTAAAAGCTTTTGTTTTGAAAATAAAAAAGAGTTTTTTTGGAAACGGTTTAAATTGGATTACCCAACCCGTTGGAACTCCACAAATTTGATGTTGCAAGATGCACTCCCGTATGCAAATTTGTTGACGCATTTCACGAACTTAAAAAAGAGTTGTGAATTTCTTACAACTGAAGTTTGGAAAAAATTTTCCAAAACTGGTGAATTACTTAAGTTTTTTTACAAGGCTACTGAATTTTTCTCTGGTGTTTACTACCCAACTATTCATCAAGTTTTGCTTTATTTAGTGAACATTACATATACTTTACATCAGTTTAAAGATAATGAGTTGTTAAAACAGACTATCGAAGCCATGCAGGTTAAGTGGCTTCAGTATTTCGAAAACATTCCACCTATCTTTTTAGTTGTTTCTTTGCTTGACCCATATGTCAAATTAACGGGTACAACAACATTGCTTGAAGGAAATTTTCATACTTATTTAGAAATGTCTCATATAAATGTTTTAGCTATGTTTGCTACTGCTTCTGAGTATTGCATTCTTTATACAAGTTATATTGTCTGAGTGGCATTCGGATAAGGTAAGATCCGAAGCTTTTCAAATCGAGCCTCCAAGGAGATCAATCTCATCAAGATTCAACCCAGCCCTCTAAATGCTCAAACGACCCTGGTCGACGACATCGAGATTAGCTAAGGTCGATGACTATCTTAACACATCCTTCGAGACAAGTGAAGTTGACATATTGGAGTAGTGGAAACAAAAGAGGTTAAGGTTTCCGATCTTGTCAATAATCGCATAGAAGATTCTTGCTGTTCCAGTTTCCACCGTATCATTCGAGATAATATTTAGTACAGGAAAACGGGTGATATCAAAGAAACAATCAAGATTAAAACTTGAGGTGGTAAAATTATATGTGTGCAACCGAGATTAAGGCCTCGTAGCACTCTGGCAGCAAAAACAAAAAAGTTCGGTTGACGAGGTAATATCCGATACCGAGACTTGAAATTTTTGTTTTCAATCATACATGTAGTTTGTATTTGATCTGATTATGCTATTAAGCACATATTATAGGTTTTTATTTTTTATCAATTTTGGAACTTTTTTGCCATTTTAAAATGTAAGGCCAGTTCCGATTATTTGTAAGTGTCCGTTTGGTTTTTTAACTTAATAAAACTTACACCGGATGTGGTGTTTTTTTCTTAAAAATATTTATTATATATATAATTAATTATGTTTCTATTTTTTTAAAAAAAATAAAAAAAACCTTCAAACTTGCCCTGCCCCACCTCGGGACTAGCTCAAGACCTCCCCACATAGGACCGGGCCGATCCTGGTCCTCCTTGACCTAGGACCAGGACCGAACGGTCTAGGCCGGTCCTAGGTCCGGTCGACCCACCACCTACCTCTAATCATGAGAGTGCAACAAGAAAGAGACATGAAATTGTGGGATAGGATTTAGATTCATCAACATGTATCTTTTTTAAGATCTATCTTGAGAGAAAGTCCAGCCCGTTTAACTAGAGATATTGAAGTTAATGGAACCGTAAAACACTAAGAGAAAGGGCTTGTCAAAAAGGGGAAAAAAAAAAAGATAATTATCAAAACCTTAGGTATAGGCAAACCTACACTTTTATCCTATTTGTTTTGAATACCTACACTTATGCCCTGACAAATTAACATCATTATTCATCATTACCACAAAAAGAGAAAATTTCTGACTTTATTCTCCTAGTTTTCTTATTTAGAAACTTTGCTTCCCTACCTAGGGGTGTTATCAAGCTAAGCTGAGCTTAAGACCCTTTAGGCTTGAGCTCAGCTCATTTTACTCTGAGGGGTGTCCGGGCTCGGGCTCGAGTTTAACTAGCTAGGGAAAATGATGCTCGAGTTTGGCTCGGAATGGTGATTGAGCTCGATTTAAATGTTCGAAAGGTTCAAAAAATTTGTTAAGGAGCTCCATGCATGAGCTCGATTAGAGATACTCTAGCTCAAGCTTGTTTTGAAAAAAAAAACGAAGAAGAAAAACAACTAAAAAAAAAAAAACAACCCTAAATCCCATGAACCCAGTCCAACTGTGCGAGTAATAGAAGAGAAGTCCAGAGGTGCGAGCGACAGAGGAGAAGCCTAGCTATGTGATAAAGGATACGTGCAGAGGAGAAGTCTGTGGTTGGAGACTCGTAGCCAGAGGTGCAAGCCATTGTGTGAACAGTGGCGGAACCAGGATATTTGGTTCGGTGGGCAAGCCCGAAGGAGAGTCGGCGGAGCCCGGAGGAGAGAGACGACATCGCGGTTAGGTAAAGCTGTAAATTAGGACTAATTCACACTAATTCAAAGATTAAGGAGCAAATCGTACGAGTTGGAAACATTTGAGGACTAAAGTGCATTTAGGCCATGTTAGAATATCCCTTGATGTAGAGGGAATAACTACTCACTAGGTCCCTAATTTTTTCAGAACCTACCTTATTGCCCCTATCTTTATATTGCCCCCCATCACCGTTTGGCGTTAGCAGTTGCTTAAAGCTAAAGGGACAACCACCAATTTGGTCCCTAATTTATTAAGCGCATGCCACATTGCCCCCCCATCTTTATATTCTTCTATATTTTTCGGGGGGTAGGAATACTTATCTAATCCCCAACTTCTCTCGATATAAGCAATTTAGTACCCTATATATCAAAAGTTTCAAAATTTTTGGGGGGCAGCAGCCCCCCCTGCCCCTTAATAGTTCCGCCACTGTGTGTAAACTATAAACACACGATTGCGAAGGAATGAACTACTGTGTAAGTCACGGTAGAGAAGAAGTCCGACTGACCAATTAGAGGTCAGGGGAGAACTGCGGTGGGCTAGTCTGGCTCACCACCAGAGAATTGGAGAAGATAAGTCCTAAGATGGATGGAGATCGAACACAAACTTTGTGCATGACTGCCGACTACATCTATTTCTTTTTGGCTAAGAGGCGTGAGGTTGAGAGAAAATTTAGGTTTCACTTCTTACTTCTTTCTAATTATTAATAATATATTCTTAATATTTATATTATTATTATTTAAATTAATATTATATAGGGTTTAATAGACTAGAAAACATATTAAACTAAACACTAGTATGTTCGGGCTAAATTTGATAAGAGATTCTAATAATAAAATCAACTTGAGCTCGTATTCGAAGTTTGAAAGTCTCCGTTCATTAACCTAAATTTCGACCTTGAGCTCAAATATCTCGATAAAAGCTCAGTTCACTAACATCCCTTTCCCTAACTACTAAAACCCGTTAAAGTCAAACTAATTAATTTGAAAAAAAATTAATCAAAAACTCTCAATGATAGTTTTATAACAACAAATCAAAATCTCCAGCATTTCTCATGAATAAATAAGAACGAAACCCAAAAACAAGAACAAGAATTGAACCAAAGATTCGAGAAATATGAAATCACAACAAAAGAGGGAAGTATAGGTAGAACTGAAATGAAAATCCCAATTTCTTCGTTGCTTAATCCATGCGATGACACGATACAAGAACGATGGAAAAGGCCTTGATTTTGTTGGGCATAGGTGTTTAGATTCTGTTGGCCATAGGCATATAGATTCAGAGGTTCAAAGAGGGCTACATGGTGGTTGAAAGCGTGAAGCTTTAGCAGGTGCTAAGGATATATATTCATCACCGGCCACCGTAGCCTAGTCGGCTCTACCGTTGTTTGGAAGCTTCAACCTTTATTTTCACCAACCTTCCTCATACCCTTGCTGAGATCTGGACCTCACCCAAACCTTAAAATCATGTGCCATGCTGATACCAAATTCCCAATAGTCCTTCGGAACGTTGAACCATTATGGTGCAAAATTGACCGAACCTAACTGAATTGTCAAGATTATTAGGATATTCTATTAAGATTCTTTAATTCTGTTAATAACTTATCTGTCTGTTAAGATAGAGTTTTTAGTATCTCAGTTATTTTCTTGCTTATTTACCACGTTTAGTTGTTAAACGTGGGCTGCTTCTATTTTTCTGTTTTGATCTCATGTAAGGCTTATTTAGCCGTAGTTGTTGAACTGAAAAAAGTGCAGTCATCCTCCCACTTTGTTACTAAGTTTGTGTTATCTCATTCAAACTTCATAACAATCTGGTATCAGAGTCACTACTGGGCTTGAGAAAAAAACAAAGCAGCAGCCTTTGTGATTTGCAGCAGCAGAGGAGATGACAATCGAAGGAAAGTTTTGTGCAACCTGATATTCCTCACTTCGATGGTCACTATGATCATCAGAGCATGTTAATGGAGAATTTTCTAAGATCCAAAGAGTATTGGGGTCTTATGGAATCAGGTTATGATGAGCCAGAAGAAGGAGCAACATTAACAGAAGCACAGCAGCAACGATTGAATGAGGCAAAGCTGAGGGATATGAAGATAAAGAACTATCTATTTCAGGCGATAGATAGGACCATTCTGGAGACTATTTTGCAAAAGACACCTCGAAACAAATCTGGGATTCGATGAAGAAAAAGTACGAAGGAAATGCTAGGGTAAAGCGTTTCATTCTTCAAGCACTCTAAGAATGCTAGGGTAAAGCGTTTCATTTTTCAAGCACTCTAAAAAGAATTTGAAACTTTGGAGATGAAATTACGTGAGACTGTTTCTGATTACTTTGCTCGAGTCATGACTATGGCAAATAAAATGAAAGCTCATGCTGAAAAAATGGATGACGTTAAAATTGTGGAAAAAATTCTGCGTTCTTTAAGTGAGAAGTTCAATTACATTGTTTGTTCAATCGAAGAGTCAAAGGATATTGATAATCTTTCTGTTGATGAGCTGCAAAGTTCACTTGTCGTTCATGAACAAAAGTTTTATAAGCACAATGATGAAGAACAGGCCTTGAAAGTTACACACGAAGAAGGAGGAGGTTGTAGCCGTGGTGCTTACAGAGGAAGAGGAAGAGGAAGAGGGAGAGGTCAAGCCAGTCTGAACAAAGCTACTGTCGAATGCTATAAATGTCGCAAGCTTGGACATTTTCAATATGAATGTCCAGCTTGGGACAAAGAAGCCAACTATGCTGAACTTGGGGGAGAAGAAGAAATGTTACTTATGTCCTATGTTGAAATAGATGAAGCTCAAAGGAAGGATACATGGTTCCTTGATTCTGGATGCAGCAACCACATGTGTGGAGACAAGACTTTGTTCTCCGAATTCAATAAAGATTTTTGACAAGAGGTAAAATTAGGAAATAATACAAAGATGTATGTAATGGGAAAAGGAAATGTGAGAATAAAGGTGAATGGTTGCTATCATGTTATTACAGAAGTGTTTTTTGTTCCTGACCTAAAGAGCAATTTTTTGAGCATGGGGCAGCTGTAGGAAAAGGGCTTGGCAATACTCATACAACATGGCACATACAAGATTTATCATCCTCAGAAGGGCTTCATTTTTCACACGGAGATGACTGCAAACAGAATGTTTGTCCTTATGACTCCAGCTCAACCAAAAGTGTCATGCTTCCATACAACAACAGAAGACTTATCCCACTTGTGGCACTGTCGATATGGGCACTTGAGTCATGAGGGTCTTAAGACCCTTCAAAATAGGCAAATGGTTGAAGGACTGCCAAGATTGCTAGCCACTTCAATTGTGTGCAGAGATTGTGTGATTGGGAAACAACATAGGGATCCAATACCTAAAAGAAGCACTTGGAGAGCAACGGAAAGACTGCAGCTCATTCATGTCAGCATATGTGGACCCATCTCTCCCATTTCAAACAGCAAGAAAAGGTATCTCATTAGCTTTATCGATGATTTTAGTAGAAAAACATGGATTTATTTTCTTGCCGAAAAATCAGAAGCTCTATGCACTTTTAAAGTTTTCAAGACTTATGTAGAAAAGGAGACAAGAGTATATATTAAGTGCTCATGCATTGATCAAGGAGAGGAATTCACTTCACAAGACTTCAACGGCTTCTGCACAGAACATAGAATCAAAAGGCAATTAACTGCAGCCTACATTCCTCAACAGAATGGTGTGGTGGAGAGGAAGAACCATACCATTATGAATATGGTTCGGAGTAGGATGTCAGAGAAAAAAGTTCCCAAGACTTTTTTGCCAGAAGCAGTAAATTGGACTGTGCATATTTTAAATCAAAGCTCCACGTTAGCTGTGCAAAATATGACTCCAGAAGAAGCCTGGAGTGGAGCCAAACCTTTAGTTGGATATTTTCGAGTCTTTGGCTATATTTCACACGTACATATACCTGACGTGAAATGAACAAAGCTGGAGGATAAGAGTCTTACCTGTGTGTTGCTTGGAGTTAGTGAGGAAACCAAAGCATATCGACTTTATGATCCTACTGCCAAGAAGTTAATAATGAGTAAAGATGTTATTTTTGAAGAAGAAAAGATTTGGGATTGGGATAACTCTTATGATGAGCAGTTTTTAGTTGATCTGGAATGGGCAGATGATGAAGAAACTTGAGATGGTGCTAGTGATTCAGAAAATGATGACAATGACGAGGCAGAATGAAGTGCTCTAAATTCACCAGCTCCTGTACATGTAGATGGCTCGTCCAGCTCAGAAGAAGAGAGGATAAGAAGGCCTCCAACATGGATGAAAGACTATGAAAGTGGCGAGGGACTTTCAGACGAAGATGTTGACGCTAATCTTGTTTTGTTTGCCACTGCTGATCCAATTCATTTCGAAAAGGCTGTGAAGGATAGCAAATGGAGATAGGCTAAGGACTTAGAAATAAATTCTGTTAAAAAAAATGGAACTTGGACACTCACTGACTTACTAGCCGGAGCTAAGAAAATTGGTGTCAAGTGGGTGTACAAGACGAAGCTCAACAAGCATGGAGAAATTGACAAGTTTAAAGCATGTTTGGTGGTGAAAGGATATGCTCAACAATATGGAGTGGACTACTCAGAGGTGTTTGCCCCAGTGGCTACAATGGATACCATCAGGATGATCATAGCACTCGCAGCACAAAAAGGTTGGGACATTTTTCAGCTTGAAGTGAAGTCTGCCTTCTTTCATGGAGAACTAAATGAAGAAGTTTTGTGGAGCAACCTAAGGGGTATGTAAAAAAGGATGAACCTCAGAAAGTATACAGGTTGCAAAAGGTGTTGTATGGGCTAAAACAGGCTCCTTAAGCCTGGTTCAGCCGCATTGAAGCACACTTTCTAAGTGAAGGGTTTGAGAAGTGTCACAGTGAACAAACACTCTTCATCAAGGCAAACAAGGGGCTAAAATTTTGATTGTTAGTCTTTATGTTGATGATTTAATCTTCACTGGTAATGATTAGGTGATGGTTGAGGAATTTAAGCAATCCATGATGAAAGAATTTGATATGACTGATATTGGAAAAATGAGATATATTCTTGGAATTGAAGTCTTACAGAGAACTGATGGTATCTTTATTAGTTAGAAAAAGTATGCTTGTGATGTGCTTAGAAGGTTTGGAATGGAAGAGAGTAATGCTGTTCACAACCCGATTGTTCATAGATTCAAGATGCTTAAATTAAAGATGAAAGTGGAATTAAAGTGGATGAAACTTACTACAAATAGATTGTAGGAAGTTTGATGTATCTCACAACTACGCAGCCAGACTTAATGTTTGTAGTGAGTTTAATCAGTAGGTTTATGACACGACCTACTGAACTTCATCTTGCAGCTGTAAAGCGAGTCTTGAGGTATCTTAGAAGGACAACAAGCTTCGGAATTTTCTACAGAAAATGAGGAGTGGAAAACTTATTTGCATACACTGATAGTGATTTTGCAAGTGATCCTGAAGACAGGAAAAACACTTCTGGATATATGTTCACGTTAAGTTCTGGAGCAGTTTCATGGTCTTCAAGAAAATAGCCAACTGTCACTTTTTCTACAACCGAAGTAGAGTTTGGGGCAGTAGCAACTTGTGCATGTCAGGCTGTTTGGATGAAAAGGATACTAAAGAAGCTTGGATACTCTCAAAAAGATTGCACAATGATGTACTGCAATAATTGTTCTACAATAAAGTTGTAAAAGAATCCTGTAATGCATGGTCAAAGTAAGCACATCGACATTCGTTTTCATTTCTTACGAGATTTAACCAAGGAATGAGCTATGCAACTAGTTCATTGTGGTACCAGTGATCAAATTGCAGACGCTATGAGCAAGCCATTAAAGCTTGATCTGTTTTAAAGCTTACGAAGTCAGATGGGTGTACGTGAAGAACCTGAAGTAAACTAATTACTTAGTGCAATTAGTTTAAGGGAAGGTGTCAAGATTATTAGGATATTATGTTAAGATTCTTTAATTCTGTTAATAACTTATCTGTCTGTTAAGATAGAGTTGTTAGTATCTCAGCTATTTTCTTGCTTATTTACCACGTTTAGCTGTTAAAAGTGGGCTGCTCCTATTTTTCTGTTTTGATCTCATGTAAGGCATATTTAAGCCATAGTTGCTGAACTGAATAAAGTGCAGTCATCATCCCACTTCGTTACTAAGTTTGTGTTATCTCATTCAAACTTCATAACACGAATTGAAGAGGAAAAGGAATTAGGGTTCTTGAATTGCTACCATCCTTACTAACCTGAGGTGCTTTAGTTTTCTAATCCTCAGTTTCCATTTTCTACCTGGAAAAAAACCCAAAAAATAAAATCGAACAGTGGACATTGGGGAGGACGTTGACTGCTCTTTGGAGGCAACCATCACCATGATTCAGCTATTCGGCCAATTAAAGCAAAAATGGCCTCCGGTGGACATCGACAATGATAATGACCTCTCTTCGGAGGTGACGGCAATTCAGCTGCTCGATGACAGTGAAGTGATAGTAGAGACTCGATGGAGAACAGAGGCTGATGGTTTTGAGGGAAAATGAAGAAGTTTGGGTTTAGGGCTCATAGGAGGGATCCGTCGTCTATCGAAATCTGGAAGGCCTTAGGCAATGAAAGAGTTTGCATTTCTGCGGTTGACTGAAAATCTGATATGCACTAGTTTATTAAATTTATAAGTTTAGGGACAAATTTATCAAGCAAAAGAGGCTAAGAGAGTAAAACAAAGTTTTCTTTTTTTGTCTTAACGGTTATTAACGGAGTTAACTTTTAAGGGGTTAAGTGTAGGTATTTGAAACAATGGAGACATAACTGTAGGTTTGTCTAAACCTTGGGGGGTTTTGATAATTTTACAGAAAAAAAGGTCTACGTTCTTCATCGTCATTTCCCTCAGCACCGCCATGCCGCCTCCATCTCCTCCTCTATCCACATCGTGACTTTCTTCAACAACTACGATCAAGTAGCCTACGCCAAAGCTGACTCCCCCGAGCCCTACCACAACTTTCTGCAAACTATGGACTTTAGAACATTTTTGGAACTCATCCACCGCTCCAAGAGTGCAGTCAGCCTCGTGGCCATTGTCTATGATGCCTTTGTCCCATAGAGGCATTATTACAGTCATGTTTCTCACTGCGTGGAACCTTTTGTAATGGCTGACTATAATGGCCGACTAAAGCCTAGGAAAATTAATTAGACTAGAAGCAGCCTATTTGGATCCTGACTAAGGGCTTTGTTGTACTCTTTGATTGTCTTCTCTAATTCATTCCCCTTTTCACCAAAAAAAAAAAGAATTCTACAGCTTCTAGCTTTTTTTTTTTTTTAATGGAACATATTTCCTTCCATTAAAATCTTTTATCCGACTGAAACAACCTTTTTTCTTTGTTATTTTTTTTTTAAGTCTTTAGTTTAGTTATGTGTTTATCAGCTTAGTTAGCTTTCCCATTTTTCCTTAAATGGATTGGACACATGTCATGGTTAAAAGAGGGCGACATGAAGAGGACAGGCAATTGTGGGACACAGTATTTGAATTCGCGGACAAGGACGAGTGTAATTTACTCCAGATAGATTGGTTTTTTGTTGGGTTGAGTTGGATCCAAGATTATTCCCTCCTTAAAAGCCCGATACCCAAGAAGAAAATCAAAGCACCAGTCCCAACTCCTAACTCCGACACAAGAATGGAAGGCGTAGACGAAGATGTGAGGGTGGGAGCTAACAGATACAGGGAGCGGCAGCCAATCGGCACGGCGGCGGGGACGACCTTAGACGGGAAGGACTACGCGGAGCCACCTCCAGCACCGCTTTTGGGGACCGGCGAGACGTTGTCGTGGCCGTTTCACAGGGCCGGCCTTGCGGAGTTCGTGGCCACTTTCTTGTTTCTCTACATCACGGTGTTGACGGTGATGGGCGTGGCCAAGTCCAACAGCAAGTGCTCCACTGTTGGGACTCAGGGCATCGCTTGGGCTTGCGGTGGCACGATCTTCGTCCTTGTCTACTGCACTGCTGGCATCTCAGGTAATCCTTTTTCGTCGTAACGCGATATCGAGTAAACATGACAACGATCGGTGTGTCTGGTGGTGGTGTAGGGGGACACATCAACCCGGCAGTTACATTTGGGATGCTGTTGGCTAGGAAGTTGTCGCTATTGAGGGCTCTGTACTATATGAAAATGCAATGCCTGGGCGCTATAGCCGGCGCTGCCGTTGTGAGGGGGTTCCATGGCAACCAGTACGAGAGGCTTGGTGGCGCAGCCAACATCCTCAGCTCGGGTTACAGTAGAGGCAGCGGCCTCGGTGCAGAGATCCTTGGTACTTTTATCCTTGTCTACACAGTCTTTTCAGCCACCGATGCCAAGCGCAACGCGAGAGATTCCCACGTTCCTGTAAGCGCCTTCTCAGACAAATTAGTTTCAACTTACACTTCAATAGCCGTCTACTTATACTAACTAAAAGGTTTCGGTTTTGGATGATTTGTGTTGTGTTGAGTAGATCTTGGCGCCTCTGCCCATTGGATTCGCGGTAGTTCTGGTGCACCTGGCCACAATTCCTATTACAGGAACCGGAATTAACCCAGCTAGGAGTCTAGGCACAGCTCTCATCTACAATAAGGGCAAAGCATGGGATGACCATGTAATTATCATAATTCGTCCATAATTACAAACTGATTTTTAGTTAATCAAGAGACAGTTGATGAGACGTTTAGAAATTACACAAGACTAAATTTTCTGTTTTCTTCTTGCCGGGTTCTTGTTGGCAGTGGATCTTCTGGGTAGGACCATTCACAGGGGCAGCCCTGGCAGCACTGTACCATCAAATAGTTCTGAGGGCTTTGCCTTTCAGATCCAAGTGACATGGGTTGCAGAGAGGGGAGCGTGCTGGTTTTGTGTACTCACCCAATTTATAGTATATTTCTCACTACTACTCGTTCTCTATTTTATGGTTCTTAATTTCTGCAGTTTTTCCGAATAACTCCTTTTAAATTTCCTCTCCCTTATAGGCATGCAAAAGTAAAATGTTCGTATGTTGACACTTGTAAACTTCATGTACTGCATGCTTCGGATGGGCCGATTATACTATCCATGTATACTTATTAATTACTGTATAGTCACGTCTGTATGGGTGAATTAGTTAACTAAACTAATTTACATACCCGGGTGTGATTACGAGATTAAAAATTTTATTAAGTTTCACAAAGTAATAAATATTTAAGTACTATAGGAATATTATTATAAAAATATACAATCAAATCAATAGTTTAGAGAGTATTAAATTATTATAGCATGGTATTGAGCATCAACAATGAATTTATTTATTTATGTCCAACTTTTAAGTTTTAAATAATAGCAATTTAAGCATATATATCATCATGTTCGGTCCTAACTCTAAAATGAACAGTTTTTCTAAAAAAAAACATACACGAAAAGTATTAACATGAGATTAAAAAAGATAAAGCTAAAATCATATTTTAGGGGAACAGTCGTGTGATCATTGATTTAAATTCTAGAGAAACTAATTATATTTTCCTGTCTCTTAGCACCACTAAATCTTGTTGAAACCTTCAAATTATGACATCTTTTATATATAATGAATCTGTAAAAAAAATAATAATAATGTAACATGCTTTTGAATATAAGGCCAAAGGTTAGAAAATGGAAACATGAGAAATTACACACACAAACATACTTATCTTTTTTTTCACATGGATTAACAGATAAAGAAAGTTTAGATGGAGCACATGTATTTGTAAAAATATAGACCTGCAACAAAAAATTAATAATTGAATTACAATAAAACTATGAACAGAATCCTGAAAGAAAAACTGAAAGGAGTAATTGTATTTGGTAACATTTCAAAACATTAAATCATTAATATTCTCACAATTCACAAACTCTCTATCTTTGAAAATTTTGTAGGATTCATTCTTTGAGTTTTCAGTTAAATACATAAAGAATCCATAAAATATATACGTTTTGAAAAATTTTAAGGCAGCCCTTCTCAAAATTTTTTAGTTTGATAACTAAAAACTTTGAAAATTTTAATAATGTCCTAAAAAAAACTTGGTCCTTTACTTTAAAAATATACATAAGATAATCCCAAAACTTTTATAAATCATACAATATGTCACTAAAGTTTGAAAATTGACATTTTAGTGATTACGCTTAAAGTTTAAAGAAAGTGACAAATTTTATCTATTAAACATAAAATTTTATTCTTATGAAAAAATATAGAAATTTACTTACTTCATCAGTCATGAGATGTGAACAACTATTGGAAGGTCAAAATTTTATTTTTATATATCCTTACTTTCTCAAAATCTTACTTTTAAGATATTTTTAAAATTATTGAACCAAATGTATCCTTACATGAAAATTATGATGAGCAAGTATCATAGGAAAAGAAACACTAACCTTGCAATAGCTATATTGAATCATTCTTCCAATATCTTTATTAACTAAGAATTGAGATAGTACTAGTATTCCATTAAAAAGGAAACAAAAAAACTTGCCAACCATATAATGGTAATTGTCTTAGTGACGAAAACCAAAGATATAATTAAAGGACATATAAAAACTCTAAAACAAAAATCATAATTAATAAAAATTCGAACAAATTTATACTCACCTAAGAAATTAATTATTGATAATAAAATTTCAGATAGAAAATTAATATCTACTAAACGATAATGCTATTACATGGTCAATTGAAGAAAACAATTTAGGCTTGTGTTTTCGGGTAGTTGACAAAAAAACTAAATTAAGAAAATTTATTTTTAGGCGAATAAAATAAGCCTATCAAATTAATTTTATATCTTAACTTTAATTATTATAATCATCTACATATATATTTATTTTTTTTGTTTTCTTTTGAATTTGATACCTATCTTTAATTTAAATGTTAGTTTTCTCCTCATCTTTAATTCTAAATTAGAATGAAAGTCAACAATTATGAGTTTGACTATCACATGTCACTGCAGTATTACTGAATAGGGTCAAGGGTATTTTTGGTATATCGTGTTTAAAAGATTGTAGTTATCTTACTAAAAAAAGAAAGCCCACCGTATGATAGTACCACATTTCACCTGTTATGTGAAAAGTTCACCATACTTTTTGTAGATGCTCCTGCTTTATGTGTGTGTATGTGTGTGTGTGTGTGTGTGTGTGTGTGTGTGTGCATATATACTAGATTTGACTATTTTTTTAAAATGACAACTATATTTCAACAATAAAAAACCAGAGCACTTTTACACCGAAAAGGTCACATGAGACTTTAAACTCTCAACTTCATATGCTTCAACTAAGATATCCTACACACCTGAATCTTTTATTTATTAGGCCACAATATACTCAATTAAATAGTATACATAACTTAACTAACACCCTTTGCCTTCTTGACAAAGACTTTTAACACAAGTCATCATATGAACCCGAGACTTAATTAACTCAAATAAAGATAATACATCAAATGAGAGGTTACATTTAGTGCTATAAATGAACCAAACAAATACAAACAATCCATGTTCATGCTCATTCATTTAATTTTTAACGAACACTAACACGAACACAAACAATAAACGAACGCAATTTCTATGTTCATATTTGTTCATTTATTAATAAACGAATATGAACACAAACACAAACACAAACAATTAAAGTTGATGGCTACTATCAATCTAAATTAGAGCGAGTTTAGTAATGGCTGACAGAGTAATAAATGATGCTGAAAGGGATTATGGGTTAGGGTCATAGGGGTTGGCTTGGTGTTGTAGCAAATTTACAATATGAGGAAAATGACTAATTATGTTTGGGCAATTAAAGGCAATAGATTAATTTGGAAGAGATTGGATATAATCATTTGTGTGTGGAGTAGGTAGACACTAATAAAAATATATCATATATAAAAAAAAATATAATAATAAACGTACAACTATTATATAAATAAACTAACAAATAAATAAATGAATATAAAAATAATAATAACCGAACGGTTTGTGAATATAAATGAACAAATGGAACCTTATTCATGTTTGTTCATTTAATTAATCAAACAGAAAAAATTGTTCGTGTTCATTCGTTTAACTAAATAAATGAACATAAACAAATTTCCGTCGAACAGTTCATGAACTGTTCAACCTACCTTCACAAATTTAGTCTTCCAAATTGTTCATCAACTTAGAAAATTTTCAAGGATGTTGACTATACATGTCAGCTTTTGTTTCCTATGTTGATTCTTCAATGAAATGATTCAACTGTTGAACTTTGACCATTGGAATAGGCTTGCTAAGTTGTCTGTTTTGCTTATCTAGTATTTGGCTTCGCTCCTTTATATGTCAAGTCTGGTTTCAAGAAACAGGCTTTAACGGTAACACTTGCTTAGGAACAACAAGGTTTAAGCCCTTGGATGTACTATTTTAGTTTAGAAAGGTAATGGAAAGTTGATGAATTCTTCCTATGGCTTTTGGATAATGAATTTGTCCTGCATGTCTGTGAAACCATGTTTGAGTTACTCTATTGTTGTTACCGTCTTGAATGACTTGACTGTTCTAAATTATACTATAATTTGCGTGATGCACTTTTGAAGCAGATATTTTAGAATTGTAGTCCTACATGTCTAGTTTACTTGAAAGTGCATAGTTTACAATTCGATGATTTTGTGAATTTGTAGGGAGAATGACAATTCTGCCATTTCATAGCTCTAATATGGGAAAGCATCATGGTGCTAAATTGGTTAGCCAAATTCATGTAGACCATTTTTTCACAAATAGGCCCATAGAAGCATAGAATGTAGGCTTATCTCAATTTCCAAATAAGCTGTTCATTAGATCAAGTGAAAACCACTCTCAATCATTTTTATTTTATTTTTTTTTTCTAAAAAAATAATTAGTATTCACTAATTCGACCAACTGTAGAACTATACATGGGTGAAAATGAGTTAAACGAGCTTGAGAACCCTAAGCTTAAAGCTTAACTTGTTAAAGATTGATTCGGCTCAAACTCAAGCTTAAGTTCAACGAGCTTAGCAAACAAGAATCAAAGCTCGACTTGAAAAGGATTGGGCTCGACTCGGTGGCATAGCCACGAAGTTTAATTTGAGGTTTGAGCTTGATTCGAGTTTGAGCTCGATTCAAGAAGTGTATTAAGATTTTTAGGGAATATTATTTTTTATAACTATATTAAGTGCCATTGGGCTTAAGAAGAATTCAATCTAAACATTATTGGGCTTGAAGTTCAGTTCATTAAGCATTTGAACTTTGAGTTACGGCTTGTATTCAAATCAACGGTCAATAGGATCAGTTTGGTAACTAAAGAAAAATTGGACTAAAACTTGAATTGTTCAATAAGGGCTTGACTCATTCTCATCTCTACATATACATATAGAAGTCATTTATCTCAAACAGATATATGTAAAAAGACATTTTTCTACAAGAATACCTTATCTAATAATACTACCGTACTTATATCAAAGTTTGAGACCATATTCAAAATTTTAATCAATTTCCCTAACTTATTACACAATCCACAAATAAGCTAGTTTGGTTATCCTCCGAATCCCAAAAAACCTGGCATTGCTTTTCCCTTAATTATAGTAATAATATGTAATAATATATTCTTCACTTATATGCTTATAACAATTCTTCTAAATACCAAAAACTTTAATCAAAGAAAGTGATAAAAAGAAAGGCACAACAAGTTTTAACTACTAGAGTATGAATTGGTGCAATTATATAGCGTACCAACACACACACACACACATACGTGTCACAAAAAAAAATTGAAAAAATTACAAAAAGCAACCTTGAAATTTAGTCAAATCTACATTTTCCCATTGTTTGGAATACCTATACTTACCCTCCTCAAAAGCTAACATACCTATACTTACCTTCATGCTTATTTTGTGACAATTCTCCTAGTCAACGACTAGCTTTGACCTAGTAAGTATATTTTATTTAAGTGTTTCCACTTTAGCACATCAAGTTAGCATCTTATTAGGTAAGAAAGACAAGCTAAGTTTAAGTAAGGGAGAGTTTCTAAATATGATTAGGCACCTAAGAGTCAAAAAGGGTAAAATGGTAATTTTAGCCCAAGTAGATGGCATGACTGTAATTTTGGTGAAATTAGGGTCATGTAAGGAATTTTGACTAATTAAGTCAAGTTTATAAGTTATCCTAGCTATTAGAACCATTATTTGAAAGAAAAGTGCAAAAATTGAACTAAGTGCTCAAATGAACCATTTATGTCTTAAGTGGCTTATATGTGTAAGAGGCTAAATATAAGAGGCTTTTGAACATTCTTTAGGACCAAGGAGGGATGGTTTTGGGTGTAGGTTTAGTGACTAAAGTGAAACAAAGGAAAACTTGATAGCCAAGAGGCAAAAAATCAAAAAATAAGTTAATTGAGTTGGTAGGATATTTTTACCAAGTCTTTGACTTCCATTTTCATTTCTTTCTCTCCAAAATTTCGTGGCTCCCTCTCCCAAACAGATTTCCTGTTTCAAACCTCCCCAATTCCACAAATTTCCATCAAATTTGAAGGTCCCAAGGTGAATCCATGAAGCCTCTAACTTATTCTTAGTGTTTTTGCTTTTATTTAGCTCTTCGATACTTGTTTTGGACTTGAAATCTAAGGTAAGCTTCTTGGTTTAGTTTGAGCTAGTTTTAAGTTTTTTGAGTAGCTAGAAGTGGTCTTGATTTGAGGTTCTTCGTGCCATATCACGTGGGTTTTAGGTCTGGAACTTAAGAGAGATAAGTTGAGCTTAAGTGTGCTTATGTTTTGTTCTTGCTTTGTAGCTGAATTTGAGGTAAGGGTTTAAGTTAATTTAGCTCAAATAATGCATAGAAATGTAGTATTACATGTGGGAATGAAGTAGAAACAAGACTTATATGAATTGGCTTTAGGGATTGAAAGTTTGAGCAAGTTTCGTGCAAGTTAGCATGCAGTCGCATTATACAAGAAGAGCATTGGCGACATGTCACCGTGGAAACTTTTAATGGCAACGCATCTCCGTGGTGACATGATTGGGTGATGTGTCACCTGCGATTTTCTAGGAAACCCAAAAACTGATGCCGTTGGTGACATGTCACCGATGGCGTCACCAAGGCACAAGTCCCTTAAGCTCGAGGCATCTTAAGAATGTCTCAATCTCTCGGTTATCATTCCTAGGCTATTTTAAGATATTCCATAGCCTTGTTTAGGTCTAAGACTCATTCTTAAGTTACAGATTATGCATTATTTAAGTGGTAGCTAAGTTGTGTGATTAAGGTACAGCTAAGTAAAGTGGAAAAGGGGTATAAGTGGTCAAGTTGTCAAAAGGGCAATAGAGGGATTAAGTCAGGTTTTGGAGTCTTCATTGGCCTAAGAATTAGGTCTTAGACCTTTGGGGAGATGAGGAAAAAACATAAGGGGATCCTAACCAAACCATGTGATTTGGTAAGTGAGCCATTAATGAGCTCCAAGCTAAGCTCTAAGAGCTTGATAAGTTGGACCACATAAGATGACTACTTTGCACAATAAGTTAAGGGTAAGACGGGTAAGTTTTGAAAAGAGGTGATAACCTACTCTAGGACCCATAAGTGAGACTTAAGGGAGGTAAAGAATTCAGGATATGAAAGCTAGTGTCTTGAGTACCTTCGCCATTTGAGCTCATGGTAAGAATAAGACACTTAAGGTGTAAAAAGTCCTAAGGATTGTGTATGTTGCATATCATACATTCATGCATTGCATATCTTTTATGTTGTTTTTGTCTTAGTTGTTGGTTGTATGACACATTTGCATGCTTGCTTGCTATCTTTTTTGCAGGTACCCCAAGGGACCCTTATTTAGTACATTTATGTACTCACTTTCCTAAGTTTGTTGTACAAGTTCTAACACTGGGCTTAATAACTAGTGGATAGTTGTGGTCAAAATTTCCTTTTTTTGCAGGTACTTATCCTTCAAAATCCATAAGATTCTAAGTTTACTTGTGAGTTAAGCTTTATACTAAGTGTTATGCCTTTACAGCTTAATGACTAAGTGATGCACAAGGATAAGAAAGGGGTTTACACTTGGAGCTTGATAGCTCAAAGGTGGGGCTCAAGTAATGGATCTTCGTTAAAAATTTTTGTCTTGTAGGGTCCTTCATGTAATCTACATAATCGCCTTCTATTAATCTGTTGGTGTTGTGAATTGCCCCAAAAGTGAATGGAAGATATTTAATTTGCACCAACATCAAGCCCAAAACCTAGGTGTCACGCAGTTGTCCAAAGAAGGAAGATTTTTTAGGATCAATTATTTTTTTAAAGTTAATATATGTTTTCCTATGTATTCACATTAGGAAAAAAAAGGTGTTGAAGGCAGAGATGCTACTGAAGGTGTAAGACATGAAATTTGGAATGTTGAAAACTTCTTGAATTCACAATCCCATCATAGAGTCTTTAACGACTAGGACTTTTCTCACCCTAGACACAAGCCTATAGAGAAGGTTAGAGATGGGCCGTTGCGTTGGGTAATGACTTTGAAGCAGGGCTAAAGGTGAAAGGAGAACTAGACAGCAGCCTCGAGGTCTAATTGAATGGAGTGGAAGGGAAATGTACTAGGAAGTCGTGGAAATAGAGATTGGCAGTGGAGACTAAGTCCTAGTCATGAAAGCAGAGTTTGGCTTCTCAGTTATAGTTAGCGGTGTTGACATAGTGGACTGGGATGTTGTATGCCTCGAGGAGGTGAGAGAAATGGAGGAGCTTGTCGAGGTAGCTCATTACATGCAGAAATTTGGGGGGCAAAGTTATCGGGTAAAGAAGTCTAAAAGTATAAAATGTGTTTTTATTTTTCTTTTTTTCCTTAAAGGTCATTAATGAAGTTAACTTAGTGGAGGTAAGTGTAGGCATTCCAAATAGTGAAGATAGAAGTGTAGGTTCGACAAAACCTAAGGGGGTTTTATGGTAATTCTTTTAAAAGGAATTAAGTAAAATAAGGAGGAACATAGAATGTCATCCCTTGAACACTACTAAAAAAGTGTGATTTAGTGATGGCTAAAAATAGTCGCTAATTAGATATGGTAAACTGTTGATAAAAGTCTAGTAGAAGTTTAGTGATGGTTGTTTATCTCTAAAATTTAGTGACAGTTTGTCTTTGCTAATTTAGTGACAATTAGCCGTCGCTAAATTTATTCACCGCTTACTTTTGCTAAAATCAAAAAATTAGCGATGGTTAGCCTTCACTAAATATTCGCACAATATTGTGACATATAGCCCTTTCTAAACATCGATGAAGTAGCTACAGTTAGTTGTCACTAAAGTACGCTCCAATTAAAAATGACTTGCCCTTGCTAGCCATGTAGGAGTTCTTGCATGTTAGTCTTTTTTTATGCTAACTTGTCATCTCCTTTAACGTAGATAACTTGTTTTAATATATGTAATGCAGTAGATATATGTACTTAAAAGTTTGGTGAAAGTTTAGCGATGACTGGCTGTTACTAATGTTTAGTGGCGGCTTACCTTTGCTAATTTAGTGACAATTAGCTGTCGCTAAATTACTAATAGCCCAAAGACTATCGACGACTAACTGTTACTAGCTTTTGATGAGATTTGTATTCTTTTTTTTTCATTTGTTTTGGTAATGATTCATTCCAATTGCTTCCAGTTTCTTCTCCGATTGAGATGTATGGATCGATAGATCTATGAGTCTATAAAAAAAATATAGATTATAATTTAGGATAAAATTTTTTATGGTTAAAAAAATCATTATCTTATTTATTTTTAGAAAAATAAATAAACAAAGTTCTAAATGTGATGGCTAGAGATAGTGATGATTTGTCCTCGCTAATTTTTCATGAACTAGTGACGGCTTGCCGTCACTAACTTAGAAAAGGCTAGTCGTTATTAACTTATGGCATAACCTAGTGACTGCTTGCCCTCGATAGTGCCATTCACAAGTGACGGCTAAGTTGTTGCTAATTTACAAATTTTTAAAAAACTCTACCCTCTTATAGCCCCAGTAAGGCATTTGTGAAATAGAACTCTTCGCTGCTCCCATCCCATGATCTAGGCAAATGTCCAGTGATGCGAGAAGGAGAGAAAGTGACAGAGAGGTCGGCTTGAGTGCAATGGATGCCTGCCAGACTCATCAGTGGCCTGAGAAGCTTCCTCTCATTCTTCCATCTGTTTGTTTTCCTTAGTTGAACCAAAATTAATTGATTTGTCTTCAATTTTTCTCTCATTTATCTTAATCGGAGAGGATGTGGATAATTTGTCTTCAATTTTTTGTTCGCTTATCTTCTCCAAAATTACTTGATTTGTCTTCAATTTTTCTCTCATTTATCTTCATCGGAGAGGATGTGGATGATTTGTCTTCAATTTTTTGTTCACTTATTTTCTCCAAAATTGCTTGATTTTTCTTCAATTTTCCTCTCATTTATTTCATTTGTCTTTCAAATCTTGTCTTGCTTGGAGGAAATAATTAGGTGTTAGGCTTGTATTGTGAACTAAATTGTGTTTGGGATCTCAGTAATGTGATAAAGCAATTGTGTGCTTCAATCTCAAAGTTCCACAATGAAATGACAATTTGTCTACCATGTGTTTGTTGAAATGCCTGCACTAAGAATCAACATAAGATAGGAGAAAGGAATCAGAACATCTTTGGCTTCACTGAAAAAGTTAGGAGTTGTTATTATTCTTAATCCATGCTTATTCTTTTTAGCACTTCAATGTTATGATTTTTATTTTTTATTTTTTTGTGGTTGGCTTTATGATATAAATCCTCTTGGAGTGCACTAGTGGCAAATTGGGATATAGTTCATATACTCAATTCCATGGTTCATGAAAACTATGAATTGTTATTTCTTCTTCAGGTCATCATGTTTAGGTTTTTTATCTGACAATTCTTGTGTTTGAGTTTCATAATTTGATCCCTGCTTCCACTGGTCTTTTGACATTGTTAAAGATTTTGTACCTCTATATGCAGATGTTAGGTGTAGCATGCATGTGAGTTTGGCTCTTTATACAAAGTACTGACCTTCTTACTTTTTCTTGTGAATTGTTGGCACTTTACTTAGTTGAAAAGTGATTAGATTTGAGCATGGGATTGAGCTTGTCCATGCAGTTCTAGTACATTTTCTTTTGTTTATCTATTTATTTATTTTTCTTCATGGGTATTAGTCTAAGTACCAGTCTGGTGTGATTTGATAAATAAACCTACGCAGATTCCCTTTTATTTTAACTTTAGCTATACCTGTCCATCCTGTGGAACACTATTAGTGCTACAACACTTGCAAGCAACTATTTTTTTTCCTTTTCTTGTTTCTCCAATCTTCTTATCATTTTTATTCTATATTGTGTGCCACTAGCATTTCTATCTTTATTAAAAAGGAAGAAGTTGAAACGTGCAATCAAATATTGATAAAGTGGGTATAGTCATTTTACCCAGTGTTTTAAGTTGATGTGTTAATTATGGATGTTGTAACTTGTGTTAACAGGTTCAGACTAAACACATTCACTTATGGCACGGAAAGCACCACCATTATTTCAGACAAAGAGTGGGCCTTGAATTGTCAAATGATGATGAAATATCGTAGAAAGCCATTGTATGATGAATGCAAGCTATTCTCCAGGGAGTGTTTTGGCACCAATGGCTGGTTTGGTAGTCAAGGTACTGGTGAAAGAAGGATCAAAGGTGGAAGAAGGCCAATCTATCTTGGTCCTAGAAGCAATGAAGATGGAGGTTTGTACAATGGAATCCTCTGTATGATGAGGATCATGGAATTGCCAACCTAGAAGAAGAACAAAAAATGTATACTGATCTTTCCTACATTGTGTATAACTTGACTATTAAATGACATTGTCTATGTAATTTGTATTTGTAAATATATAATTCGCCTCCATTTTATTAACATTGGAATTATAGGAACAGGACAATATGACAACGTATGTAGGATTAAGAAAAAGAAAAGGGAATAATATATACACACATACATGCATGCATGCACGCATGTGTGTGTGTGTGTGTGTGTATGTGTGGCATTTAACTAGTGAAGGCCTATCGTCATTAATTTAGTGATGGTTGTTCGTCGCTAAACTTAGCGAAGGCAAGTCATCGCTAAATTAGTGACGACTAAACATTGCTAATGTCACAATCTTAGCAATAGTTAGCCATCACTAAAGTTAGCAATGGATTGCCTTCACTAGTTTATTAACGATAGCTAACCATCACTAACTTAACGGTAATAGGCCTGCGTTAGACAATTAGTGACCGTCGTCTTTGTGAAGGCTGACCGTTGCTAACTAGCAATAACAGTTATCGCTAAGTTATTAGCGGCGAGTAAATTAGCTGTGGCAAGTTTAGTGACGGTCAGACTTAGTAACTGCTAGCCGTCATTAATATCTATCGTTAAACCTCTTTTTTTAGTAATGGAATATTCAATGCAACGGATAAAAAAACACAAACACATGTGTGCTCGTTCGCGTGCGCGCACACACACCCACGCACACACACATGCACACACATAGATATAATTGCAATCATATATAGAGTACAAACAATTGTACTTTTTTGGGATGTGTAGCAACGTGATTTTTAGGAGTCGCCACCAATCAGTTTACCTAGGTCGATTGGATACCTGTTATGGTCTGCGAGAGATTCTAAGATCGTGAGTCAGTTACGCTAAAATAACCTTATTAAAGCGCCCGAAAATTGATACCGTGGGATTCAGTTTTATCTTTTCCTAACTCTTTATTTCTTAATCTAATTTTTGATTGAGAATAATTTTAATGAATTTTATTTAATTTAGTTTCAAACCGTGAATCTTATCAGACCAACCGGATATGGAATCTTAGATGTCCTAGAAATCTCGGAACTTTATCAAATCCACCAAGAATTTGAAAGCAACATCTTTTTCTAGCCCATGAGTCTTATTAGATCAATCGGATTTGAATGAATAATCCACCTCGGGATTTTATCAAACCACCAAAAACGGATCTTTGAGATTTGCCATGTGTTAGAAAATTGACTCTTATTAAATCTCTTCCTAATTTCTAGATGATGAGAAAAGTAAGCATACCTGAGCAATTAATTTACTAATTATTTTATATACTATTAATATTTATTATTTTCAAGATGCATTATAAGAACTAAAATAAAAGAATCAAGCCATTCTAAAAATTAAAAGAAAACAAAAATAAGTAAAGGGATAAAAAAATATTCTAAGTTATATTCCTAGGTGAATTAATGATTGAATTCAATACATGGGCAAACAAATGAGTAAATAAATAAAGATAAATAAACAAAGAAAAATAATAAACATTAGAAACTTGCTGTTAATGTCCTATCTGCAAAATAAAAGATGTTAGTGACTTGTATGAATGAAATAAAAAGAATTAGGGGCTAAACGAGAATAATACCAAAATTATGGGTCAACGGTGGAAAGTCGGGTCTGATCGTGGGTCCGTATTCGGATCTTGTTCGATTCTTTCTGCCGTGGTGCTTTCGGGACGATCGGGCGGAAGGGCTCGCTTGGAGATGATGGTGGTGATTCCCGGAGGTGCAGACGGCAAGAAGCGGCCGAGTCTGGTGGCCGATCGAAGAGGGAGGCGGCGACGGTTGTGAAATGAGTCGCGGCAGCTTCTCTCCTTTGTTTTGACGTCACCGTCAACTGGTGTCTCACGGGGGCGGTTGTTCGGCGTGTGGCAAGACGACGGTGACCGGCTGGGAAGGCTGACGGAGGCGGACTGGCGACGGGACAACGTCAGGCGGAGAACAGCAAGGCTCCAGAGGTGGTGGCGGTTTGGGGGAAGAAGCTAAGGTTTCTGGGAGAGAAGTAGCGAGAAAATAGGGACTTAGGGCGGCAGTTTTCCCTTTTCCGAGTAAGGAGCTTAGGGCTTCGATTTTTCTCTCTCATGTCAATATTGACCCATATTTATACTAGGAAGTCTTAGGCGAGATTAACTGGGTTTTCCAAGTTTAAAACTGATCCAAATTCAATTTTAAAGAGTTTTTGGTCAAAATACTAATTCAAGTCCAGAAAAAACTCTTAAGTTGCTGTTTTTCCCCAAACTCTATTCGAATTTTCAATTTTACTTGATATTTCTTTAATCTATCAATTAAGCCCAAAACTTTGCCAAAATTACCAGATTTTCCTAGAATTTCAGGATTTCGTCATCTTTTTCCCAAACTTTCAATTTTTGACAGATTTACCTCAAATTTTCTAATTTTGACAGATTAACCCCAAACTTTCAAATTTTGCTAAAAACTTTCTAAAAATCCCCAATTTCCTCCTAAACTTTCCTTTTTGCCCAAATTGACCCTACAAAACTTTTCGGACTCCAAATTAGTGCCTACACTAAATTAGTTCCTATTTCTACCCTATATGACCACTTAAAACTCCTAAAGATTTATAGACCAAAATAATAATGCAACCTAAATGTGACTAGACCCACTAATTATGCAAAACCCTGAAATGACAAAAATGACCCAAACTCCTAACAAACGACCAAATAATTCCTAAAAATGAAAATGCCCCCTAAACTAGTTTTCCTAATCTAAAACTTAACAAAAAGTTAATGCCCAGACAAAATTGGGTGTCAACAGAATGGACAATAGATTTGAGCATAAATTGCCAATATAGAAGCTAGATAAAATTTCCCTTGTTTCCTGGGTACTTAAAGTCTAGATTATTGAAAACAATTTAACCAATTCAAATAATAAATAAGAAACAACATAGGCAAAGGTTCCAGGATTTTCACACTTGCATATGTCATAAATAGACATGGAAGTGAATAGAGAAAATATTCAAAATATTTAAAACTAAACCAAACAGTAAAGGAAAAAAATAAATTAGAAAGTGTTGGTATCAAAAAATAAAATAAAATTGTAAGTAAAAGAAAAATAGAAAATTGTGAGAAAGCGTTTGCACCAAAAAATTAGGATATAAACAAATTAGAAAATAAATGAAAAACTATTAAGTATTTTCGAGAAGAGACTAGAGTGTCGACTCGTAAAGAAAATGAATACGTGGAGATGATGCAAACAGAATTTCAAGTTTGTCTTGGACTAGAGTGGAGCGAATGAGTGATTGAGAGGGTTAGATATGAAATTAAATTCGCTTCTTTGTTTTTTGTGGTGAAATCACTAAGTCCTTACTGTTTCTTTTTTATTTTCCATTTCTCAGTGATGAATTATCATATAATCTGTGTGGGCAATTGGTCAAGAAAGGACTTGTACCAAAATTTATTCGTACACTACACCCCTGCTCACAAGGTTTAAAACATAACCATGAAATAAAGTTGATAAATGCACGATTATATTCATTTTACATCAATCTAATTATTTAATACTGCGCGCTAATGGTATGGAAACGTTTCTGGGAAGGTTTTTAAAATTGAGATTCTTATTACAAAAAAGAAAAATTGAGATTCTGATAACAAAAATCCTGGCACTCTCTTTCCCACTGCCAAAAGTAGCCAGAGCAAAACCACGGTGGCCGGGCCGGATCCCGGCTAATTCCTCTTTTATTTATTTATTTATTTTTTTTTTTGGAGCTCAGCACGGAGAGAACGAAGACCCTGGTAGTAGAGAAACGATAGCAGGTGTCAGGTTTTTGATGGATCTGGACATAAAGTGGAAGAAGACTCAGAGTTAGCCACAGTTTAGAGCCCGATCCATTAAGCGTGACTGCTAATCTCAGATTAGCAGAATATCCACAATCAACACTGGTATTGGACTCAATTTAGTCTTGTCTTCAAAGAATCGAAGGTAACCCAACGAATAATTTGCACTATTCCTAAGGTGATCGAGATCGATTTATCAATTTTCTTTTCACTTCTAATATCAGGTTTATTTGTTACTTTTTCTAACTCTGTGTTTGGTTGTTGTCCAATTAACGCTGGTGTATTAGTTTTTATATTTGTTGTTTGTTTGCGCTGCTTGTTTTGGATTTTCCTTACAATCTTTAGGTGTGAATTATGCTATTCACGAAAGTTTTCTTGGAGACGTGGGAACAAGAAACGTCAAAGTTGGAGCCAGTTTTTTTTTTTTTTAGAGCTTCCATATACATTATCAATTTATAGACACCACATGACGCACAGTTAGCATATAAATACCCTTTAAAAAAAAAAAAGAAAGAAAAAAAGAAAGTACACATCTGGACTGTGTCAATTGACGTAGAAACGATCCTACTCCTCAAAATCGATGGGCCATAGCGAAAAGAACTTAATTCTTCCACACGGGACCCAGATCAACAAAGTCGTCCTCTCAGTCTCCGCGTCCATTCCATGTTGGATTGGACGACAGACCCAATCGCTATCGAATATTAAGACCAGAGGCACAAAGTTAGTTGTACCAGCAGAATTTAACTAATGTTAAATATAGCATTTATGAAGGCAATACCAATATCTAAATATGATGCATAGAATAGAAGCGGCTAATTTGATGTAACTAATTAAATTAAAGGTTAGAACACAGAGGAAGAAGGGGTTTGGTTTGATTCTACTGTGGTTTGAGTGCCTTGGAGGAAAGTAAAAAGAAACCAGTATGTTAGGTAAGACCCTATATATGGCTATGGCAAAGGCATTAGCTAGCCCTAAACTAATACGACTTGATGCCCTACAAGAAACAACATGAAAATCGATTAGGAAGTTAACAGGCTTAAGTTCATTCATGTGTTGTTGAGACTTGAGAATGACCTTTTGTTTGCATGCGGAGATGAAGTCTGCAACCGCCTTATTAGGTGTGCTTAATTGTGCTCTAATCGGTGCTATCAATTGAGTGGGAAATTAATATCAGTTTGGCGAAATTTATATATTCCACTGATAGTTTTTTTTTTTGTTACGGCAACAAACTTTATTAAAAGAGAAAGGAGATACAAGAAGATCCAGCGAATAGCTAGATCAAAATGGACTCAAATGAAAATTGACTAAAAACCCCTAACCTCCCAACACTAAAACTCACTCCCCCTACCTCAAACAACCCTGAATTGATCCCTTGAACAAAAGAACCCTTGCCCCACTTTTTAACACCCCACTTCTAACTCGTTGAAAAACCCTCAAAACCTTACTAAATCTTTATATTTCATTTCAATCTTCTCAATTCATTCCTTAAAATTGATTTTTTTTTCTTTCTTTAACCAAATTTTTCATAACTTTTTTCCTAACCTTTAAGAGTAACCAATTCATCATATAATTCCAAAGTTAACCCTTCACATCATTTAAAGAAGATCCTTAATATTTTACTGACTTTATGGATCCATCTCTTCACCCAAAAGAATTTGACTCCTCTGTAGCAACTCTTTTAATTGAATCGCCATCTGAAACTGCCGACACTAAGCAAGGCTTTTTCGGTGACCTGTCAATATGCCTCAACACTTGCTCCCCTCGGATTCTCCAAAGCTTTCAAATTAGGAGCAACTCCCAGAAAATTAGATAACTGTATTCCTTTTGAACCGGTAAACCAAGCGCCTTCTTTATGAACATTCCCAAAATGCCGAGATTCACCATCACAGGTCACATCACCTATTGCCAAGACCGAACCAACTCGACCACCCAAATCTGACGGAATATCATTTTTGCCTTTGGTCGTCAGCATTTGTGCCGATAGCTATATGTCTTTTTATACTTCTCAGTGCTCTTAGGAAAGGAGTTTAACTTCTTCTAAGGATCAAATAATCAAAATTTAGGCATGAAAAAATGGGACTTTTCTCTCTTAGTATTCAAATCATACCTATTGATGATGATGCTGATGATTCTTACTAGCTTTCTGATGTCTGTTCTTCCATTTTTCCCTCATCCCTATCATCAAAACCAGCCAATTGTTCTTTTGTCAATCATGTACCTTCTGATTTGCCCCCCTTTTTTAGCAAACCAGTGGCTCATAGTTCTAAGCCAATTGCCATGCAACTTGTTGCCTCTTCATCGTTATCAACACCTTCTAACTTTTACGGACACACCTAAGTACGTAACCAACCCAGCTCGCAAATGCATTAGTCACCAATTTATTATAATTATCTTATGCATCGCTTCTGTAGTTTTTTTCTTTATCATTGGCACCTTATCATCAATAATTTGAACTATTATGTAAACCGTTAACATGATATCCTTAGTTAATTTAAATTCTATTTCCATAAATATGTGCCATGGAGATAAAATTTTATAACGCCTATACATAGGGTATCAATCCCTAACTGTATTCACCATCAAATACAATCGTTAGTCCAAAACCTCAGCAGAATGGCATTGGTTGTGCCTTGCCTTCCCTACAGCCCCGATTCAAGACATGTTAAAATCTCAACCTTTTTTTTTTCTTATAGAAAATCCTCAACTCTTAAATCCAATTGTATAGTAGAAAATTCTAAGTAATAAAAAAAGAAAATACAATGGTTAAAAATAGGTGCCCGGCAAACTATCACAAATAGGGCCTTTTGGCGGCTAACCTACACGCTACACCCAGTTCCCAAACACTCCTCCAACTTGTAAATTCATGTCATTGACACTGGAGGGAAGAACATGAACATTTCACAAAATTTTGGTATAACCTAAAACGTGAAAATGTTACCACTCGGAACCTTACCATGGTAGACTGTAAGGAATGCCCATAATAAACTACGGTACATGGATAATTGGAATTTTTTTTATTTCATTTTAAATCATATATATCATTTTCTTTCATTTTAATTTAGGGGCGCAAAAAGTAATACTTTAAGTAGTTTAATGGTTAGAATGATAATCTTACCCTAAATATGATAAATCCTAGTAACACTGAAACTTTTAGAAGGACGCTAGAAAGATGGAAATTTACGAGAAAAAAAACCCTTCGGTTTAGTAAAAAATACATGTATCCTTTATATTTCAAAAACTTGTACTTAACTAACCCCTTAATACCACTATATGTTAAATCACCCAAAGGTCAAATTGCACATGCTTATGAAGTGACTCTAAACCTCTAGAGTCTAGATCCACTACGAGAAACAAGGCTTTTAGCTATAGCTAAATTATGACAGCTTGAGAACATCACAAAATAGTTGTCATTAGAAAGTCCACAACTGTGTAGCGATAACTATCCGTTGCTAAATATTATTAGTAATAGACAACCATCGCTAAGTGTCAGAACTAGCTGTGTGATTAACCGTCACTAAAATTTTGCTATTTTTTAGTGATAGCTAGTTGTTATTGAAATTAGAACCATGCTTTTAGTGATGGTTTAACATTGCCAAATGATGGCAAAACCCTAGCGAGGACTTGCTATCACTAAAGGGTGTCATAACCTTAGCAGCAAATTTCCATTACTAGTTGGGTGACCATCATGCACTACAAGAAAATCACCATGGAGTGACCATAATTTCTATGGCCAAATGGTCGCCAAATCACCTTTTAGGCGACTAAAACAGATGGTCGGACAATGGTTGCCAAAACCATGGTCGCCAAGGGATAGTGACTGAATGGCAATCGAAATGGCTACCAACTATATCGATCAGTTGGATGGTCATCATGCCGACTGAAGCATAGGCTTACCATATCGACCGAAAAAAAAACAATCACCAGAATGACTGAACAGGACAATCACTCTTAGTGACCACCTTTATCGATCGCCCTTTGTAATATCATTTAATACATTCTAATATCTAATCTAATTTTATAATATTAATTGATATAAAATAAACCAATAAATGAAAATAAAAAACTCCAAATATAGAATATATATATTAAGTGATCCATAGTTTATATATAAGTATCTAATTACAAAAATATCTAAAATTAATTAATAGCGTTGTTTTTCCTAATCCCCTTAATCCTTATCAAATTGATTATGCTGCTTCTGCTCATACTCCTCAGCCCCCTCCTGAGATGATGGAGCGATGTGTGTGTTGGATGATCCAGGAATCCAAGTCAAGTCTAAACCAGGTGGAAGGAGCCCAAATGCCTGCAACCTCGCAAGAATATACTGATTGAAGATCTCTATTGGCATGTTCCTTAATCCTTAGCACTCCCTTTTGCATGGCCTTCATCTGAATATACTGATTCTTCATGGCATTGTTATGCTCTAGTTGTAACAAAAAGGCATGTTGTTGTGTCTCCTAAACCTTTTGTTACATCTCCTCAACTTGAGCCCGCAATGTCTGATTTTTAGCAGATAAGTGCTGAAATTACTGCTCAGTGCACAAATTGAAATAGCCCTATTATGTTTATAATGAAGCTAAAAATAAGGATAATCAACTTAAATGAATTATACAATATGCTAAAAAAGAACTATAAGTTAAAAAAAAATTTAACTCATACAAAACTAAATATAGCAAACTTAATAAAAGTACCTTGATTGAGCTCGCCGATATTTATCAGGAAATACAAGAAACTCTAGCACACTCATCCATTCTCCTTTCCTTGGCCCACCAGTGATTGCCTGTAATGCTGTTGGGTTAAATTAGGAATCATATTTCTGATCAACCCTATGACGTAATCTAACATTCTTCATGTAGTCCTCCTAGGAAATTGTAAAAGTTAGTACCGAAAATGAATTGGAGAATAAATACATGCAAAGATAACGAAATTTGATTTTACCCTGTAGCTTCTTCTATGACTTAGAAAGCCATTGAGTTGCACATTTTTTTGTTGTGGCCCTCTCATAAAACTCGTACCACATTGGCTGCCTATTCGTCTCAGTAGCCTGTTGCAAGTTTAGGGTTACTTTAAATAAATTTAGAAAACTATTAATTAAATATACAAATTTAAATAAAAATTTTAGTATTTTATCGAAGAACATTTCTTTAGTTAGACTACTCATGGGATGCTTTGGACCTTCAACATCCGATGGTGCATCCTTCCATCTTTTATTCTTCTTCCCTTGGAGGCACTTCTGCTTCCACTCTAGGGAATTTCAAATTCCACACAACTTATTCAAATTGGTAGTAGAAATCTCAGCTACCCAATGTAGAATAATGAGTGAGTAATCTTGGTCCGTGTAGAAATCAGGGCTCTCATTCTCTATTGCCGTATTCCGTAATTTACTTAGCTTGTTTTTGTAACTTTTTCTCAAAACCTCAAAATAAGCATTCTTCACCACTAAGTCATCCTTAGGTACCCATCTGTATGGTTGCTGAAATTCTTATATGACAAACAATTTAGATGATAAAATTAAATGTAAAATTTGGTAAAAAAATAATTTATGAAAATCATTACAGTTACCTGTAGCATATCCAAATACTTCTGCCTTTGGTTCTTCTTGATGTCCTAAACTTTACATTTAGGCCGTTAAAAAGTGATAGTGAGATGTAGCTAGGTCTATCACGAACAGCCTTACTACGGAGAAAGCTACATACAAAATTTAATGCAATTAAATTTTTATAGAAAACATAACAATTAATGAATATAATAATAAGAACAATTAAACTATTATATAAATGTCATTTAAACTTACTCAGATGGGACAATAACAGGTCGTGGAACATTGTCTTGATGACCTTGCCGTTGTGTCTATGTGATGGCCTCATGGCCAACTATGCCACCCAGTTGGTTCTCTAAACCAGACCCTAATACTCAGGCTAATGACTCACATGCCCTACAGAAATCCCCAATGTCATAATGACTCTCACAAACCACACCTTCAAGTTGAGCAAAAGTCAAAATGTGTGGGTGTAGGTACTAAAATGAGGTAACCACAGATGAATCACGCCATGTGTATGAACCGCCACTTCTCACTCGCTCTGCTCGATAAATATAACACCCATTAGTCCCCCTCCCTTGATAACTGGCCTAGTGTAAAGTATGTACATCTCGAAAGGGATACTCAAATGACTGATCCTACCCGGTGGTACCCCTTCCACGACTTAACTAGGCACAAGACAAGTCCTAGTCACCACTTTGCCTAGATAAAGAGGGCCTACGTGCCATCACCTAAAAGACATCGTATACACAATAAATTTAAAAGTAAAAAATTTTAAGTGCTACTAAATTATATAAATGAATCCTAATTATAACAAAGAAAATTGCCCATAATTTTTTGAACGGTTCTAATAAAACAGGAAAGAAATTTTAATAATTGAACAAAATTTCTGATAATTGATATAATTTTTTTAAAATTAGGATTTCACAAATTTTATTAGAATTTTATCGGTTGCAAATAAAACAAATTTAAAATATCAGCAACATTTCAAGTTAAATATTCCAACAACAATACTTCATATAATGCATGCTTATCACATTTTAGGTTAAATATTTTGACCAACAGTACTTCATATATTTTTTTATTATCATATTTTCAGCCCAGAATGACACATTTCAATAACAATAAAAGCATACATATGACATTTGAGGAATAATATTTGACACATTTCGACAACAAAGATGAGTTAAGAATTGATAAAAAAAAATTGAAATAGTTACAAAAATTTTGAGAAAATAAGGAAAAAAATAACAATGATGTAAGTTCTAATAGAAGCTTCACTAGCATTAATCCAAACAAATTGAAAAAGATGAACTGGTCATGACAGAGTAAACAAGCTGGCGACAAAATGTAAATATAAACAAATGGGAGGCCAGATAGAACAAAAGGGATAAGGAAAACAATAACACCAAGAAACTTACTTTTCAAGCATAAATCCCAAGCATAATTGGGGAAGGAAAACTAATAGGTGGACCATGGACTTACTTTTCAAGCATAAATCCCAAGCATAATTGGGGAAGGAAAACTAATAGGTGGACCATGGATGCTTGGCCCTCACCAATCAATAGTGGTGAAGACCAGAGAGAACAAATGGGAAAGCTTTTTTTTTTTTATCTAGGAGTGGGGAAGGGTTCATAATACTTGAAAGAGACAACTGTCCTCAACAGTCACTCTAGTAGTGACCTGGTGGTGATTTTGCTTAATGGGTCACACTTTTTTACTATTAATCGGTTGCTCTGAGGAAGGAAGATGGGCAGAATGTAATTTTGGCATTAGAGTGACCGTCATGCTGACTGTAAAAATGGTTGCCCAAAAAATTTAAGTTAATTTCAAATCTTTAATTCACAAGCATATTTGTTAAAACTTAATCTATTTGTTTAATAGTTTAAAAGTTGAATCACCTATTTGTTTTAAGTGTAGTTCCTGACACATCTTCATGACCATTAAATCCAATCGTGCATTTTCATTGCCCTTTTTCTTGCTTTTGAGTTCCATCACACTATAAACTAAATTTTTGAAATAATTTTTCTCAATGCGCATGACGTCAATGTTACGTCTTTATAACAAATGCTTCCAGTAGGGCAACTCCACAAAAATGGAACATTTTAACTAGTTGTGATTTTCGCCAAATCCAAGACAACATTCATTATCCCAATCAGTACCAAAAGATGGAAATTAAAGATTATCTAACATTTTTAATAACTCTTCATCAAATATAAGCGATATAATAGTTGCCCATTTTTCTTACCAGGCCTAAAAGCAGTAAGATTTGCACTAAATGGATGATTATCAAGCAAAAACTTTCTATGACAATCCCACTAGCAGAGTTTTGATCCATGCTTCTGTTGAAATGTCTCAAAACTATCTATGCAATACAAACATGCTAGTTTACCGTGGGTACTCCATCTTGACAACATCTGATATGGTAGGATATCACTGATTGTCCATAGTAAGTATGCACGCATTATAATATTTATAGAACAAAATGCATCCCATGTTTCAACATTATCATTCCATAACATTTTTAGCTTCTCAATTAGTGGTCTACGGAACACATTGATATTTCTGCTTAGTGACCTAGATCTTGGAATTAATAATGACAAAAATATATATGGTTCTTTCATGCACATATCTAATAGTAAATTGCATACTACTATAAACACAGGCCAAATAGAATAAGTGTCTCCAATTGCAAAATTTGGCATAAAGCCACTGGTGCATAAACCAAGCTTACGTTCCTAGGTTCCAATGAAAACGTTAAAAATGTTTGATCCAAATGTCTCTAAGCTTCTGTTTGGCATAAATGTCCTATCATATTATTACCTCCCGAGCTATTATTTGCATGTTAAGTCATATGTTTAGCTGTCTTTATTGACATAAATAATCGCTTTAACTGATTAGCTAGTGGTAAATATTGACAAACCTTTCTTGGAATCTGTCCTTTTTTTCTCTATTCAATGTCTCATCTTTGTACGTACATTACCCACAAACCGAGCAGTGTGTCAATTGAGCATTCTCACCATCAAATAGCATGCAATTCTTTGGGCACGCATATATTTTCAGATTTGATAAACTTAATCCTCTTCATGATTTGCTTCAAGTCATATAATGTGCTTGGTATTCTGTTATCCTCTAGAGTCATTTCTTTAACAAATGATAACATCTTATTAAAGCAAGCATCCGACATATTAAAACAAACTTTTACAACTTAATAATTGAGACATTGCTGATAATCGTGTGTTTCGTACATCCTTTACACAAAGGTGTTGAAGCATTGTTAAGTAGATTGTAAAACTTTTGTACATTTGAATTTGGAATTTCTTGACCTACATCATTAAAATTAGCTGTATCATTGTCATCATTTTCTTCTTCATTCTCATCATTTACATCCATTTTACTAGGTGGATAACTATTAGTAATCTGTCCTATCGAATCTCTCAACATTTGCTCATACCCATTTCTAATGTCATACTCAATATAATTATCTAAATTTGTTCTCAATCATGCTTGATTTGATGTTTCCCCCATGTAATAATTTCTCCATTTCATACCATATTTCTCACCATGACAATACCACACATAATAATTACCTATAAATCTAACTTGGCATAAAAGCTCTCCCACTTCATTTTGTGATCGAAAATATTTATTACAACAGCAACTACATGGACATTTTAGTAACTCTATCTCATCACTATTACATACAATTAATACAAATTACTTTACGCCATTAATAAATTCTGGATTCATATATCCATTTGCCAACAGTTGTTTATACATCCATTCACACCCATCAGCCATACCATCTGGCACTACAACACAAAAATAACAAAAGCAACAGGTAAAATTATTACAAATTCATGACTTCGTACAAAAAAAAACGCAAAAACTAGGTGTTGCTAATTGGTTGGTAAAATGAACATTGCTTTTAGAAAGCAACAAATAAGCAACAAGCTAAAGTGATAACTTAGAATTCATTGCTTTCTCTGTTGCAAATAAGCAATGAGGCACCCCCGTTGCTTTTTAGTTACCAATAAGCAACGAATCAATAACAACCAAGCAATGAAGTAAATTTTTTGTCTCTCAAATGATTTTGTATAATTTAAATTTTGTGTATCTATATTTATAGATATATATAGACAATTAATATATTATAACTAAAATAAATTTTGATAATGTATAAAATATAATGAAAGGAATTTCAAGTAAATAAATAAGCTTTTATTTAATATATTATTCAATTACATAAAATAAAATACAAACAAGTATGAATCTTGTTAATTAATAAAATAAATTACCTAAAATAAATATAAAAAACACAACACTTAATTTTTTATTGTTGGCTTCAAGACACCATCATGCTTTCCATTCTCAAAAATAGTGAGTTGTGCCATTTCTTGAGAACCTGAAAATCTCGCACAAAAATACAAAAAAAAAGTTAGTATTTAGAATCAACAAAAAAAATAAAAAATGAAAATAAAAGAATGAAAAAAAAATGTATTAGTTTCAAATTTCAACCCTAGAAAAATCAGATCTGGCTCTTGCTCAAAGTTGACCCACTTTCCATCACTCACTGCCTCCGAGTACCTCAAGCACAAGACTTATCCAATTTCAACTCTTTGGCCAAACATATTTCCTCCATCTCTATATCGATTCAGTTTCCAACAATGGCTCACAACAATTGTAAAAGAAGCTCTTCTCTTGTTCTTGTCATAGTCACCTACAACGTTGTTGGGTTCAGCTCCGGCTTTAACTTCTAGGTCATGCCTTTGGCTATCATTAATCCTACCAGATTTTGTAGGGAGTTTCAATACTAGCCGCCTTCGGCCTGACAGCAAGTGTAAGGGGTTTGCTTCTGCAATAAGTGCAACATTCTCATTTGGTTCTTTCTAGAGGGAAAGAGGATCAAGGCCCTTTAGCTATATTGGAGGTCAGTGTAAAGAAGTTAAAGGGTAGGCAGAGAAAGATCTTGACAATGAGGGTTGAAAGAGACAAGAGAGGTGCTATATATTTTGTTGTTAGCCTTCCCCTTAAGCAACAAAAAAGTAATAACTATGATTGTTGCTTCTTTCTCCACCCCATTTTTTTTATTAAACTCAAATCTAATTGTTTCTTGCTCCTAGTTACTTGGAAATTGTACAATGAAGAAGCAACAAAAAAGTAACAGGGAAGCCATGCTTGTTGCTTTTTTATCGCATAATCATTGCTTCGCAAGCAACAAATTTGCAATGAAAAAGCAACACCCTGACATGGTGTTGGTTTTTTGTGGCAATTTCGTTGCATAAAAGTGACGGTTAGGCAATGAATTTGCTGTAAAAAAGCAATACCACATTTTTACGTTGTTTTAAGCATTGCATATTCAAATTTATTTTTTCCAGCCATAACTTTACCCTAAAAAACCAACAAAAAATTTTGCAACACAACTGCTTCATTGTTTTTCCTCGTTGTTTTTTTATTTTTGTGTTGCAGTATGGCGACCCTAAGAAATAAATAAATAAATTTTTTTACCGATTTACTAATAAACAAAAATGCATGTTTTCCTATAATCTAACAATAATATCTAAAGGAAATTGCCCCTAGTCTTTTCAGAAATTTACAAGTCATGTCGTACTAACACATTGTAATTTATCTCATTGACCAAAAGAAATTTCGGCAACATATTCCCTCAGTTTCCCAAAATACTATATTTTTTAGAAATATATCTCAAATCAAGTATTCGAGAAACAAAGTTTCATACCATTGGAACTTCTTCACCAGAAAGATAAATCATAATGATAGTTGTACAATATCACTTATACATTTCTGAGCCATCCAACTTAGATAATCAATGATAATTGAAGAGAGAATTATTGTGAATATAAAAATTCCAAATCATCATAATCAACGTACATCATTAATATTTCTCACGATAACAATAATCATTGATAGGCAATCCACAGGTTAGATGCATGTAAAATAACAACCATTCTAACCATTTTTCAATAATAATGAATAATATGTAAAAAAAAGTAACTATTTTTAATATAACTATAAAATATTATAATCCATATAACTATAAAATGAAATTTACCTCACTATAAAAGTTGCACTTGAAGCACTTGAGAACTCAATGCAAACTAGTAGTTGTTTCTTGTAAAGAGGTCGAAGTTGAGAGAAAGTGAAAGAAAAAGAGGTAGGTAAAAATAGTCTGGACAATTGAAACGAGAAAGGGAGAAGGAGAAGTTGGGGATTTATAAGGGTTGGGCGACCATGCTAGCTACTAAAAGCCACTGATTTTTAGTGTCCACAAACAACAGTCACCTTGAGCCACTAAATGGCGACTATCTGCTACGGTCACTAGAACTGCTGATGTGGCAACCATTTGGGCAACCTTTATGGTGACCTTAACAAAATGGTGGTCAGACAGTCAGACCATTATGGCCACTATTTTTTTTTTTTTCTATAGTCGGTTACTCTAACCTAAATCTATTGTAGTGCTAACTATCACTAGATGGGTGCTAACCTTAGCGAATGTTTAGTTGCTCTATATTATGAAACAAAAGCTATCTGAATTTAGTGAGATTTCAAGTCTTACACCAAGTGACCAGAATCCATATATTCTTTTTGGACGGACTTGTCTAAATTTAAAAAAAAGCAATTTTAAAGACCATAGCTTTCAACAAGGAGGTTGGCCAAGAAAGTAATTATGGTATGATGGTTGAATTCAATTAATTCAAGCAGTGCTATAATTTATTAAAATATTGGAGCTAGGTACTTTTGATTCCTAAAAAGTTGTTGATGCCATTAACAACATATGCATAAACTTCTTATGGGCAGAGATAGTGTAGAGTAGTAAGAAAGCATCGATTGGTTAGGCAAAATTACACAAAATTACACTTTTCAAGGATGAAGGTGGTGTCAACTTATGTGATCTACATGCTTAGGATTACTATTTGCTCCTTAAGTTCTTTTAGTTAACGCAATCAAAAGAGGACCCCTTCTAGGTGGCTTGGGTCCATTCTTATCACATAAAAAATGATGATTTATAGATCTTAGATCCTGGTTCCACTTTGTCAGCTACTCGGTATAAAATTCTGAAGGCAAAGGATTGATTGAAGAATTGATGTCCCAGGTGGGAAAAGGTAGGAACCATCCTTTAAACCCTGAATCAATATTCTTTTCTTCATCAAAAGAGAGAAAGGTGGAATGTGTAGATGAGTTAGAGTAGTCTTTCAATGCTGAAGCACAATACTGTAGCATGGACGCATCAAATAGGTGGTTTATGTACCCAATATAGACTATATTGATGGGTCGTTCAAGAAGCGAACATGTGTTACTTATGTTGAAAAGGAAATGATGACTCTCAAACACTTGTTCTTCAAATGCAAATTTTCAAAGTAAGTGTAGGAGAAAGAGTTATTTTGGTTGGGCATTCATTGGAGACTTACCGGTTGGCATGATGGAATTAGTTGGTTCAAGAGCAAAATGAAAGACCATGGTTTGTCATATATATCAAGCAGTGTTGGTCGTCTCAGTCTTTCATCTTTGGCAAGAGAGTGTAGTAATATAACGTTCAATAGTGATGAGAGAGATAGTAAAGCAATTACTAGTTCAAGTTAAGTTTGATATACTATGTGTTTGAGCTTATCGTCTTGAGTGTAACAAATATTCTTGGTGGAGGTTCATCATGTAGAATTAATTAGCCTTTATCTCGTAATATACTCTCCATTTACAGATCGATAAATGAATTTTTTATTACTGAAAAAGGAGCCCAGCCACAAAAAAAAAAGATGCCTAACCTATCAAAATTAATTCCCTAATCTTATCAGGATGTAGTTTCATTATTTGAAACTAGATGAGGTTATTTTTTACCCACATGTTGCAGCAGGTATTTTTTTCCTTAAATTTATCATTAAAATAAATATCAGTAAAAAATAACTACAAAATTCTTAGCCATAAACTTACGCTAATAAATTAAAATTTTACTGTATTTTAATTTTAAGTTAGGCATTTTTTATATCATGTTTTTATCATTCAAATGATTAGTTATGATAAAAACATAACACATGTACATACTTTGAAATAATGAATATTTTTTATGTCCCTAAAAAATAATTCACTAAAAAATTTCGAGAATTCACTAAAAAATTTCGCCCTCTATCATTTCAAATTCTAATATATTGATGAAAAATTTATTTAGAAAAATTTGTTTTCAATTTTAGCAGTTATGGACAAAATTACTTTATTAAACATTATAACTTTTGAATTAAATAACCCATTCTACAAAACTCAATTAATAAAGATTAAAATAAAAATAAAAAAATTGGCCAAAAAAAAATTAGGGACTAAGAGATGAAATGGAAAAGCTTTACGTATTCAAATTTAATGATTGGTAGTGACCAATGTTTTGTTCTAGAAGATAGTACATAAAAAAACAACAATAACAACAACAACAAATTCAAGATCAAAAGAGCATATAGAAAGAATATAATTAAGTAGTTATTATTTATTAAGTTTGGGACTAAAACATAATATGGGTTAAACTTAGTGACTGAAATGAGAAAGGAAAAAAATTCAGGGACTGAAATCGCAATTTAACTATAAGAAAAAGTGAAACAGACGGACACTAAAAAAATTACAACATAGGCCCCCAGGACACAATTTCCCCAAAAAAAGATGACCGAAATTCAAAAAGAGTTAATCATATCCAACAAAAAAAAATGGAATCAACATTGTTGATGAATAGTATTTGATACTATTCATAAACAGTACAAAATACAAATACTATTCATAAACAGTACAAAACTCACGGCTTTTAACAAAAATGGTGTCAATTCAATGTTCATAGTGAAACACGTCCCTCAACCGCCCAATGCCTCCTCAACAATGAAAGCCAAAAAAAATGTAACTGTTCATGAAGAGGAGCTGAATTCAGCAATTAGTATTAAGTTATATAATAAATTATTAAAAGATTCTCGTTTATAAATTTATATAAATTAATTAAATTTTACTTTATTTTAATTTTGAGTTGAACTCTCTTTATGTTAAGTTTTTATTATGAAAATAATTAGTTATGATTGAAACATAACATTATGAAACATAACATTATACAAATTTCAAAATGATGTATAATTTTTGTTATTAAAAAACAATTCACTAAAAAATTTTATCTCCCATCAACTCAAATTTTAATTTCTAATATCTATTAGAAATTTGTTTTAGAAAAATCCATGTTCAATTTCAGCAATCATAGACCAAAGTACTTTATTGAACCATAAAGCTTTTGAAGTAAATAACTCATGTTAAAAAACTCAATCATTAGTAATGAAAAGATATGACCAAAACAAAAAATTATGTTTAATTTATTTTAACCATTAACTTAATAGAGGTAAAAAAGCAAAGAAAAAAATTAGTAAAGAGCTAGATTCCAAGAGAGGAAATGGAAAAACATTAGGTATTAAGGGTTTAACAATTGAATTAATAAAGGTAAAAAAAAATGGTTTGGCTAAAAATTAAACAGATCATGGTGACCAATGTTTTGCTTTAGAAAATAGTATATAAAAAATAACAAAAAAATTTAGGGACCAACAGAGCAAATAGAAAATATCTAACTAAGGAGTTATTAAATTTAGGGGCCAAAACATAACATGGGTTAAATTTAGTAACTGAAATGTGAAAGAGTAGCAATTCAGGGACTAAAACGCGTTTTAACCAACACGAAAAGTAAAACACTCAGGAACTGGAGAACTGACAATGAAGGACTCTAAGACTCGAAAACTGCGCGAAAAGGGTACTGATGTTCAAAAAGAGACGATCGCACCTAAAAAGGGCAAAAAAAATAAAAATAAAAAAAGCCAAAAAAACTGTTGATGGACACTTAATCGCACTGTTGAGGAACAGTGCCTGAAGCCGGCAATTAATATTGAAAAATTACAAAAAACCCCCGTGTGATTTAACCTAACTTACACTTTGCCTCCTCTATTTTCAAAAACCTACACTTCACCCTTATTTGTTTTACAGTGTCTAACAAAAATTTCTGAAATTCTAATTTAAACTGTCTAATAATAATGCTTCAATAATTTCAAGATTTTTTAATATTTTTTTTAATAGTCAACTGATCTTTAAAAAATACTAATATGTATTTACAAAGAGAAAAATACATTTACAGAAAGAAAAAAATGGTAATTCAAAATGTCTATTAACTATAAAGAAAATATTGGAGAGATTGAAATTACTAAATAATTACTATCATATATTTTAAATATAGTTTCAGAAATTGTTATTAGAAAGTGTAAAAAATATGGAGGGCAAAGTATAGGTTTTTAAAAATAGAGGGGGCAAACTATAGGTTATGGCATATCTCAGGGGTAATTGTAAGTTTCCCATTAATATTAAGTTATAATTCATTAAAAAAGACTCATAAACCGTGAATGTTTTAGGATCTAAGTTAGCTTTATTTGTAATTGGCAACAACTATATATAAATTCTATACATTTTTCCTAACGTTTTGGAATTAAAATGAGCTACATCAAAAAATTTAATTCAGTCAATTTATTTAATACAATATTGATTTCAGCAACTCAAATGCTGCTTATAACACACAGTTAGCTTGAGTTCCTAACCACAACAAACTACCCACAATTATATATTTATGTATATAGACATAAAGATGTGTATGAGACTTTATTTGCTCTCTCAAGTTAATTGTTACTTGATAAGCAAGATAATATTGGTTGATGTCAAGATCTAACCCTTCACAAATCTCTTCACTAATCCTTTGTCAAAGACCTTTCTGAGCTAATAAGATATAACTAGTGAAGGCATATGCTTTTGTACTTCAGTCAAAAGAGGGAATTATACAGTTGGAAGGATTGAAATTTCTAAAAGTCGGAAACCATTGGCTAGGAGCTGGATGGTAGCACCAAAATACACTTAACAAAATAAAATAAAAAATAAAAAAGATGCCGTGCTTGAAACTTAGAATGTGAGGCAGAAATTAAAAACTGAATAAGGGAAGGTGTTATTTAACTGAAAAATGGGTAAAAGGAGCAAATATCCCACTAATTTTATGTTATGAGGCATTACTATATTTTTTTAGGTAAATATGCCTCTATTATGTGTTTTTTTTTTGTTTGTAAATAAGCCATTGTTATAATCTATAGTAAAATGTTTTGGGCTGAAAATATACTGTTACATCCTAACTCTGCAAAATATCCAAAAGGGTTAAATTTAGGAAAAGATATCTCAGTTCTGACACTCTATTTTACTGGTCCCCAAACTTTATTGTCTGTCATTAAGGCCTACATCATTTAAGATGTTAGAGTTTGAGTTAGAATTTAATCATAAATTAATTCAATTCAATTTAGAATAAGTAAAATTGGAAGAAAATTGGAATATTTGAAGGTTAAACTACATAAAGGATAAATTTTCTCTAATTATTAACACTCTTCAATGTGTACATTGTCCTTAAGCTATTAGGTTAGCCGGCTATTTGTCTATTTCTAAAACATCAGTGGTATAATTGCCTGAAAATATACTTTAATGGTCTAATTGTTCCATTAGCCCAAGATGATTGGTTTATTTGCACATTAAATGTTGCCCTAATGAATTGTAGAATATGCTCTAATATAGATTTATATATAAGTAAAAAATTAATTGATAATTCAAATTTAAGTGAGTTTGGCATGAGATTCTACTTCAATCATTTATTACCACTTTACTTTGTCCCATTCAGTTTTTTGAAGTTTACATTTATTAACGTTTTGCAAGTATAGGATCACTAAGGGCATTATACTGTGTGTGTATGGGTAAATCATAGAATAGATCGATGTCGATCAAAGTCCTTCTTATGTATAGTATATTTGGTTATTAATTCTTTTGAAACATTATATAGTAGCTTACATTTTCCGCGATATCATGACGTAAACTACGGTTAAGTTAACAAGTAGATTAAAAAAAAAGGTACTAGTACGCTACTTAGTAGTATATATATGTATGATTAAAAGTGGATAGAGCTGTTTGTAGACAAATGCACGTTGGGTTATTTATTACTGGATATAGACAGCTTGTAGGCATAAGGGTATGAGCTAGCTAGCTAGTAATGTTGCTAGCTAGTAATGTTGCTAGGAGTTGAATCTACCAGTATTATTTCTTCAATACAATATTAATATTAATATGAATTAATTCCTGTGGTAGCCATTTTCGCCTCTTTTTTCTTTTCTGCATGTGCTATGTAGAAGTCTTCTATCCATACTAGAGGCTCTGGTCGATCTAGGTTCAATCCCAAGAAATCAATTTTATTTATTGTCCTTTTTCCCCATTCGGGCAACTAAAATTACTTCATCATCATCATCATCATTATCATTATTATTATATTTTCTCTTTTTAAGCCAAAGTTAACCTTTTCCCTATACCATTGACTGCTAAAAGTGTAATTTTGAAATGAAAGGGGGCAAGAGTGATTTTGAGTCTTTTGACTGAGCCTCAAGGGTTATAGTATATAGGGCTATGAATCTAATTACATAAAATGTTCCGAAAGCGAGAGTGGAGAGCGAGAATAAGAGTGGGAAAACATTATTTTTATAATTTAAGTTATAAAAAAATTGTAAAAATGAGAATAAGAGTGGCAATAATTAAAAGCGGAAGTGGGAGTGAAGACTCAAAATAGAAAAATTAAAAAAGTTTATAATTTCTTACCCAAAATAGAACAAATAATTAGTGTAATAATTGCATTTGTGCGAAAAGCACACGGTCTGAAGTTAAATTACTTGGTAATATAATCATCTGCTATGTGAATGTGTAAACCTATTATATTTTTTTTAGAAATCTCTTGTATGAAATTATACTTACAACGTGGCAAAAAAAAAATAGTGGAATTAAATTCATGTGCACAATCTGCTAACAAAAAACTGGTTGATAATCAACTGGCCAGAAATCATAATAACCAAAACATTGACTCAATACTAGGACGTATCCTAAGCAAGACAAGGATCAAGATGAGACTTCCTAAACTACGTGACCTTATAAGATGATATATCTTCAACTAGAGATCAAGAATTATTCTTTAATTAGTTGTACGGGTTCTATAGAAATTGAAATTTTAACTAGGAGGAAATGTCAGCTGACTGGTAAATCATGTTTAATTTTGCGTAGACACCTTGGAACAGGATGGACTCACTGGTTGCGTAAAGTGGTGGCGAGAAGAAATAAAGAAGCATTAATTAAACGACCGATCGAGCTAGCAACTGGTGGCAAAGACGACGACGTTCTCTAGTTCTTTATGCTGCTCTGTTTGGTCGTCAGGTGAAGAGTTTGTGCGTGTATAATGTAGGTTCTTCAAGGCTAGCAGAGTGTTTTATTGCTGATAGAAACTGAATTAGAAGACTTTTATTTCAACATGCGCCAAATTAGTTTTACATTTGGAGACAAATTATATAGCCTTTAGCTCAAGGAAGGAGGTGAAGGTATATCGGCAAATTCCGAGCAGTAATAATTGAGTCATTGTAATTTTGCGTGCTCTTTATGCTCTTAAGGACGGTCCTAATTGCTAAATACACGTGTAAGGCAATTTTCCCCTACTAACTTCCGGTGAAACCTGTGCATATGGGGTATAATCTTCACAAACAAAAGTTTACAGTTTAACCCTTTTAGAATTTACAAGAATATGCTATAAATATTAAAGCACTATTGCACCAACTATGTTTTCTAACTTCGCCCATGTAATAGGAACGTTATGTTCCCCAGAGGTGCTTATAAGTTATTCGTATTAATTTATATGTTTGAGCAGTAAAATGAATGTACCGAATGGTGCTTGCCAAAAAATGATAATCATACGCATTAATTTGTTCTTTTTTTTTTAATAAAAGTTCTCTTCCATTAATTGTGTAGGACATAACAGCCATCAATAAGCCACAATGTGAACTCCATAAAAACAATAACATCAACTTATGTCATTCATAGCATTTTTGCAATACCGTATCACACAAAAAAAAAAACTACACGAAAAAAAGTTATAGAAAATACACCAGTATACGTGATATTTGAACCTACAAGCTGATAGAAAAAAAAAATCCTAAAAAGTAAAGGATCCAAAACCTTCCATAATTCTTGGACTAACAAACTAAATAACTAACGCTAACACTCAATCTACTATAAGAAAGTAGATTGGTTGACCCCATTGAGTATAACTTCCTATTATTGCCTCCTCAATTTGTAACTTTTCCGCCTCATTTGACAGAAAGAAAAAAACTATATCTGACAAAAGTAAAGAAAATACTTTACTAATGAAGTCAATTATTTGTAAAAACAACATATAAACTAAGGAGGGATGCAAGTGGGGGAGTGCTAAGCAACCCCAAACTTTTTGAGAAAAAATTACTACCATGCCATATTTACAAAATAAAAAACATTAAAATAAGATATATATTATAATATATATTAAGATACATAGGTTAGGAAATTGAAGCAAAATAGTTGAACTTTTATGGGCTCGGCCTAGAAGAGATACAAATTTCACAAAGCCCATGTGGACATGAAAACAAAATTAACTAAAAATTATAAAATACTAATTATCATAAAAATTGTAAAAAAATTGATGTTAGAAACTTGACCAATTTTTCAAGATTACTATCGATTGGTGAATTCTATCAAAGTTTAGCAACTACTAAAATGTCAAGTTATTATTTTCTTGCTAATAGATTAACCATCTCATATTAACTCTTCCTCAATTATCACAACTGAACGTGTTTTCTCAGCTATGAAATTGTGAAAACTAAATTGCATAACAAAATGAATAACAACTTTCTAGATGATAGTTTAGTTTTGTATATTGAGAACGATATTGCAAAGACATTTAGTTTAAATTTGATACTTAATGATTTTAGATATTTAAGAGAACGTCAATTTAAATTATGAGTTTCAAATACTTATTAGTCTATCTTTCGTTAACTTTATTTTTATTATATATCTATTATTTAGTATAATGATTTTATTTTTTTTAGACTTTGTAGGTATCCTGCACCCACAATTCTAAAATCCTGGCTACATGACTAGAGGGATGGCCAAACGCATTTGTTATTTAATAAAGAAAATGAATAATTAACTTTATAATATTCAATTTGGTATTATTTATGGTGCTCGTGATCTAGGTGACATAAAGCATATAAAAAGTAGAAGCGGAGACCGGATCGAGAGCAGGGAATTGTAATTTTTTCAAAATTTAAGTAAAAATGCTGTAAAAATGATAGTGGGAGTGGGAGAGTGGCAGCAGGGACCCAAACTAAAAGGATTATGTGTCTTAACTCATGATAATTATTATGTCCTACATCTTAAGTTCTTTACGGCATTCATTATTCAACAATTAATCTACGATTTTTTATTTTCAACATTTCAGTATATAAATTAAAACCCTTTATATATAAATAATAAATAAAGACTTATAGTTTTCAAATATTTTTTTTAATTTTTTAATAAATAATAATATGAATAAATTCAAATCAAACTATTAAAAAAATTAAATATTTTAAAGAATATTTACACTCAGAGTAGTATTCATTAGAGGCAAGAATTTAAAATGCCTGCCCCTCATTGGCGTGGTACATGGCTAAGGGGTTGCATAAAGCGAGTTTTTTCCCCAACAATGGTAGTTACAAATCTTAATCCCCAAATAGGAGAAGTTTTGGTCTTATTTACCTAATATGGGCTATTCTAACACCACTCAGCCAATATTGACTGTAAAAGTTAACAAAATGTTAACTAAAGTCCAAAACTTATAGCAGGAGGTAAGATAAGTCATCCTTTTCATTTTACTTTACAATTATTCTATATAATTTGAACACAATGTTATAAAACATTAATAAAAGCTTGCAATGTATTTCATTTTGGATAGAAACATTTCACAAATTATTTTGAATCAATTTTTTAAAATAAAAATAATTTTTAAGAAAAAATTAATAATTTTAATTATTACTGTTATAAGGCTACAGGATAAATAATTTTTTTTAGTTTCATAACTTTTTTTATTTATAGAGTATGATATAATTATAATTTTCTTAGTAAGGGAAATTACAAAACACTATTCTTATTTTCCAAAATAGGATGTTTTAGATTGTGCCAATATGTCCCTTATTAAAAAATTATAATTATGTTATCTTCAAAATATTTCTAATTTTATTTCTCTAAATAGAGTATTTTAGACTGTGCTAATATTTATTTCCCTTCTAGAAGGAATAAATATTGTAAAATAATTAATTTTTTTTATTCTTTAACATGATGATGATGATGATAAACTTTTAGAAAATTCTCATTACACATTTCTAATCCACTTAACTAACAATTCTAGCCTAACCCTAATTCTACCCTTTCTAATTAGCATGCTTACAAGTAAGAAATGGTTTCTGTTGGATTTGTTCCAAGCAAATATTTAATTTTGATGATGACAAGTGAATTGTTTTAGTGTGCTTAATCTCATTTTATTGGGTCAAAATAGTTTTGTTAAAGTTGTGCTTAAATTTCAAGTATTTCAAGTGTTATTTCAAAAAATATATTTTAAGTTTGATGATAAAACTTGTTTTTGAAGAGAAGTTAGTAGGTCATCAAAATATATTAATGTTTGAATCAAGTTTGTTTTACAAATGACAAGTGTTTTTAAGTTGCTCCCAAGTCTTTACTTTAATGCGTTAAACTGGCTTAATCCGTAGTCTGAGTTTCCTGTAACTTTTCGAAACCATCAGTTAACGCGTTAAACTTTGGTTTTAACTTGTTAAGTCAGAGCCTGAAAGCTTCGTCCAAAATCCTTCAAGTGGTGCGATTTCTGCCAAATTTTCAAATAGCACGCGGATGAATCAAAGGACGCCACCTAGATACTATGGCAGAACTTTTTATGACCTGTCTCTAGCCATTTTTTATCGTTGGAGGACGAAATCGAGTTTAACCCGTTAAACTCGAAACTTAACGCGAAGTCTGAAACTTTTTCTCTTTTGCACAAAAAAACAGAGCAACGGTCACCAGAATTTGTGGAACTTTTCTAGACGACTCTAGCAGGTTTCTAACGTCTCTTTGGCTCCCAAATGAGTATAAAAACATGGAGAAATACTTTGGGAACTAACTTGGCAATAAGATCAAAGATTCATCATCAAATGCTCATCAAAGTGTTCATCATTTGAGAAAAGAGCCAAGTTTTATGCTTTCACTTGTTTATCTAGCTTTGAGAGCTTCTATTGTTCTTACCACTTTGTAACCTTGTAAACACCATTTTGGTAAGATTGAGTTGGTGAGGTTTATAGTTAGTCTCTAGGAAAACTTGTGAGGAAAAGGGTATTTGTGAGGTTTCTAGTTAGTCTTTTAGAAAGCTAGTGAGTGATTGTGGTAGAGAAAACCACCAATGGAGTGTGTACTCTTGTGATTTATAGTGGAGAAGAAAACTTTCAAGTGGTGAACTTAAGGAGAGGAGTAGGCTCTCAAGAGGAGAGACCGAACCTCTATAAATTCTTGTGTGCAAGCTTCTCTCCTTCTACTTGCTTGATTATTGCTTGGTGATTTGTCTTCATTCATTGGTTGAAGTTGTTTGTTTTAAAAAACACTTCAAAGCAAGTTTTCAAAGCAAAATTTACGATTATTGTGGTAGTATTTTCTGGTTAGAATAATTTTATTAAAGCTCCTTGAATTGCATTTTTGTTTAAGAGATTAAAAACACATTTTCGATGATTTTTTGAATTCAACCAATTCACCCCCCTCTTGGTTGCATTTGGGCCAACAGTTTCTAAAAAATATAAAATTATACTAATTTACATAAAGAATCATATATTACATTTATTTTATGACATTTGTTGTTGTTAACTATTTTTGAATGCACATATTGTTCGATGAACTATGTACTTAGCACTAAGATGCTGCTATCATCCTAAAGAGGGAATTAATTGCTTTATGTAAACAAAAAAAACAAAACTTAATCAAGTTTCACAATATACAATTTTACCCAGTCATGAGGGAAAATATGAGTTTTACTATATCTACTTGAAATCCAATGAATGTGGTGGGTAGTTAGCTAAACATCCCTAAATCTATCCCTGTAAACATCCCTATAACCCATACAATGACACTAATCGGAAGTCATATATTTTCTCCTGATATACAATCAACAATTTACTAAAGATGAAATTGGACTTGCATCCATGAACATGATTTTTAATACAACTTCTGTGAGTGTTGGTCTTTTATTTTAAACTTATTCTCAAGATATTGTATAGTATCATTCACAAGGTAAGCTCTTGAAAATACTTAAAAGTAATTATTAATTTCTCTTCAAATATTTTAAATTTAACAAAATAATTGAAATTAATTTTTAAACATTTACTTTCAAAAATGAAATACTTTGCAAGTTTCTATTATTGTTTTTATAATATTTTGATTAAATAAAATAAAATAATTGTAAAAAGAAAAAGAGATAAGAGTGACTTATATGACCTTTTGATAATGCACCTTCCTCAGTAAACGATCTGAAGGTCCGGAAGCTTGGTTCGTCGCATGAGTACACTTTGGCAAGGGGAGCGTGGAGACCTGCAAAAGATATTCCAACGCTCAAGTGAATAATGATTCTGGTCTTGTGCAAATATCAAGGAAAATGATCTCATACCTGATATGTGATCGTAAATGCCTTTATATAGGTTTTGGGAATAGTGTGCCTTAATATTTAGAACCATTAGATGGAGCGGTTATCTCTTGAACCATTAGCTCTGGGACATTTGTCCTTTGTGATCAAACTGGGCTTTAGACTCTTAATGAGCCCAATTTCTTTAAGATGATGTTTAGGCCCAATGGGGGCCTAATCTTCTGATGTGGGTATTACCACATTTTATTATAGGTTTTGAGATTTAGTTAACATTTATTGAAAATTTTCCATTAATATTAGTTAATTGGTGTGAGAATAATCCACATTAGGTAAATAAGATTAAACTACCCATATTAAGGAATTAAGATTTTTAACTACCCTGTTAGAGAAAAAAAAACTCAGCATAAAGCGGTGCGGCCGGCGCCCGGAAACTAAAAAGTAGGCCAATTCAATGAGATGGAGGTGTTGGTATCGACTTCCAACCACTTGGGTCCCCCAACGAGGCAACGACCCCGACCTCGACCTCCCGTAATTTACACGTCAATAAGCTATTCCAATTTCCACCCCCTTCTTTCTTCCTTCCGTTAAACCCCCCGAATTCCTGTTTCAATTCTCTCCTCCGGTTCTTCATAAACAACAATATTACCACAAATTTATTTATTCTTGCTACCTGTTTTATTTAATTTTTAACTTCTATTTTCTTTCCTTTATCTCTCGAACGACCGCGCACACTATTTCGTGCCACGAACCACCAACCAACATTGCCGTCTTCCTCCCTTTAAATCCCCCCATCGCGCTCTCCATCCCTCTCCTCATCACAAATAATTATATATAACTCTGTTTCACCCCCCACTCCCTCCCTCAACACATTCCATTCGTCACTAAGCAGCACATTGTACCTAGCTTCCTTCGCTTAATTCCCTCTTGGATGGTCATGGGGGCTCACCGTCGATTCCAGCCGATCTCCAAATGCAGCACCGAGAACAGGTCCAACCAAACGGTGGCCTCCGACCTCGACGGCACCCTCCTGGTGTCCCGCTCCGCCTTCCCCTACTTCATGCTCGTGGCGCTCGAGGCCGGCAGCCTCCTCCGCGCCCTCCTGCTCCTCGCCTCCGCCCCCATCGTGTATTTCACCTACATCTTCCTGTCTGAGTCCCTTGCCATTAACACTCTCATCTTCATCACCTTCGCCGGCCTCAAGATGCGCAATGTGGAGCTTGTCTGCCGCTCCGTGCTCCCCAAATTCTACGCCGAGGATGTCCACCCGGAGACGTGGCGGGTCTTCAGCTCATTCGGGAAGCGATACGTCGTGACGGCCAACCCCAGAGTTATGGTGGAGCACTTCGCCAAGACTTTCATGGGCGCCGATAAGGTCATTGGAACGGAGTTGGAGGTTACGAAATCAGGGAGAGCCACCGGTTTCGTGAAGAAACCGGGCGTCCTCGTCGGCGAACACAAAAGGAACGCCGTCTTGCGGGAATTCGGCAGCGACTTGCCAGATTTGGGGCTCGGTGACCGAGAAACTGACCACGATTTTATGGCACTCTGCAAGGTTTGATCTCGAATTATTTCATCTCTTTAATCTAATTTGCTCTATATTCAATGTCACGTTTTTAGTACGTACCCTGATCATTATTCACTAATATCCCATGCATGTGACTACAACCCCACAAAAGGGGGAAATTTTTATTTTTCGAGGGTAGATGGAGAAATTATTATACATATGGCTAATGACTTCATTAATGGTCCTAGCCTTCTGGATAAAACACCTTTAAACAGTTGAACTTGCTAATTTATGCCACTTTAAATGGTTCATACAATTATAAATTAATTGACAACCGTCATATTAGATTATTCAAAATTATATAAAGTAAAATTTCTAGTCCAGCATTTTTTGGCCCAGGAAAAATGGACAAATTCATCGAATTTCAAATATTTTTCGCGCTACTCTTTTAGCATATATTTTCGTGACGCTAATGATATAGTGCCTGAAATGACATGGTGTAATTTCGTCCTTTTTTAGATATTTAATTTTTACTATTTTGTTGGAGTGGTGATTAATTAAGCAAATATTACTCTGGTTTCGAACTTTATGACCTTACACTAACTCGATTTGCAGTACAAGTGCAAGAGACAAGTCCCTGTGTCCTGTCCTACTTGCTATAAAAGGGTGGGTGAGAGCGATTAAGACAATAACGTTCATAACTTTTGTTCTTGCCTGCCATATTATTATTTTTTTCTTTTGTTTCTTTAACTCAGGGGTCGACGCACATTAAAGTTCACCAAACCTCTTCCATTTTGGGGGTCTTACAGGCTTAGCTTTATACTAGCGATCATTATGTTTTTTTTTTAATATTAAAATTCCCACTCATCTAGTTGTGAGGCTACTAAATGCAAGCGATTATTAATCACATGTGCCACATTTAATTTCACAATTCTTATGGGACCATCCCCATCGCTCTTCTCCACGCCGTCCCTGTTTTCTACCCACTTTTTCATGCAAGATACATGAAGGCCAGCTAATGCCCAATGTCCTTGTGACTCTATTTCCATGCTCCTTCCTAGGATAATATCGGGTGCCATTTTTATATCTATTCTAACTGTAATTCTTTCTGGAAAGGAATTCTAAACTTGAAACTAAATCCAAATAACGTATGGTACTAACAAAAAAGTGTTCCGTACAGTACTGCATGTGATGGTACAGTCAATTTATTTTAACTTAAATCAACTTAATTCAAAATAACTTATTTTTATTTTTACATATTTTTTCTTTGAACTAATTCCATTTGAAAGTCAATATTACGTTGATACAATAATCCATTTGAAAATAAATTTTCATTATGTTGTTAATTTTTTATAAATTTTTCTTTTTCAATGATAAGAGCTATAAAAAGTAATAAAATTATAAAAATTATATTTTCAATGGATTATTACACCTATATAATATTAACTTTTAAATAAAATTAATTTCAAGTAAAAAATATGTAAAAATTAAAAAAAATATTTTGGATTAAGTTAAAACAAATAATTAGCTTGCACTGATATGTTCTTTTCTGTTTTTATTTTTTAAAATCTACATAGAAATTATTGATAAAATAGGTTTGCTTATTTTTATAGAGTCAATTTATTTTAATTTAAATCAACTGACTTATTTTTACTTTTATATTTTTTTTGCCTGAAACCAATTTCATTTGAAAGTCAATACTATTCATATCCAATAATTCATTTGAAAGTAAATTTTCATGATATTGTTAAATTTTTATGAAATTTTTTTTTTTAATGCCCTAAACTAAAAAAATGCTTAAAGTTTAGTAAAATTATAAAAATTGTATTTCTAATTAATTATTCTAGCTAGATAATATTGGATTTTAATTAAAAGTAGTTTCAAATAAAAAAATTATAAGATAAAAATAATTCATTTTAGAGTTAATTAATTTAAATTAAAACAAAGGTGTAATAAGAAGATAAAATTCGGACAGCTTTTGACTGTCAGAAATATAGCCATAAAAAATAGCTTGTTTTTTAAACATAGTGATTAATACACCATTTATCAATTTCTTTCTTAATTCTAATCAAATAAATTAAGATAAATTTTCTCTTTCGCATCCCTTACTACTTTCCGTTCATAAAATAAAAAACAGAAACCTTAACAAGTTTTTATTGTATAATATACTACTACTAATGTCATTTTCTACACAACCTTTAGGCTTTAGCGCATCGTAATCCATGCCGCCGCAAATGTCATTCATGCCTCCCCTCGTAATCAGACTATCACTTTTAAACTTTATTAGGTAAAAAGCTACTGGTACTACTCTATTAAAAGCATTTTTTAATTGTGGGTAGATTTTTTTCGGATAATTTTGGCATATTTGTCCAGATAAAATATTGTGGCCCCATTTAATTTGTGCTATTAGGGTTTTTATATATAATTTCTTCACTCTTAAGATTCTTAATTTCTTTAACCTACATTCCCTTAGTTAAACTATGTATCAACTAAGAGTCTAACGTGTCATTTAATCCAATATTTTTATACTATTGTAGTTGTTTGCCATTGTTTTTCCTTATTTCATTTTATAAAATTGACCTTTTTACTATTCATGTCTATTAATTTATAATTTTATTTTTAAAAATTTATAATATAAATATTTTATATGAAAATAGAAATTTAAATATTATAATTTTTAAATATCAGTTCTAAAATTTTTTTTCAATACATATTAATATAAATAAATTTAAATTAAATTTTAATTAAAACAGAAAAAATGATCACTTAATGTAAAATAAAGGAAGTAATATCATATCAAGCGTGAAATTTCAGGAAGGATACATGGTTCCTCGAAGCAAGTGTGACCCACTTCCAAGAGACAAGCTCCTAAGCCCGATAATATTCCACGAAGGGCGGCTCGTCCAGCGGCCGACGCCGGTGGTGGCACTCCTCACCTTCCTCTGGCTTCCCATTGGATTCCTCCTCTCGCTCCTCCGAGTCTACACAAACATCCCCCTACCGGAGCGCATCGCCCGCTACAACTACAAGCTCCTGGGCATTAATCTCGTGGTCAAAGGCACCCCTCCACCACCGCCCAAGAAGGGCCAGCCCGGCGTTCTCTTCATCTGCAACCACCGCACAGTCCTCGACCCCGTCGTCACCGCCGTAGCCCTTGGCCGCAAGATTAGTTGCGTCACCTACAGCATCTCCAAGTTCACCGAGCTAATCTCGCCCATTAAGGCCGTGGCTCTGTCGCGCGAGCGCGAGAAGGACGCCGCCAATATCAAGCGCCTGCTTGAGGAGGGCGATTTGGTAATTTGCCCAGAGGGAACAACCTGCCGCGAGCCGTTCCTTCTCCGCTTCAGCGCGCTATTCGCTGAGCTGACCGATCGGATAGTACCCATCGCAATCAACACGAAGCAGAGCCTCTTCCACGGCACCACCGTCCGTGGCCACAAGCTATTGGACCCGTACTTCGTATTCATGAACCCGATGCCGACGTACGAGATCACGTTCCTGAGCCAGCTGCCGACGGAACTGACATGCAAGGGCGGCAAGTCTGCAATCGAGGTGGCAAATTACATACAGAGGGTTTTGGCGGGAACATTGGGGTTCGAGTGCACGAATTTGACGAGGAAAGATAAGTACGCAATGCTTGCGGGGACCGACGGCCGTGTTCCGGCCAAGAAAGAGAAGGATGAGAAGGCGAAAGGAGGAGGGCCGGCGGAGGAGTAGAGTTTCGTGTTTCTTTTCGTCGGTGGGGTTATATATTGTTGTTTCCCAGAAATTGTATTCCTTAGAAATTGAGAGTTCGGAAAACTTTGTTATAGTCTGAAGTGGAAAAGTAAAAGGTAATTAAGTCTAATTAAATTGTGATGGCGGTCGTGAAAGTAACAGAGTTTGTATATTTCTTATTCTAGTACATAGGCTGTGGCGGATGCATGTACACTGTATGAAGTACATGAAGCCCTTTTTATTTTAAAAATATTGATAAAAGATACATAAATAAATAATTGGATCTCTTTGAACTTTTGAATGGTTTTTTATAATTTTTATAATATTTATTATAATAAAATAATATATCCCTCTTACAGAAGAAAAAAGAGTTAATTATAATTTGTCCCTTGAGATTTAGGTGAAATCACACTTTCCCTCTTATGTTTAAAAAATACACTTTACCTAATGCATTTTTAATACAGTTCAATAGTAATTTCTAAAATCTTAATTTAGATTGTACGATTGTCATCTTCAAGTAATTTTAATCTATATAATACTTTTTTATAATTAATTTATGTTTAAAAAATACTGTTTTGAAAACAGAAAAAAACATAGAAAAAAAACTAATAATTTAAAATATTCATTAACTGGTAAAAAAAATATCATACAGATTGAAATTATTGAAAAATGGCGACCGTAATGTCTAAATTAATATTACATAAGTTGCCATAGGACTGTCTTAAAAAAGCACCGGGCAAAGTGTAGATTTGTGAAATAGATGGGCAAAGTGTAATTTCACCTAAACCTCAAAGGACAAATTATAATTTTCCCTAAGGAAGATAGAAACTAGATTTGCTTGTTCTAATGGTTACAATAATGGCAAAAGTTCTATACTGGCTCTTTAACTTTCATATACTTTCCTATCTAGGCCTTGAGCGTTTCTTGCCACTTTGTTTTTCTAATTCAAATATCAAAAAAATTATGAAGCTAATCGGCTACAAGATAAAGTTAATAAGTTAAGTGAAAGAATAGATATATATATATATATATATATATATATATAAGGGCTAAGATGGGACTTTTTTGTCTCTTATATTCTATACAACATAAATAACTCGCTAATCTTCTTCATGTTTTATGTATTTTCCTATTTATTCAACCAATGACGGAAAAAAATGTCAAATCAAAGCATTTTTAAAATTTTTTTTCTAAAAGACTTTCATCATTACATTATAGCATATGGCATTTATAAGCTCTATTGTGTAATGTTATGATTTCGTATGTATATGCGTATATGAACTCTTCCTTGTAAAAATCCTAGATTCTTCATTGTTAACATAGGAGTCCTTTATTGTGTTTAGGACTATGCCCTAATACAGACAACTAATTATACTACTTTTAACTTAACTATATTTTTCCCTTATGACGAAGAGTCTATCATACACGTATATCTATTTAGACATATTGGTAAATTTTGAATTTACCCCATATTGGCCTAGCTAATTCTCATCTTAATTACCCTTCACACAAATTGTGTCTTTGTTTTCTCGAGCTGGATGCAATGACATTTTTAGATCACGAACTTTCATCTTTTCCTATCTCTACCACCACCTTAAAATGGTGCTTTCGATAATGACTACGCATCATCACTATAAGAAAGATGTCAAATTCCATCTACTGGAAGTGACTAAAATTCAGTGCTAGACATGCTCGGTAGCTTTTTAGTAACTAAACAGTGGAGCATGTGTTTCTTGTGTGACTGAAGGGTGACCGGCAATTTTATTCACCTCTTTTTAGTACCTTTTAGTCTATATTCAGTACCAAATATTTCTCATTTGATCTCATTTAGTGGCTATTGCTATCTTGGTTACCGCTACCAAAAAATAACAGGACTCCATCTCCTTCTTTCTTATTTTCTCATTTGTCATCTCAAGTTTGCTTCCCTCTATTTCTTTCCTTAACATCTCTCTCTCGTGGAGCTCAAGTTGCTTCCCTTCTTTGATCTTCCTTCAAATCTGCTCTCTTTATTATTTTTTTTTTATTTTCAAGATCTAATTTCTCAAATTACGCTTTTTATAGCCCTTTTTTTTTTTTGTCTTCTCCAAGTTTTTATCAAGGTTATTGATAACTTTCCTAGGAAGAAGGACAACAAAATAAGTTTAAAGCCATGCAGTTAGTTTATGATTCCATTGTTTACCTAGTTGGTGTGTGTGCATGAGGATGAAATTTTGGCTTAAGCTTGTGATAGTGAGAATCGAAGGGTTAGATTTGGATCAACATTATAGCATCTTCATTGTGACTTGAATGAGAATTTATCATAGAAAAGGGAATTGAAAAGGAAAAACAAAAAATATTAAAAGGTCTTTTCCAACTAGGTTAATTTGAACCAAATTTTTTACCAACTGAACGGGGAGAGATTTGAGATTTGAATCAAAATGGGATTCTATCATTTTTCAATTTAATAATTAAAATTAAACTAAGTGTAGTGATTGACTTTTTCAATTGTTTGTCAGTTCAATACTCTACAGCAATTAGGATTCCTATGACTGATATAGCAAATGAATACTTAGCTAGCCAAAAGGTGGTTTTCTAACTATTTAATGACTAAAGGTGTAGTCACTATATGGCTTCAATCTTGTAGTGCTTCTCCAGCACACAAGGTCAAGCATGAAGACAAATTCATCATTGTTGTCATCATCCACCACCACCAAATGATGATTCTATTGACTCTCTATGACAACATGAATGCTCCAAACACCAATTGTCGCCAAATATATGGGTTATTTGTCCATATCAGATATAGAGAAACTGTTATATCAGTGTTTCCACTTTTTAATCCCAATTGAGACTAATGTCTGCCATTTCTAACAAGTCAGGCAACACCTCAATGATTCTACCACCAAATTGTAGAGAATAGGGAAGAGATCACAAAATCAACAATCTATTATGCCCAAATAAGCCAAGCCTGAATTCAATTGGAACAAAGATTTGCCTAAAGGACTATTAAGTTGTGCTTAATGTACTATCAAGATGTGTTTAACATACTATAAAGATACCAAAAAATCACTCAACTAAAGCTCAGGTAAGAGATATGTTTAATAGGCTATAGAGATGTGTCTAACGAGCTATAGAGATGTCAAAAAATCATTGACCTAGAACCTAACTCAAAGATGAATCTAAAAGACTATCAAAATATGTTTTAAGAATTATAGAGATATGTCCAAAAGGATTATTGAGATATGTCTGAAGAATTATAAAGATGCCAAAAATACATTGAATTAGAACCCGACTTAACGATGTGTCTAGAAGATTATAGAGATGAGTTTGTATTACCATTGTGATGTGTATACATCTGGGTAATGTCTTTAATTTGGGTAAACACATATTCCTATATGTTTATACATTTGACATAAATGTGAGACACTTCAAGATATTGTTTTTGACACATCTTCCCCTTTTTAGTAATTTCAAATATACGAGAAAAAAATAAATTACCTGCATATTGTCACATATTTGATCAAATACTTCTATATATTATCTTAGACAATTCTGCAAATTATTTCTTTTCACATTTTTAATAGTGAAGACAGGAGGAACAATTTTTAGTAAGTGACGACTGACGTGATCTAGAGACAGTGATTGTATAATTTAGAGGCATAGAATACGATATCTAGAGATGAGTGATGGACAACAAAATATGGAGACATGCAATGGCATCATAATCAACATGATTTGGAGGTTTCATCAACACGATGTATAGGTGACGGCAATTTGAGGCGAGCAACGACCAGCCCAATTGGGAGGCACCGCTGGCACGAACTGGAGGTGACAAATGGGAAGCGTGATATGACATTCAATAACTTCTAATTTGGCGAGGTGGCACTGGCACACCAACCCTGTTTTTGTTGGAAAAGCCCAAAGGGTATAATTTCTTTTTCGAACTTACTTTAATGTCCTGGGCCCAAGTTTAGCTTGGCGTCAGTCACATCTCAATACCGGTTTTTTTTTCACTTTTAATTAATTAAATAATTTCAAATCATTTATAAAAAAATAAAATTAATTATTTTCTTCAAAATCAAATTATTTCGAATTTTATTTTAGAAGTTAATAACAGATTCTAAAGTCAGTTTAGTTTAAAATTGAAGGGTCAAAGAAATATATAGTAATTTCAGAATAATTTTAGTACGGAACTAATTATAATTAATAGAATTTAAATAAAATAATTTAAATACAAAATTAATAAAGATCACTTAAATTAATAATTTACTATTAATATTAGGAACATATTATAATTGTCGGATATTTTGCATTGTCGGTGAGTCTAACTTGACTAATTTAGCAAATTTCAAGATTTGATGCTCCATTTAGGGTATTTTATTTTTTTTATTTTAAGAATTATTGTATATTTATGAACTTCACTAAAAAAATGAATAACACTTTCTCTAGAACTAACGAATTATGTTTGAAAGTCGTTTTCTTTTTATTTTTAATTTAGTTGGCAGATTTATGAGAAATGAATTACATTTATGTATATACAAACCAAGATATTAAGAATCATATGCGCACGTCAGTCTAATCATAAAGGCAAATCTCCTCAGAAATCCAACAACTTCATCGGCGGTAAGGAAAAGATACCCTCATACCTTCACGTTAGTTTGGGCGGTTTGAATTTTAAGGCCAGATCGCTTTAGGCTTATAGGTTTGGTTTTATTAAGACGTTTTTTGGGCTGGCTCACACACTGATAATTTGGTGATAATGTAAATGCCCATAAACTTCCTCAATTTTACAAGCTGAACCAGATGGAAGGTGCAGCTGCTTTACTGATCAGGCTCGTTGATACCAACTCTGATGGATTGCCTCCGTCCGCGTAATGAAACAATGTGGAGCCACTAACTAAAGGCTGGAAGAGATCCGAATAGGCGGAGGAGATCATCTAAAGACAAAGTCCAGCCGGTTTAGGTGGTGGAGAGCATTTTGCACCTGATTTTTGCCACAAATCCACCAAAGTAGTTCGCAAAATCCTTATTCAAGCTGGTGAACCAACTCCCCGGTGTGTGTTAGTTCGACTGCAGCTCCATTTCCTGACATTTGAATTCCGTTCCCGGCCGCCAAGTAATTTGTTTGATAATCGAACGGAAGCCACATTTTTGTCTCAAGTGAGCATTTACCGGTTTTAGGGCTATTTTTACCTTTTTATTATTAAATTTTTAGCTTGAATAAATTTCATGAATGATCCCTAATCTTTAGTAATTGTTTCATTTTAGTCCCTAACCTATTCAATGTTCAATTTTAGTCCTAAACTTGTTAAAACGTTTCATTTTAGTCCTAAATCTATTGAAAATGTTTTATTTTGGTCCCAATTCGATTAAATTTGTTAACTCAAAGTATTTGTTTAGTAACAACTTTTTAGATCATAGTTTTAACTATCTGGTAACTATCTTATAATAAGTTTAATTTGTATAATAATTTTTTTATAGTTAATGAGAAATTCAAATCATATTTTTTTCTCTTTGTAAATTGAACTTATTTCATTAAAAAAACTATTAATTTATTTAAATTATCTTTTTACTGTCAAAAAAATATTAAGCTATTTAAATTTACTGGAAGATAGTTACCGAATATTTAAATTAGAATTTCAAATTTTTTTATCAGACAATTATTCTAAATTAATGAATTTCATCGGGTAAGGGACTAGAATGAAACAATTTGAATAGGTTTAGGACCAAAATAGAACATTCAATAGGTTACGGACTAAAAGGAAACAATGATTAAAGGTTACGAACCATTTATGCAATTTACTATCTTTAGCTTTTATGGTACCACAATTGCAACTACATATAGTGCTTAGTCATGAAATCATTGTTGACCACGGTGAACGTTTTTAAGATGTGTCAAGAATGGTTTCTGTGCATTTTGAGAACCTTTTTTTTGTTATGTGATTTTAGATTTGGAGTAGCTGCTTCACTGGTGTGATTGTTGCTACCTCCATATTTGCTCTGCAACACCCCACGTTGTTAGTGTTCATTGCTTGTTTGTATTGGACTGCATGTACTTCTGTTCATCAAATGGCCTTGTTGCATGGCTTTGGTCGTATCTAACAAGAGTATGGTTTAAAGGTTGTTATGCATCACGAACTATAGTATGGTTTAAGGGTTGTTATGTGTCACATACTAGAGTATGGTTTGAGTATGCTTTTATTCATTCTGTATAATCCGTGATGTGGTGTTTGTGCATAATAGAGTAATAATAAATTTTGTTGGCTAAGACATATGTGTGTTGGTCTCTTTGGGTTTGTGTTGTCATTATTGTTGTCATGCTCTCTTCATAGTTTCCTACAACGTATGTCATTCGTGTTGCACATATGCTATGTGAGAAAATGTTTGGGGTCTATTGTAAATAAGTAGGGCCTACCATGTCGAGAGCCAAACTAGGAGCAAAACTGCTTGGGTTTCTTGTCTTCCTGTGTCACAAGCTGGGAGCCGTCAAGATAGGGTGAAATGGGATCACAACACCACCATTGTGTTCTGTCGAATAGTTGCACATGTTGTTAGTATTGGCCATGTTGATAGTGGAAATCCAACCAAGTCTAGTTGGTGAATGATTCTTCAATAGTTTTGCATTAAAATGGGAACGCAATACACAATAGATCAAATAAAACACAAGTTTTGATCTTTGAAGGTTTAGTAGCGGCATTGGAACCAACTGCTTAGGTCTTCAACTGGTCTTGATTGGGACCCAACTACCAGTACAATTGCAATGGATGGCGACTGGTGGGCGAGCCGTATTTAGGTACATCACATTCATATAAAGAGCAAAAAGGCTTTGGATAATATTTCATAAATTTTTACTATATTTTTCATGTTCTTGCTCTATTTCACTTGTTGGCATAAAATCACCACAACATTGTATCTTGACTTTGCTCCTTGTAGGTGTCACCTCATGCTATTGCACCTCGGTACATAAAGATGCTATTATTGATGCTGAAGGTTCTAATGGTGGGAAGAGGGCCCGAACCACCGTGGCTAAGATCCTAATGATACATGGCAAATGTTATCTATTCTTCGAGCCAGTCTGGACTAACTTAGTGAGATATCTTGTACTACTGCTTCTTGACATGCAAACATTTCTATTAGGATGGTGATGGCTATTATTTACGAGCTCCTAAGTATAACAATTGGGGACCATACTTGGATTGCCGCTTCTATGTTCCTCACCCGAGATTCGGCTCTTTAGGAGTGTTTCATTTATGGTTGTGTCACACCTACAATTCGTGTGGCTTGGTTAGAGACTAAGATTGGACATGCCAAGAAAGCAGGATTTTTTAAGGGAGTTTTGGGGTTGTGATGTGATTCATTTAGTTATAGTTTATGTGGTTTTGTGTCATCCCGGTTCTTACTTTCAAGACTTAAACTGGTTGAACTTGATTGTGTTGCTGTTAGAACTTAAGTCGTGTAAGTTAAATTATGATGTTTGTAGTTCATGCATACATATGTTATGTAGAGGAAGGCTTGATATACCCTAGTCATTTGAAACTATTGCATCTATCAATGCAAATGGTGTCACCACTAGGGTTAGGCATGGATTTTGACAATCCTTAGGTCACCCCACCTGATTCACCCCCTAATTATCTACCAAGAGATTTTCAGTTAGAGGATGACATTGATGTAGAGGAGGCATGGCCCCATCACTTCATCCAGCTTGCAATTGGGGTGGCCTAGTCTCTGGGCGACAAGGGGCCAAATTTTGGAACCCAACATAAGAGCCCTTTTTACGAGAACTTAGTACTTGTTCCACTTTGGTCAAAATGAATGTGAGTTATATAAAAGGTTTTGCATGTCAACATGATGTTTTTGGCAGCTTCATACCAATTTGGTTAATAATGACAATCTACAGAGCTCTCGTCAAATTGCGTCATATGAAGGTTTGGCCATGTTTTTGACGGTGTGCCCTTATGGTTTACTACTTCTTAGGTCATAAATCCTATGATAAAAATTAAATAAAGTCTACTTGCCCACCAAGCAATACACAAACAAGTTATTTTTACCTCAAGTCTACTTGCCCACCAAGCTTTTGAAGGTACGACTTTCCTTCAAGTTGGGTCATAGCTCCAATCGATTGATGGACCCATGGCTTGAAGGAGATGCTTGCATTGGCCATTAAGATGGTTCCACAAGTTCTTAGGATGGACTATGGTCCATGGGTAATCGGAAGCTTCATGCATCTAATAACGAATTGCCTTCTAGCCAGCTCAGGTCAATGTCTCCCCATTAAATTCTCCTCGACTATACGCCTCCATTGCATATTTTAGAAACTAGTCAGTCCACCTCATCCATCCTAAAAAAATGACATAGAATGTATGAAATGACGTCCTCATCCCAAGTTGGATTAAACAAAAGGAAAACTTCTTCTGCCATTGGATTCTTTTATGTTATGCCAATAAGAATAATGTTAGAACTGGCTCAATGTGCTTACTAAAAATGAATCTTTTTTACTACAAGTATACTACAATCTGATAACAACGTGGTACTCATACAATAACACCCAACCTGGACTGTGATCAAACTGCTTTCCCCACATCATATACACATGCCAGTAACAAGTTAGCCATTTCGGTTACCCGTCTACAATATCCCAACACATGCCTTCACAAACCCAACACCCTATTTGTCATCACTATTCCATTCACAACAACTGCCCGAACACATAACATTGCCTTAAGGTGTTTAGTCCAATTCTTTAACAATTTAGGGCTCCATGAACAGTACGTAACAAGATATTTTGATGAGGATACGCTGACAAATGACTTACTAGGGATTCCTAAACCACAAATCAAGGTAGATGATAACGCACAACAAATACGCCGCCCAACCATAGAAGTTGGCGATGACCTTAGGAATGCTGCTGTTGGTGAATGACCTCAGCTAGACATGAGTGTCGTCAAAATAATGACGACATCAGACTCTAATCAGGAATCCACCAAACAAAAGGAAATACACGATATGGCAATTGGAGAAAGAAGACTCACCAGGCCAGTGAAAGGACAACATACTCAAGATGGACGGACAATGACAAAAAATCCACTGCAGCTGGGCTTAAGAGCTTCATGCTAGGATGAGTTGGTAGGTGGGGAAAAGAAAAAGCCATCTGAACAAAAGGATACTTCTAACAAGACTTAGGTAAAACCTTGTAAAAACAAATGATAATCAGGGACATTTATAGAAAGAAAATGTGGGGCACACTAGCTAGCCCAGTCGATTGAAAAAAAAAATATGAAAGCAAGTTTGTATTAACCCTGGCTGAACGGGTTATTATTTTTTCCATAGTTTAGTTCTATTTATAGTTTTAGACTCCAAGTTTGGAACACGTACAATTTTTTCCTTTAAGTTCTTCATACTCTTTATTAGTAACATACATCAAATTTGCTATTTTAACTTTTCAAATCCTGTTTTAAAGTATCGTTAATGTATACAAATTATTTGAAAATTAACAAATGATGTAAATTATTGGTTTTTCATATATTTAATTGTAAAAAGGTCATTTTATTCTAATGATACTAAAACGGCATATGAGAGTAATTGTAAGTTTTCAAACTTAAGTTGAAAGTGCGGACAGTACCAAATTTTAAGGGAAAATAATAGTTAATCCCATTAATTGCCACTAGCTTAGATACATGAATATCCACCTTTATTTACTGCTTTAACTATTTAATGTATTGTTTTTCCTCACAGCATAATAGCTACACTTTTGTCTACGTTGTCTCTATTCGAAGCACAAAAACCTAATGAGAAAGATCTTTAATCTTTAATGAAAAAAAATATATTTTTAGTCTTATCATCTGTAAATGGTTTGTTATATGTGACAGACAAATATCTAAGTTAACTTAGTCAATTTTCTATTTTTTTCATCTTAGTTTTTAAGGAACATGTTTATTAGATTTTATTCTATTTTTTTTATAATCAAAAGAATATTTTCAGGATATAGAGTAAAAAGGTACTTTATTGTTATATAGTAAATGAAAAAATTCTATTTTTTTTTCAAGACCTACTTGATTTAGGGTAGAGATATTTTGAATGATAGTTCATATTTAGTAAATTGCTTCAATGTTTTATAGCTCCGTGTCTATTGCCTACCTTGATACTTTTCCCTTGAAAATGTGTATATAATTTATTTATATTTGACTTTCGGCAAGGAAATTAAATGAAATATTTGTTTTTTTAATACGCAAAATCAAATGCAAGCCAATGGATAGAAGTACATACTACAAAGTTTGCCTTTTAAAGCAACATAATATAGGCAATTCAACATAGCGGTGGCCAATGGGCCGGGTTGACCCTAGCCTGACCCGGACCCTGCTCAGGTCAAACTCAGCTCGACATGGTCAAACCCGAGCTCGACCCGACATGCAGCAGCCTTGGAAGTTGGCGAGGCGAATATGGGCCTGGAGGAGAATGGGAGCCCAAATAAACATGGCCAGGACCAGAGAAACAGCTAACCCGTACCAGACCGGCCCATGAAACCAATGGCAGCGTACCATTGAGTTTTAAAAAAAAAATTTAAAAATGGTAAAATGCTAGCCTGCCCCCTAACGGCTCCAGAAAGTTTATTTAGGCTCCCAATTTTTTACCTTTACCCAACAGCCACTAATAGCTAGTTTTTTAGAGCTTTTTGGGCAAAACACATTTTTCCTTCTCCTATAAATAGCCAACTTCCTCCACACACTTCCTCACACTAATCCTCTCTTGTTCAATCTTCTATAATATTTTCTCATTCTCTCAACTATCTCTCTTTAAGTTTCTTAATCTTTCACTAATATTTTGTTAATTTCCTCCTAATCATCTCTTCATCTCTTCAATTATTTTGTTCAATTAATGGCTTAATGAGAGAAGAACTGCAGCAAGGGTAAGGGTGTTGCTTTCTCCTTATTCGACACGGGGGTCGGTTCATTTTTGCGATGACGCTTGTTTAGCAAAAACCAAAACTCACATACACAAGAAGTTGCCAATAACGATCCTGACATTGACATGACAATGTACAACCTAGGCCTTAGCGATCAACTTTCCAATGATGATGTTGAGAAAATTCCACCAACCTAACGTCGAGGGGTCCCAATCGACGCCACAAAGCGAGCAACTCGAGCGAACCCAAGTCAATAGTGGGAATTTGAAGGTTTCCATTTGGGCACATTTTGAGCAGGTTTGGGAAGGCGACATGAGGTTTGCGCCAAGTGCAAACACTACGACAACAAATTTGCATACAAGTTGAACTCGGGGACGGCCACCCTCATGTGGCACTTGAGCAAAGTCCATGGAGATATCAGCAGGACATCCGGTGGACAAATACAATTGACGGCCTTTGGGAGCTCCAACAGTCCAGGTATTTTTTGATATAAACCAAAAATTGCTTGACAAGGTTTAATTAATTGGATGATGATTACAAAAAAACCATTTAGACAATCGAAGAATGAACACTTGGAAAGATTTATCCAAGAAAATCTAAATCCTACTCATAAAAAACATCTACGTAAACTGTTAGCAGAAAAAGCTTTAAACTATATGACGCTAGGAGAAGTGATTTGCAAGCATATTTTTCTACCATTGATCATTATCTGTCATTTACATATGATATGTGGACATCTCCAATAAGATGAAATTACTATTGTATCACTACTCATTAGGTAGATGATGATTAGATTATTAAAAAATAAATCATTATTTTTAAATGTATGAAATCTGATCATACGGAATTTGAATATTTTCAACTGCATTATTAAAAGTTTGTGTAAATTTTTTGTTACCGATAAAAGTTTTGTCCATTTCTTTTGACAATGCTTCAAACAATGATTTGGCAATGAAAGAATTAATAAAAGAAATAAAATCACCGTTTGATGAAAAAAAATTTCTTGTTCGTTGCTTGTATCACATTTTGAATTTATGTGTTCAAAATGATTTACAACAACTGCAAAACCAAATCAAGTCAATTTGGAATGCTTTACTTTTTGTTAAAACAATGAACAAATTGGCTCATAAATTTAAAATGTTTTGTATTGAAAATGTAGTGAATCTTTCTTGGAAAATGTTGAAAATTGATTGCCCCATTTGATGAAACTCAAAATTTGAAATGTTAAATGAAGCCCAACCATGGGCAAATCTTTTGACTCGGTTTGTGAACTTAAAAGTACAAGGCGACTGGCCAACGAACGAGGTTTGGAGAAAATGTTTTAAGTTAGTTGAGTTGCTTAGATATTTTTACGAGGCAACAAACTTTTTCTTTGGGGTTTATTATCCAATAGTGCACAAAGCAATGTTATATTTTGTAAACATCATATATATTTTTTACCAATACAAGGATGATGAGTTTTTCCAACCAACTGTTAAAACAATGCAAAAGAAATGACTTGATTGTTTTAACAGATTCCGCAAATTTATCTTGTTACATATGCATTGGATCCCAATGTCAAAATTACGGGTTGTCTGCAATTGTTAGAAGCATACTATTATACATATTTAGGTCAAGCACAAGTTTCTGCATTTGCTATTTCTACTGAAGTTGACCACAATTTGAGAAAGTTATACAAACTCTACTCCGTTAAACATTCTAATAAGGTTAGGTCATCCAATCCAACACCTGCCCAATATTCCACCTCCTCATCATTATCAAAGTTCATCCCAGCGACAAATATCCTCAAACAACCGAGACCTACAAACCCAAGATTGGCGGATTGGGATGATTACCTCCGCACTTTATTAGAAAACAATGAGGATGACATCCTTGAGTGGTGAAAAAACAAAAAAGGAAGATTCCTGATCTTATCCATATTGACACAAGAGATCTTGGTAGTTCCAGTCTCTATCATCACTTTTGACGCTGCCTTTAGTACAAGAAAATGAGTTATCTCAGAAAAACAGGCAAGGCTCACACATTAGGCAGTTGAGGTTTGCATTTGTAACCGAAATTGGGCTCTTGCTGCTTTAAGGAAGCAAGACATGGAAAGCTCAGATGATGAGGTCCTTTTCTGATGATTACCCACAAGAGTAAATTGTAGGTTTTCATTACAATTTAAATATTGTAATCAATTTGATTGTATTGTTAAATACAGATCTTAAGTTTTACCTTATCATTTTTTTTTCTTCGAACGTTTCACCATTTTCAAGTGTAAGGTACGTTCCAAATTATGTAAGCATCGTTTGACTTTTTCTTTAAAAATATATTTCATAAAATTACTCTAAAAAAATGTTTGAAAATATATTAAAACACATTTTTCAATATTCAAAAAAACTTAGCCCAACTCGAACTCGACCCGCCCCAACCCGGGCCCAGGTTGAATCCGGCTCAGGCCTATACCGTTTTGATGCAAGCTGTGCCTAAGTCCAAGAAACCCAAGGTCAGCCCACCGGCCACCACTAGTTGAACGTACTAAATCATCCTAATAATTTTCTTCTAGGCATAAACACTTGTATAACCATTGAAGGGTTTGAGGTAAGTGGCTTGAGCTTCTGAAATAGAACTCGATTATGAGAATGTTCAATTGAATAACACATTTTTTTCACTTTGCAAGAATGCAAAATTTCGTTGACGTAATTCTCGGTGTCGTACATATTATAATAGTAGGTTTTTGCATATGAAGGGTGTTATTGTCATCAACTTGGGACTTGAGAATATTCTTCTATTTCTTTGTTTTCTTGACTAGTTTATAGGACATTTTTTCATTGGTCCTTTTGTTTTACCTCAAACTCATTCTTCAAGATCTTCAATTATTAGTTCATTTCTTAGTTAACTTAAAAATATTCTTCAAAATTTTGAATTTCTAAAATTTTAATTATATTTTTTAAAGATTTTATTTCTACTTTTACTCTTAAAATTCTCCTTTTGATTTTGCAATATTGGTTCTTTATAACTGTTTTTATCCTCGTTAATTTTGTTAATAATTTCATTAAAGCTATAAGTTGGTGCCTTTGCCATTTCTTATATATTAACTTTATTTTTTGAATTCTTTTTATCCCTACCTTGATTGTGTTGGTGCTGTTGGCTTCCAACCTTATCAACGTATTTAAGCAAAACTTCTTTTCCAAGATCTGTACCTTCAATATTCCTGGCATGTTCTAGCATTAATCTTTCATCCACTCTAGTTCTCGCATTAATTTGCATCATATTTAACTAAAGATTACTAAATATGTTTTGCAATTTATAGAATCATAACCACATTTCAAATTACAACTTTCTAATTCCAATTTAGAACTATCTCTAAGACCAACAACATTAACTTCTTCAGAACGTCCTTCAGAAGTTAATTCTTCTTCATCTTTATATTTCACTATCACTATTTAACAAAATTTACATTAATCTCATTTTAAAACCTTCATCAACCTGTAAAGAGTTTATCTTTTACTTTTTTTTACATTTTTTAATTTGTCAACACTTCCAATAGATTTTAAAGTCTTTTGTGAATTTCTTTCTCTTAAGTCCTTTAGAATATTTAGGTTTTCCTTATAATCTTTTAAACCTTCTTGTCCTATACTTCTTATAGGATTTATGCTTTTTTTTTTATCTCCTAAGGTCATATTCATAATTTGGTTGTTGAATATAATATCCAAACTATAAGTGATAATTCCTTATTTCTTTTCTTCCAACTAGTATTTTTCTCTTCGCATGTTTTTGTCATTTCATTTTATGACATATATTAAGGTCAACTTCGTTGATTTCAATCTATTTTTGTACATTAGTGTAATTATTTGAGTTAACCTTGATTTTTCTCTTTGATATGATCCATGACTTATTTTTCAAAATATTTTGGTAGTTATTGGATAAATTTCAATTTCTTTCCAGATTGAAAACCTATTATCATTTCTTTCATAAAATCTTGTTAGAAATGTGTCATTGCACCATTCTAAATCAAACATCTACGTCTTAGATTCAAGAGTGAATCTATATTTCTATTTTCTTTATTACTTGTGTTCCCAATAAAATGTAAGTGGATGGTTAATGACAAAGTATTAATAACATCAGGCAAATTTGAATTTATTATATTTTTTGCATATCGTGTAGTGAGAATTTTTCAAGCACTTCTAATTTCTTGTATTGCTTGTTCAGTCAAACATTTCTCCAACCAATTTTTTAGTTGTCCTGTGAACCCAACTATAATAATCATTTTAACTATTTCTGGATCTCCATTATTAGATTTTTTTTCTATAGCTACTCTAAACATAATCATATATAAAATTGTATTTATGATTTAATATTCTAATAATCCATCAATTTTTCATTCTTTTACAGAGTCTCCTTTATATTCAGAATAATAATACAACTTAAAATAGTTTGACAATCTTAATTCAACTGGTAATGGTTTTGAGGTGTAGAGATGAGACACATTTCAAACTCTTGATAGACCTCATCTTTCTCTTTCCATTTTGAGTTGATTGAGTTTTAAGATTTCATTCAAAGTTTCTCATTTTTGAAGCTTAACAAGTTCTTGGATGTTGTCATTTAGTATTAATGGCATTAATTTAGAGACCATTTTTTTTCATATATATAGGATCTTTTTGGCTTGTATCAGATTTGATTATGAGCTTAGCAATTTGGCCAACCAAATCAGCAAATCTATCTTTTTGTTTTAATTGAAATTATGGAGTTTCTGTGGGCAAATTAATTGGTGATATAGAAGTTTCCACCAAAAATTCAAGCTTAGAAAATAAATTTCTATAAGTCCGAACTTAAGCTTATCTAATGATGTTTTAATTCTACTCATTTGTTTACATATTAATTGTAGATGAAGATTGGTAAAATTATTTTGTGCTATGATGTTCTGGAGGAATTTCTTTTCAAGTAGCTTATCTGTATTTTTAAAATTTTTTAACATGAATGTTTTGAAAGGTATAGCTTTTTTAACTTCTTTTAGAATGAACGTGGTGGCTAGGGGATGTGGTGCAGTTACCTTTATTCATTTTTAGTTTTATATGTTGACCAAGTCTCTTTTAACATGGTTAATATAGTGTCTTCACCTAAAAGTAAAGTAGGATAAATCATTCAAAGAATTTTAGTTTTTTTCTTCTTTTTTTTTTTCATAATCCTTTTATCCTAAAGGTATTTTATTGTCTTCCTTCTTTAGTGTATTTCTTAGCTAACCAATGTCTTTTAACTTCATTCTTTTCTGACCAAAACTTCTTGTTTGGATTTTTTGTCATCCATTATAAACGGCTATATTATGACATTTAATTGAAAAATTGAGAAACTGGGCCTAAGTGATCATGTTAATGCAAATTTGGCTTCTTCTTCCATCATAGACACATTTTTTTGTATAGTCTTTATGACATAAGCTATTCTCAAATCAAATGTTCTTTGCTCATAAATATCATATATTTTAACATTAAGAATATTCCAATTCCTCAACCTTCTTTCTACATCTTTGATTATTACAATGTTATGTTAACCTTTTCACTCTCAGTTGTTTTTTGTTTGTCTTGTCTTTTTAAAGATAACTTAAAAAAATTTCTAAAGATTCTATCCATAAGTAACTATTGATTAGTATTAAGATTTTTTAATCTAATATATGTCAATGTTTTACTCCTATTTATTATTCTTTTTACTCAATCATGGGTCTTATTACAATGGATATGCAACTTATGCGATAGACCAATAAAATCTTAATAATAATCTTTAATCACTTATAGGATGAAAACTCTTGAAATATGAAAACTCTTAATTTAAAGAGAGAAGGTAAAATAATAAACCTTAAGGATTAAAATGTGAAAAGCATAAAGTTTCTGATTGTGAAACAAAGTTTAGGCCAAAAGTCAAACCTTTTCAAACAGTAGAAAATGTGTGTGTAGGGGTGAGCATAGGTTGGGTAGAACTATGATTTTACTCAAACCATCCCTTATCATGTTGGATTAGGTTGGTAAAAATTAATGATGGTCGCCGGTTAGTTTCACCTCAAAAAAACTATAAGTTTTTATGTTGGTTCTGGTTCTATATGAAATCGAGAATAAAAAATATAATGTATATATTAATATAGGGTAAAGTGCATGATTAGTCCCAAAACTATGCCTTATGTTCCAAATTCATCCCAAAACTATTAATTTTTGCACAAGTAGTCCTAAACTATACAAAATGTTAAAAAAAAATTCTGCTATGTAGGAGCTTTCATCAAAAAATAAACAAAGGTACAAGCTAGCATCTACCCCAATTCCTATCTTAGACTACTATCCATCACTCACCACCTCCTCTTCCCCTTCTTCCTTGCTTGCTTAACCTACTCTAATTTCTTTTCTTTCGCCAACATCCTAGCTCTAGAATTGGAGAATTAACAACTATGATTCAAATTGATGGTTCCCTGTAGCTTCCATATGTCAGTGCAAGTGGCCTCAAATGCTTTACCAAATGCAAGATGCCACCAGCTTAAGCATCAACCTCAAAGCTCATCCATAAAAGATGGTTTCCACCTTGGCCTGGCAGACGTGCCAGTGTCCCATCTAGAACATTTCAACCATGTTGTCCACACAATTCACCATGTGGTCGTAGGCTTCAAAGAGTAGACAATTTCAACAAATTTTAGGAATCAAAAAAATTGAGAATCAAAACAAAAAAATCTAAACCTATGATTCTGATTCTATTTAGTTCTTAATTCTCAAGTTAAATTAGATTTCTTTTTCACTATAATAATTTTAAATTAATCTAATTTCACTGATTAATTTTAGTCATTGATTTCTTAGGTGGATTGATAGTAGAGAACATCACCCAAACAGCAATCTTTGGTTCAAATGACACCATACCTTACAAATTTAGGTAATTTTAAAATGATTTGTGGTGGAATAAGGTCCTAGGGCCCTAGATTTACTAGCACTAGTAAGCTCATAGGGAATTATGATCCTACTTAGGTTACAATTGGCTAGTTATTATTCGTGAAGTATCTTAAATCATTACATACAACTAGTTACTTAGCGTATCCTGTATAGAAAATATGCATGCATTATTTTGGCTATGCGATAACAATAAATTAAAACAACATTGAAAATAGTGTCACGGCAATTAATAAAAACACAATTCAAAACAGGCCAAAACATAAAATTTTAGTTGCTTTAACTTCAAGTAACAACTATATACATACATATCAATCTTATATGCACCCAAATATAACCCTAGTATTATACATACCAATGGAAAATAGTAGAGGCAATCTATTTGTATGAAAATACCATACATATAAAAGAAGCAACATAAATCTACTAAGATCCATCCTTAGCTTTTCACCCAAGCAGGTTAGCTTCAAGTGATGAGCCATACTTTCTTTGTACTCACTTAGCCTCAAGCTGTAAGGCAAATACTTTGGTCTGTACTAACTTGTGCTACAAGTAGCTTAAAAACTTAAAGTTTCCAACTTAAAATACCTGCAAACCAATAAAACATAGCCTCAATAGTTGTTCCTTACCAATTGTTAAGCCCGACTACCCGTTCAATGCCTACACAACACTTAAGAGGTGAGTACTCTAAAGTACTCAGTAAGAAATTTGACACCTGCAGGAGGAAACAAATGCAAGTATGCAAAGCACAACAAGCAAGTATATAACATACAGAACAACTCAAGCAACCAACAACACAACTATAAACAGGAATATGAACAACAAATAATACAAATAATGGATAGATGGATGGATGAATGAAATATGCACATGCAAATACACTTAAGGCTTCCTTACAACCGCTGGTGCTAGACTTGTCATAAGCTCTTATGGCTAGGGTACTTGGATACTAGTCATCGTATCCTATGCTAGCATTCAACCAAACCTATGAAGTCCTCTTATGGGCACATTAGAGCAAGTCATCACTGATAAATGTTAATTTTGTGGTCACACATGTTGACTTTTTGTCAACTTTGACCACAATTTTCTACCTCATCACTCAATATTTTTGGCCAATTCTTGCTTTGATCCTTCATTTTGTAGGTTGGAGAAGCGGACCATAGCATTGGAATGGCACCGGGACAAGCGGCACAAAAAACGGGAACGTAAAAGTCAACGGACATTATAACTGTGGCGCCTAGGCGCCAGGATCGAGGCCTAGGCGCCACAGTACAAAGTCCTCTGCCAAGAAAAAGGCCATTTGGCGCCTAGGCGCCCAGCCACCCCTTCTGGCGCCTAGGCGCCAGGCACCATCGCGCTTTGGCGCCGCGGCGCCAGAGATGCCCATACTGGCGCCTAGGCGCTAGTCACCCGGGAAAGGTGGTCCCCTACCTCAAATTTGAACTCAAGCTTGCTATTGGTCAAGGATTTTTATCCAATGGGGTTGGTAAGTGAAAGGGACGTCCTCAAGAGTGGAAAAAGCTGGAACCTAGCAAGGGAGAAAGGAGGCTTCATCTTCTTCATCTTCATTTTTTAGCTTCCTAGAACTAGTTTTTGGGTTTTCCACCATAGTTAGTTTTCCTAGCTTTTCTTAGTTTATTCTTGGTGACCATTGGAGATAACTTGGAGATTGCTTGGAGTGCTCAAGGAGAATAGCTTGGAGACTTTGGATTCAAGAGCTTCTAGCCATCTTGGGTTTACTCTTTCATCTTCCTTGTAGTTCTTCATGGATGCTATTATGTTTACTTTCATGATTATGTTTTATTTAGTTATGGAGTAGTCTTCTTTTGCACTTTCTATGGATGTAGCTACTTGGATTGATTATGTTGGATGAATTCATGGTTATGTGATGTTAAGTTTATACTAAATGTATGTTTATTCTTCTCTTGAGCTTAATGTTGTGTTAGCTAGTTGATGGCCACAATTAGTTGCACTATAAATTGCATCTAAACTCTTGGAAAAGATTAGAAGCTATTGGACCTAGGAGAAGAATTTAATGGCTATGGACTTGTTGGAAAATTAGTCTAAGTCATTAGGTAAAGGTAAATTGAGCTTTAATGCCTCTTTCTAAACTTGTAATCGGGTGGAAATCCTTATTAAGTTTAGATTAGAGAGATTAATTCTTTCACTTGGAAAAGTAAGAATTTAGTTGAATAACTTTATCAACATACATTGGAAATTAACCCACTCACCTAAGTTCACCAACAAATCAAGACAAGTAGTGAACCCATAGGAAGTGTTCTTTCATGATTTGATAAAAACTACAATTTTTACATTGCATACTTGCATTCTAGGTTAATAGTATTCCATTTAGCTAAGGTTAGTCACTTGTTTAAGTTGCCTACATTGTCATCCAACTTTGATTGTTTAGCTAAAGTTTAACTTGAGTAGTGGTACTTGGCATTCAATTTCATCAATCTTCGTGGGAACGATATCCACTCACCCATCTACACAACTACCGTGCACTTGCGGAATAGTGGGTTTAAAATTTCACTACAAGTTTTTGGCGCCGTTGCCGGGGATTGATTGTATTGATTTGTTCAATATCATTGCTAGAAGATTGACTCTAGACTAAACCTTTATTTCTTTACTTATTTGTTGCCTTTGTGCTTGGATATTTCTTTGATAGGTACCATTGGTGTATGACCCGTTCCCAACACTCTACTTTGTTGCCATTCATTCCGGAGATTGAAAGACATCTTAGAGAGCTTAGAGCAACATCACACTTGGGAGAATCAAGTTCCACCTCTACATCCATGGAAGGTGGAGGTGATAATCTCAATGGTAATGGATATAATGGTGGCAATGGAGGAAATGGAGGGATGGATCATCAAGATGGAGTCTATCCAAGAAATCCACAAAGGCCTATTAGGGAGTACATCCGACCCTTGGTGACGGAGAATTATTCGGGTATTGTGAGGCCACCGGTTCAAGCCAACAACTTTGAATTGAAGCCATCTTTGATTTCTCTCATCCAACAAAACCCATTTGGAGGCTTGGCTTCGGAGGATCCCAACACTCACATAGCGGATTTCTTGGAAGCTTGTGACACATTCAAGGTTAATGGAGTCTCCACCGATGCTATTAGACTCCGATTGTTTCCTTTCTCACTCCGTGTCATGCCCACACTTGGCCCTGGCCCATTCGGGCCCGATTACTTAAACAATACAGCGGAAGTCTTATTTCACAAAAGGGGTATTTAAATTTAATTTAATTTAATTTTTTGTTTTGCAACTTAAGGGCACGAACCCCAGGATACTTACCGGTACTAGCTCGTTAACTATTTACTTTTAGGGCTCGAAAATAAGCTAGCACACCTATATGGAATTTAGTGTTCATTTCATGATCTTTATCATGCTTAGCCAAGTACATGCATGGCAACCAAAACACCATATTCATATTTACAAGTCATAAAAATGGTGTTATACTGAAAATAAACATAATCACTTAAATAGCTCCAAAAGCATGATACATGGCAAATAATTCATAAGTCCATAGAACACATTCCACCTTAATAGACCTTGTTCCCACAAATTTCTAGACTCCTCAAGCCTGCACAAGGAAATCCACAACATTAGCTTGTTTCACAAGCAATCCATAACACTTAAGACACTTAGAATATTGAGCAACATATGTACAAACCTCTACTATGTGAAAGAGTATTTATTACTCTTGACCGTAATGCTTTTCTATAGCTCCTTTACCTACAAAAGTAGAGTAGGGCGGGTGAGTTATAAAACTCAATAAGGAATCCAATGGCATCCAATGCCTAACTTAGTGAGGTATTTTCTTATGGCTTTCAAAGCCAACTTATGGCCTCCAAGGCCTAACATATGTCTTCCAAAGCCTAACTTATGCCAAGAACGTAATGGCAATTATTCCATAAACCTGCAAAGAAAACACTAAGACAAAGAAAACACAAAGCATGTAGAAATAACAATAATAATAATAATTGGGGTCAGCATGCACAATCAATTCATAGAAGCACACAACACAACACACCACATAACACAATTCTGTATGGGCAAAGCAAGCATTAGCATATTCCATATCACACAATATCGGTCGACCATTTCTTATACCATACTGAGTACTCCTTAGCTTGGGAATCGAGTTGGCCAAACTCGATGCCAAGACCTAAATGCTTGCACTTAACTCATAAGTAACCATAGTTGCCGAAACAACGATACTTAGCCCACTATGCACTATGTGCCCGAATACTCACAAAGTGAGTATGAGAAAATCCTCACACAGAGTTGCCGAAGCAACAAAACAACTTAGCCCTGCATGCACACCTAGGATCACATGGTTCTTTGACCATCACCTAGGGGCACTAATACTCACAAACAAGATCATGGAGATACACCATGCAATAAAGTGAGTATAGGAATCCTTACCATAATTTTTGTAACCTCTTGTTGCTTAACCCTTTGCTTTTCCTTGCTTGCAGTTGGTAGAACTTGTTTTTCCCTTAATGGACCTCAACTTAAGGAGGTAAGGCCCATTTTAGCCTTTCTTTGACTTAGGCCCAATTTTCTGTGAACTCAGGCCTACATTGGCCTTTTTCCTGGAAATCCAGGCCCAACTTAATCCTTTCCAGAATTCAGGCCCACTTGGCCTGTTCTGGAATTCTGGCCCAACTTGGCCCCTTAATAACTTAGGCCCATTTGGCCTTTTAATAACTTAGGCCTAACTTAGCTTTCTTAGTACTTAGGTCCAAAATGACCTTAGGACCACTTAGGCCCAAAATGAACTTAGGAGCCACATAAGCCCAAATTAACTTATGACCAATTGGGCCCAAAATGACTTATGAGCCACATAGGCCCAATTTTACCTTTTCAGGATTTTTAGCCCAATTTAGCCATTAGGCCCAAAATAGCCCATTTAATAATTTCTGGACCAAGAACACTTGGTTTTTTTTTTCAATTTAGGCCTTCAAATTTAACTCTTGGCCCAAATAGCCCCATTACTTCTTTCTTTTGCTCAATTGAGTCCCACAAGTTTTCTAAGGACCATTTATGCCAAGAACACTTGGCTAACACCAATTTGTCATTATGGCCTAATCTATCATCACTTTTCTTCACCATTTTGGCTTCACTTTTTACTAGGAATACCTAGATACCATGAACACATGGATTACACACACAACCACAAAAAATTGGCACTATGGCCAAATATACTCTTCATTTCATCTTCACATTTACATAGGTACCATGAACACATGGTTTTGCACACATCTTCACAAAATCACATCATGGCCGAATATTCCATTGCTTCTATAGCTCACAAAATCCCTCTTTTTACAACCATCTTTTGGAACTTGTCTTAAACATACATAAGAGCTTGTTTAGTACCAAGAACACTTGGTTTAAGCTCAAACATGCCAAGATACATACATGGCCGAATCTTCACCTTGTTTTCTTTCCATCCTTCACTTGTTTTTCTTGCTTAAAATGACCACAAAAGCTCACAAGTACCAAGAACACTTGGTTTAGAGCTTTGAAATGCCAAGAATGTTCATGGCCGAAACTTTCTTCATGCTTGAAGCCTTCATTTGATCTTTGCTTTGTTGGCTTCCAACACCTCATAAACACCAAGAACACTTGGTTAAACATCCATAAAGCTCAAGATATGAACATGGCCGAATATTCAAGAAACATGATTTTTCTTCAATCTTTGCTTGATTTCTTGCTTTCCATGGCTTAAAATCTCCATGCATGCCATGAAATCCTTGTGTAAAGCTCAAGAACACCAAGAACACAAGATGGCCGAATATATTAGTGAGCAAGATCTTACTTTTCTAAGCTCAAAAATACATCAAAACACCAAGAAAGCTTGGATTACTTACAACATTCAATTGGCCGAAATTTAAGCTTGTTCTTCCTTGATTTTCTTGCTTCTCATGGCTTAGAAATGCCATGCATGTAAGGGGCTCTTGAGTTGAGCTCAAGAACACCATTTTCTCACCAAGGCCGAAACTTCACAAGCATTTCTTCATGGGTTTTCTTTGATTTCTCACTTGGTTCTTGGTCTAGATGTGTTTAGGAGCTTGAAAGCTTCAAGAAAATGTGTTTACATGTGTAAGGACATGCATTTCTAGCTATGGCCGAATGTATTGAGGGAGGAAGAAGGAGATGAAGCTTGAAGATGTTCATGGCTGGTTTTAGAGAGAAGGGAGAGCTTTTGGTGCTAGAGAGAGAGTGGAAATGAAAATGAAATGAAATGGAGAGGTGCTTGGCCGAATTTGTGTTTGCAAATGGGAGGAAAATGTAAACAAATGCAAGCTAAATGTACATTTAGGAGGAGGGCCGGCCATGTAATTCAAATGGGTGGGAGATTTAGTCAAATTGCCAAATAAACAATAATAAGTGGAAAATGTAGGTGGGGACAAGAGTTGATGGAATCATTTTATAATGTAAGTGGGATTTGTAGTGGGAGACAAGGCATGGGTAATAGAATAGTCAAATTGGGAAAGTGGGGGACAAAGTAAGTGGGGTAATATTTAATTGGTGAGTGGAGGATGTAGGAGATTTTGAATTATGGTGAGTGGAAGGATTATGTGGCATTTTAAATGCCAAATTCATATGATGGCCGGCCATGGCACAAATTGCCATGAGAAATGGTCAAATCCTAACTTTAGTCTTCCAACTTTCTCAATTGTTCAATTGAGTCCTCCCACAAATTTTTCCTTTGAGCAATTGAGTCCCTCAACTTCAAAATGTGTCATTTTCATCACCAAAACTCTTGGTCTAAACCAAGCATAATTCTCAGAGTGTCCAACACTCATTAACGCCCATTCCATAAATAAATTCCAAGTCTCCACGATTAAATTTCCAAGTTTCCAGATTAGGAAACTTTTTCTGTCACTAATCCGCTTAACCCGGGAATTAATCTTTTATGATTTTCCGGGTATAACAATACTCCCCACCTTAAGAAATTAGGTCCTCCAATTATTTGAATTTGGGCAATTGAGCCCAACCTACAAAAATTTCCTTGTTCAATTGAGTCCCTCACTTTTGAAGTACTTCATTTTCACCACTAATTTTCTTGGCCAAGGCCAAGCTTAATTTTTATGAATGTCCAACACTTAATTTAATGTCCCCTCACATTAATTACACTTAATTCCCAAATAAAAAAAAAATCTTTGCTCCAATTCACTTACCCCGGGACCTAATCACTTCGGATAGTCCGAGCATTACACTCCGGGACAAAGCTAAAGGGTGGTATCAATCACTTTAACCAGGGAGCATTGCTACATGGAATGAGATGGCCGAAAAATTCTTGAGCAAGTTTTTTCCTCCATCCAAGGCCGCCCACTTGAGAGCATCAATTGTGACATTCAAGCAACATGAGATGGATTCTATTTCAGAGGCTTGGGAGAGATTCAAAGAGTTGCTTAGGAAGTTCCCACAACATGGATTCTTGGATTGGCAACAAATCCAACTTTTCTATGAAGGCTTAGTACCCACTTCAAGATTTATGATTGATGCTTCGGTCGGGGGATCCTTGATGTCAAAGACGGCCGGTGATGCTTTCCAAATTCTAGAGCAATTGGCACTAAATGGAGAGCAATGGCCGGGAGAAAGAGTTCAACCAAGAAGAGGGGTACTTGAGGTTGATCAATTGACCGCCTTGTCGGCACAAATGGCTTCTCTCATGAATCAAGTGTCCAAGTTGACCAACAAAAAGGAGCAAACTATTGAGCAAGCCGCCGCCTCTACCTCCAACACATATAATGGACATATGGATATAGAGCTTGAAGAAGCAAATTTTATGGGCAACCGGAATTTTGGGTTTAGAGGCAACAACATGGGAAATCAATATAACCCAAGTTGGAGAAACCATGAAAATTTCTCCTATGGTAACACAAGGAATGTGCAACAACCACCACCACCTCCCGGTTTTAACCAAGTCTCAATGGAGAAGAAGCCTTCTATGGAAGAAATTATGTTGCAATTCATGAAGGAGACAAGAGATAGAATGGAGAAGAATGAAGCCAAGACGGCTAGCTTGAGTGCTAACTTAGCTAGTATGGAGGCAAATGTGAGTGCAAGCATCAAGAACATGGAGAATCAAATTGGGCAATTGGCTTTGGCGGTGAAGACATCTCAAAAAGGGAAATTTCCTAGTGACACCGAGATAAATCCAAGAGAACATTGTCAAGCTATCAAACTTAGAGGAGGCAAGCAACTTGAAGATCCTTACAAGAATAGACCTTCTCAAGTCACTCCTTTGGTTGAGAATGAAGAGTAAATGGGAAAGGAACAAGTGGTGGAGTTGCCTCAAGAGCAACCATCTAAGGTTCAACAAGCCCCACCCAACTCACCTTTGTCTTTCCCACAAAGATTTCAAAAGAAGAAGCTTGAAGAGTAATATGGGAAATTCTTGAAGAATTTCAAGAAGTTTCACATAAACATTCCTCTCTTGGAAGCATTAACTCAAATGCCCAACTATGCCAAATTCTTGAAGGACATCATTGCAAAGAAGAGAAAATTTGAAGATTATGAGACCGTCAAGCTTAATGAAGAGTGTAGTGCGGTGCTCCAAAGGAAACTTCCTCAAAAGCTCAAAGACCCGGGAAGTTTCTTAATACCTTGTTCTATTGGCCCATCTTCTCATAATATGGCATTGTATGATTTTGGTGCAAGCATTAATCTTATGCCATTATCATTTTTTAGGAAATTGGAGTTGGGTGAAGTTAAGCCATCCACCATATGTCTTTAACTTGCCGATCAATCATTGACATATCCAAGAGGAGTGGTGGAGGATGTGCTTGTAAAGGTTGGAAAATTTGTATTTCCGGTGGATTTTGTGGTACTTGATATGGAGGAGGACCGGGACATTCCTTTAATCCTTGGAAGACCTTTCTTGGCTACCGGCAAGGCATTGATTCATGTTGAGCAAAGCAAGCTAACATTGAGGGTTAATGAAGAAAGCATGGATTTCAATATCTCTCAAGCTATTAAAGCTCCGGATGAGGATAGTGCTTGTTTCCTCCTTGATGTGGTGGATACTTGCATTGGTGAAGTGAAGAAAGAAAGAAATTCTATATGATGATTCACTCTTGATGACTTTGTTGAGTTATGATGATGCTATTGGGAATGATGTTGATGATATGTCTATTGCTTTGAATGCATTAGTGGATGATAGGACTTTGGTGAATACATGTGAGAATTTATGCATGCTTGATGTGAATGAGAAAGGTGCACCAAAGTTGGATTTGAAAGTGTTGCCTAGTGATTTGAAATATGTGTTCTTGGGTCCTAGTAATTCTTATCCGGTGATTATCTCTTCATGCTTAACCTTGTTGGAGGAAGAAAAGTTGTTAAGGGTACTAAGGGAGCACAAAGATGCACTTGCATGGTCTATAAGTGATATCAAGGGTATTAGCCCTTCCATTTGCATGCATAAGATTAGAATGGAGGACACATACACACCCTCGGTTGAACACCAAAGAAGGTTAAATCCCGCCATGAAAGAAGTAGTGAGGGCGGAGATTTTGAAACTCTTGAATGCCGGTATAATTTATCCCATCTCCGATAGCCAATGGGTTAGCCCTATTCAAGTAATGCCTAAGAAAGGAGGGATAACCATAGTGACGGACCAAAACTTGGATATCATTGCCACTAGAACCGTCACCGGTTGGAGAGTGTGTATGGATTACCGGAAGCTCAACAAGGCCACAAGAAAGGACCATTTCCCTTTACCTTTCATTGATCAAATGTTGGATAGGTTGGCCGGTCATGAATTCTATTGTTTTCTTGATGGATATTCCAGGTATAACCAAATAACCATTGCACCGGAGGACCAAGAACAGACAACCTTCACTTGTCCTTATGGCACTTATGCATTTAGAATGATGCCATTTGGGTTGCGCAATGCACCGGCCACATTTCAAAGGTGCATGATGGCCATCTTTGCCGATATGGTAGAGAAGATTATGGAGGTATTCATGGATGACTTCTCGGTTTTTGGCTCTTCCTTTGATGATTGTTTGGTAAATTTAGTGAAAGTATTGAAGAGATGTGAAAAGACCAACCTTGCTCTTAATTGGGAGAAATGCCATTTTATGGTAAAATCTGGCATTGTTCTTGGACACAAAATTTCTTCCAAGGGTATTGAGGTAGACAAAGCAAAAATTGTGGCCATAGAAAAATTGCCTCCACAAAAGAATGTGAAAAGTGTGAGAAGCTTCCTTGGACATACGGGTTTTTATAGAAGATTCATTAAGGATTTCTCCAAGATTGTGAAGCCTCTTTGTTCATTATTGGAGAAGGATGCCGAGTTTGAGTTTAATAATTGTTGTTTGGAGGCATTTGAGTTGATTAAAAAGAAGCTTGTGGAAGCACCCATTGTTGTCGCACCGGATTGGAGTCAACTATTCGAGATTATGTGTGATGCAAGTGACTTTGCGGTGGGAGTGGTGCTTGGCCAAAGAAGAGAGAAGATTTTTCGGGCCATCTACTATACAAGCAAGACCTTGGACCCGGCACAACAAAACTATACCACCACAGAGAAAGAGATGTTAGCGGTGGTGTTTTCTCTTGATAAATTCCGACAATACATCCTTTGCACAAAAGTGGCAGTGTTCACCGACCATGCGGCTATTCGGTATCTCTTCACCAAGAAGGACGCTAAACCAATGTTGATTCTGTGGATTTTGCTTCTACAAGAGTTTGATGTTGAGATTAAAGACAAGAAAGGAAGCGAGAATGTAGTAGCGGATCACCTTTCAAGACTTGAGTTGGAGAATGAGCAACATTCATTGCCCATCAAGGAGTCATTCCCGGGTGAACATCTTCTAGAGGTAAAAGCAAGCACTCCTTGGTTTGCCGATTATGTGAATTATTTGGTATGTGGAGTATTACCTCCGGAGTTGAGTTCTCAACAAAAGAAGAAGTTCTTAGTGGATGTGAAATACTATTTGTGGGATGAGCCCTTACTATTCAAGAGATGTGCCAATCAAGTCATTAGGAGGTGTGTTCCTAAAGAGGAAGTGCCGGATATTATCCACCATTGCCATTCATCTCCTTATGGTGGGCATTTTGGACCAACAAGAACCGTCGCTAAGGTACTCCAATCGGGTTTTTATTGGCCTTCTATTTTCAAGGATTGTTATGCTTTTGTGAAGACTTGTGATAATTGCCAAAGAGTGGGAAATATCTCTAGAAGACATGAGTTGCCACTTACTAATATTTTGGAGGTTGAGATATTTGATGTGTGGGGCATCGACTTTATGGGACCGTTCCCACCTTCTTTTGGTTGCTCCTACATATTATTGGCGGTAGATTACGTCTCTAAGTGGGTTGAAGCCATTGCCACACCTACAAATGATGCCAAGGTAGTGGTCAAATTTCTCCAAAAGAACATATTCTCCCACTTTGGTACTCCAAGAGCCATAGTGAGTGATGGAGGGTCTCATTTTTGCAACAAGATCTTTGCACAATTGATGGCTAAGTATGGTGTAAGACACAAGATGGCTCTTCCTTATCACCCACAATCAAATGGCCAAGCGGAGGTTTCCAACCGAGAAGTCAAGCAAATTCTTGAGAAGATGGTCAATGGAACAAGAAAGGATTGGGCAAAGAAGTTGGATGATGCTCTTTGGGCTTATCGGACCGCTTACAAGACACCGATTGGAATGTCTCCTTATAGGCTTGTGTTTGGCAAGCCTTGTCACTTACCGGTGGAGCTTGAACATCGTGCATATTGGGCAATCAAGAAGCTCAACTTTGATTTGAAGAAAGCCGGTGAAAAATGACTTCTCCAATTGAATGAGCTTGATGAGTTTCGTCGGGAAGCTTATGAGAGTGCCAAGTTGTACAAGGAGAAGACAAAGATGTGGCATGACAAGCTTATTATGAGGAGAGAATTTGTTCCGGGTCAAAAGGTGCTTTTATTCAATTCAAGGCTTAAATTATTTCCGGGCAAATTGAAATCAAGATGGTCGGGCCCATTTGTGGTGGAAAAGGTCTCGCCTTATGGAGCTATTAAGTTGAGGACAGATGATGGAAGAACATTTCAAGTGAACGGGCAAAGATTGAAGCACTAAGAGGAGCCTCAAATTTCCAACAAGCTTCGCTTGGCGGATCCAACCACTTGATTCACCACAAAAAGGGAAGTTGTCTAGCTAAAGACGTTAAATTTAGCGCTTTTCGGGAGGCACCCCGATATTTCATTGCATTTAGATAATGTTTTGTTAATTTAAGAGTTGCTGCATTTTTATCTTGAATAATGGGAAGCAATTTTATGATTTTTGTAGGTGGAAAGAAGAGTGAAAGAATCAACACTTTGGGAATTTTTCGTGCATGAATTTTGGTGAAAATTAAACTTGAGGGTAAGATTGAGCAAAGTAAAAAAATTGAAGGCCAAAGGGAGGAAATTGTGTGCGAGCATGGGCGCCGCAGCGCCACCCAGAGCCTAGGCGCCAGGGTGCGCAAAAACTCACAGTAGCCTAACTTTTACTGGCGCCGCGGCGCCAGATAAGCCTCGCCAAGCGCCTAGGCGCCATACGCGCGACTGGCAATTAAAACCCTTTCTTCCCCAATTCACCTGCACACACAAAACACTCTCCTCTTCTAAAACCTTTCCACCTTCGAACCCTAACCTTTCCGTGCACTCCACGGCTCAATTTTCTTGTCAATTTCTGCACAAACAAAAATCAAGTAACTGATTTTCATCATTCTCTCTTCAAATTTCTTGCTTGAGATCCTTGAAATCATGTGGATTGGTGTATGTGCGAATTTGGGCAAAAATGGTAGTTTGTGTTGATTTTGTGTGAATTTTCGCTTGTTGTTGGATTGTTGTTGATGGGTAAAAGATTCTATGCTTAAAGACAACAATTTAGCACCAAATTCATGACTTGAAAACCCCACCCATGGAGACCCACGAAATTTTAATGGTGAATCTTGTTTAATGCATGTTCTTGATGATTTGGTTGTTGTAATTGCTTGCTTCTACCTTATAATGAATGGGTCTAACAAGAATTGTGAGTAATTTAAGCTACATTGTAAGAATTTGAGCTTGTAAGTTTTCCGGAAAATCAAGAACATGAATGTGGGTGATTTCGCCATATGGGTTTTCAAAGCATAATGTAGCTTTATGTGAGTGTTCTTGGCATTAGTTCTTTGCTTTTATTGCATCTAGGTGTTGCATAGTATATGATCCAACCTTCCATTTTCACCCGGATGCTTGTTTAATTGATGAAAAATCATTGAACTTTTGCTAGGCCATCATGACTTGTTTTGTTCATACCATGTTCATGGACTTACCTCTTCACATGTGAGCGTAATTGGCTAGACATATTAGCTCAAGTTGCATCTAGGTAGTGCATAGATAATGGTTTAAGCCCCCATATTTGATTAGGTGCACATTTGATAGTGCCGGTAGCTTTGTGAAGTTAGTATGCCATATTTTGTAACAAGTTCTTGATAAGCCTTTTTGCCTAAATAAATTCATGCCTTGAGGTGTATAATTTATCCAAAGTGATTGCTTGCGGATGTGTGTAGTGATGTAGACTTTTATCTTGGAGGGTGTAGGTATTTGATTGACTATATGTGCCTTTCATTTTAGTTATGAGATTGTTATATATATATGTTGTTGCTTGGTGTAGGAACAATGGCACCAAGAATTTCTAGAGGGAGGAGTACCGATAAAGGAAAGGGCAAGAGGGCACGGGTGGAGCATGCCCAAGAGCCGGCCATGGAGTACCCTCGCTTCATCAACAAAAAGGCCGAAGAATTGTTTGAGAGCTTTGTAAAAAGGAAATTCACCATCGAGAGAGGATTTGATCTTGGAGCACCGAAGAATGCCGGAATCTTAGCGGTGGTGGAACGGAGAGCTTGGAGGAAATAGTGCACTACTCCACACACCATGGTCTCCCGGACACTTGTGGCAGAGTTCTATGCCAACTTGAGCGCCACCCAACCCAAACACCATTCGGCTAAGACAATAACGGTTCGAGGAAGGACCGTGAACATTGCACCAAGCGACATCAACAACCACCTTCAGATAAATCCTGAGATCGGAAACCTTGCTAAGGATGGTGGCTTTGATTGGATGACGACTTGGATATGTGGGCGGGTGGTGCCTTGGGCTACAAGCAAGAATGACCCCGAGAGGAAGATCCATTTTGCCTCATCCTTCCTCAAGCCAGAAATGAAGGTGTGGCATTATTTCATCAGCTCTAGGCTTATAGCATCCACTCACCCGTCTGATGTGACTCCGGACCGGGGTCAAGTACTCTTTTGGATTGCCGCTAACCAACAAATTGACGTGGGAGCACACATAGCACAGAACATAAGTCGGGCGGCACGAACAAAGAGAGGTAACCTCCCATTCCCACAATTGATTATGGAGCTTTTGGCAGAGGCCGGAGTTCATTACCCGGAGGACCCACTCATCTTTGCTCCTAAGCCCAAGGACATCTCCTTGAGCAAGCTTCATGGTTTTGAGTTGGCGGGGGGTGAAGGGGCCGAAGAGCACCAAGAAAAAGAGGAAGAGGCCCATGACCCGCCACAGGAGGAACCGCTCATTGATCCTGCTCATGCTTCTAACGAAGCCCTCGCCATTGCCTTCAACAAGATCCATCTCGCTATTGGCGGGTTTCAGGATGAAGTGATATCACGAGTTGATCACTTGGAGGAGCGATTCACCTCCTTTGCTACTGAGGCTCGGGAGGGATATTCACTGTTGGCCGGGTGTACAGAGATGATTTCGGCCCAAGTCAAGTGGGCGGCCATACAACAAAACCCCGACCTTCCTCCTGACTATCCACCTTTCCCACAAATCCCATCTCACCTCCATCCTTTAGCCCACCCGTGGTATACCCCTCAACCACTAAACCATCCTTCCCCTTTTTACCCTCACTTCTCCCAGTCTGCCCCACCGGACACATCCACCATTCCTCCTTCTCATACACCGTCCGGAGAGTCATTCGGCGCACCTGACATGCCTGAGGATTAGTTGGAGGCGGGAACATCCGCCTCCCCGGGTACGATTCTTCATGCTCTCTCTCTAGCTTTTCCTTTCCTTTCACATTGAGGACAATGTTTGGTTTAAGTTGGGGGGATTGCTTGTGGATGAGTACTTGTCTAGTTCTTTGCATGTTAGTTGCTTAGTTGATTTTGTTGTTTCCCTTGCATGGCATTTAGTTTAGTTATTTGCATATTTTAATTCATAGCATTCATTAGAGTTAAATGTAGAAACATGTAGTTGCATTTAGGTTGTGTGCATTTAGGGAAACAATGCATGCTCTTTATTATGATTAGAGGAATTCATTTACAAGTTCAACTTGATTGTAAATTTTGTTAAGTAAAGAAAGATTTTCACTTGTCATTAATGGTAGAAACCATACCCGGTGAGTCTTTGGACCTTGTGTGGCACACTTGCATGATAAATTATTTCATTCATTGGAGTGGTGTTTGTTTTGCTTGTTTTGCTTGTTTTGCTTATGGATTCCTTAATTTGCTTTTGGACCCCTTCATATCCGAGTTGATGCATGCAAATGAAGGATGAAAATGACAACTTAGGGCTAACTACATACCTAAATGGCTAACCTTTCATTATAATCCTTAGTGAACCCCTTTGAGCCTTTAAGCCATTTTTGTTGTTTAACCCACATAATTGAGCCATATCCATTGTTATTTATCCTCTCTTGTCCTTAAAGTAAGTTGAGCATTGCATATATGGGCTTAGGAAGGGTAAAAATTTGTGAGTTGTGTGAGTGAGCAATAAATAAGTTTAGGGGAAAAATGTTGGGTTATGAACTTATTGTTGAGTTTATGTAGCTATGGTTTGAATATACTTTGGATAAATCATGCACATTTGTTTGAACTTTAAAGATTTGGTGAATTTCTAGTTGTAAGAAAAAAAAATCCTATCTTTCCCTTAATAAAAAGGCAAAACGAGTCAACATGAAAAAGCCCTCGTTAAAAAAAAAACAAAACAAAACAAAAACAAAAACAAAAAGAATAAATAAAGAAAGGGAAAGGTAGAAGTACTTTATTAATTTGAAAGGAGTTCACTCATGTGTTTTGTCAAAATTGTGCATATGGGGGTTACTTGATTTGTTGCTTGGAAGTCAAGAAAAACATTTTTAAATCAAAATACCTTGGGTGGGACTTTAGGTTTAATTATTAGGATTGCCCATGGTGTTTATGCTTGACTTACTTTTTTAGCCCCACCTCAAAAGGCCTCCATCCGATTCCCGTCCATACCAAACCCGGCCACGGTACAACCTTATATATATGTCATTGGACTTAAATTTGCATGCATATTCCTTAGGGACAATTCATGGGTAGTTTGGGTCCTTTTGCAAATTTGTGGATGAAGTGGCATTATAAGCCTTAGATACACTAGGCAACCATAGATTAGGGAGTGAAACACTTAGCGAGCGATTACCTACCGTTAATGACAAAGTTCTTCTTTCATTACTTACCTTAATTTCTCTTGAGTTGAGCTTATACCTTGAATGACTTTATGATATGATATTGAGTATATGTTGTTAGTTTCTATATTTTGATTGCTTTATGTTTTTAGGTTAATAAATGCTAGGGACTAGCATTCTTCTAAGTTTGGGGGAGTTTGATAAATGTTAATTTTGTGGTCAAACATGTTGACTTTTTGTCAACTTTGACCACAATTTTCTACCTTACCACTCAATATTTTTGGCCGATTCTTGCTTTGATCCTTCATTTTGTAGGTTGGAGAAGCGCATCGTAGCATTGGAATGGCACCAAGACGAGTGGAATGAAAAATGAGAATGCAAAAGTCAAGGGAAATTATAATTGTGAGGCCTAGGCCCTAGGAGCGAGGCCTAGGCGCCACAATTCAAAAGCTTACTACCTGAAAAATGCACCCTGGAGGCCTCGGCACCAACCGAGGCATAGGCCCTAGGCACGTGCGAGCCTGGAGGCCTAGGCACCCAAGCTCCTGGGGCCTAGCCGCTAGAGCACTTGCGAGCTTGGAGGCCTAGGCGCCCAAGCACCCCCTCCTGGAGCCTAGGCGCTAGAGCATCTTCGAGCCTGGAGGCCTAGGCGCCCAAGCACCCCCTCCTGAGGCCTAGGCGCTAGTCACCGGGGAAAGTGGTCCCCTACCTCAAATTTGAACTCAAGCTTGCTATTGGCCAAGGATTTCTATCCAAACGGTTTGGTGAGTGAAAAGGACACCTCCAAGGGGTAGAAGAAATTGAAACCTAGCAAAATAAGGGAGCTTCATCTTCATCTTCTCTTCTTAGAACTAGTTTTTCCATATCCACCATAGTTAGTATTCTTAGCTTTTCTTAGTTTTTCCTGGTCACTATTGGAGCTAGCTTGGAGATTGCTTGGAGTGCTCAAGGAGACTAGCTTGGAGACTTTGGATTCAAGATCTTCTAGCCATCTTGGGTTTATTCTTTCATCTTCCTTGTAGTTTCTCATGGATGTTATTATGTTTACTTTCATGATTATGTTTTATTTAGTTATGGAGTAGTCTTCTCTTGCACTTTCTATGGATGTAGCTACTTGGATTGATTATGTTGGATGAATTCATGGTTATGTGATGTTAATTTTCTACTAAAAGTATGTTTATTCTTCTCTTGAGTTTAATGTTGTGTTAGCTAGTTGATGGCCACAATTGGTTGCA